>CM065695.1:41215861-41298361 GCA_017654935.2 Phymorhynchus buccinoides | reverse complement strand
GATCTGCTGGGTCACCAAGGGTCGACGCTGGGGGCCAAAGGTCAGCCAATCAGTTGTCAGGATCTTTTCTCAGCTTTTTTTTGTCATCCTTAACTCATTCGCATCGCAATGATTTTGAATTATTAAAAAAACTCACAAATCACTCCAGCCATACACACAAACAAAACAGACATAGACAAAAAGAGAAATGAATGAAGATTACAGGTTTTTACTTCAGGTTTAGTGGTTGATCAGACTTTTTTATACAGACAAACCCCTATTTTACGACCCTCTGTTAAGCGACCACCTCTCATTTGAGACCAGATTTGTTGGCACGGATGCATTTTACTATGTAAACGACCTCTCTTAAACGACTTCCTCTAAAACGCGACTTACGACCGCCATTTTGTTGGTTTTTACGACCGTTGTTGTCGTCTGCATAGACTTCGAGCAAAGGGAAATAACCACGGTCAAGGGCCTGAAAGCGGAGTCGCTTCCCTTGTTGTAGAAAAGATGGCGGAAAGCGTAGGAAAAGCACGAAAACCACTGACTTTGAAAAAGAAAACCACTGACTTTGGACGAGAGTGGAGGTGATTAACAGAAGTCGGCGAAGTGAAACTGTAATACATCGATTGCACAATCCTATGGAGTTGGAAAGACCCAAATCCAGTTTTAATATGTCATTGTATGTGTGCATGAAGAAGAGAGTATGAACTGTGCTGAACTTTTTCTTTTTCTTTTTACGGCTGCCAGTGAAAACCTCCGTCATACGACCCCTCCAATTTATGACCGATTTTTCCGGACATTTTGGAAGTCTTAAAATAGAGGTTTGTCTGTATATCAAAAAACCTCTACAGCAATTAGTTCTCCACTTCAAACCACTACAAACACATAGTAAGAGGCAAAAGTGGTCTAAGGGAGCGAAGCGAGTTTAGAAGTGACCAAAGTGTGGTGTGCACACAGATTTACTTCCCTTGAAACAAATTCATCAAATTGACAGCGTTTTATTAATTCCGGCCATATATGAGTGGAACGACTTGAATGAGTTAATGTTGCCAGCTCACACTATCCAACTTTTTGGTTGGAAAAAAATTCGGTTTTCCTTTCTTTTAATATAGTGAGTAGAAATCACAAATGCAACATTTTGGCCAGATGAAACCCCTACAGTCAGGTCGTAAGGAATTGGCGACTGTTCCATTTAGTTCCAACTCACTTCAGGCAGTGTTGGGAGTACAGCCAGTGCTGACTAATTGGCATAAGCTAGAACACCAAGGCTACATCAAAATGTTATGCTCTGTTGCAGGGTTGGACACTGTACATGAAAACTTTACGTCAAAACTTTCCAAGTGTTGGAACCAAATTTTGTCATCGCTTTCAAAACTCTCAATCGATGTTTTTTTCAAGTCTCTCATAACGGAATTCAGTACCCATTTTTTTGTTTTACCACAATAAACTCAAAAACTGGAAATCATACGTAAGCCAGGAAAAATGCACCCCTAGAATTAGATAGAGAATTTTTTTGTGTGGAAATGGATCCGAGTTATCAGTGCCCGTCTACTAATTACTGACCGTTATCTGTTGCAGGGGGAAGGAGACTCGTCTGGAGGGTGCAAATGTCGGGTGGGAGGCAAGCGGTGTCACCCCAAGTGTACAAACTGTCACTGACGACATCACCCCAAGTGCACAAACTGTCACTGACGACGTCACCCCAAGTGCACAAACTGTCACTGAGATATTGCGTGCACAGATAAAATGACAAAATGGCAAAGAAAGCAATAGACCTGAACAGGGACTGCCAGGGGCAGACACGTCTTGCCAGCGGTCTAGAACTCCCTCACCCAGTCGCACGTCGTGAGTTCATCACACTGGTGTGTCGACTGAACACCAAGTCTCCCCAGGCAGCGAGCGATCAAGCGCTGAGGAAGCCAAGTGGATGCTTGGTGAGAGCTTTGTGTAAATAGCAATGATTTTCTGATTGAGAAACGGTTTTAATCTTCTTAATTATCATGACCTGTGCTAATTTTTATGAAGTTCTACTAAAGCTTAAGTGGGAAACTAAACGTTTGTAATGTTACTTTCTAAATTAAGTAAATCGGATTACAAATTAAAAAAATCAGTTTACTGAATTTAGAAAGTAACAACGGTTAGTTTCCCACTTAAGCTTTAGTAGAACTTCATAATTTAGAAAGTAACAACGTTTAGTTTCCCACTTAAGCTTTAGTTCAACTTCATAATTTAGAAAGTAACAACGTTTAGTTTCCCACTTAAGCTTTAGTAGAACTTCATAATTTAGAAAGTAACGACGTTTAGTTTCCCACTTAAGCTTTAGTTCAACTTCATAATTTAGAAAGTAACGACGTTTAGTTTCCCACTTAAGCTTTAGTAGAACTTCATAAAATTAAGGGCTGATCACAACACTCCTCCATTTTGGAAGGAGGCAAATGGCTAACAACCCTTCCCCCGAAGTCGGAGTGTGGCTGCCCACGTGGCGGGGTAATAAAAACGGTCACTGCACGTAATGTCCTCATCCATAGCTGATGCACTTGCACCATAGTGTTCGAGTGCTTCCGCTGTTGGGATGATCCTTTCCTCTTCCATTCAGTATCCAGAATCAACAATTTGATTTTTTGATAGTTTGGTCGAGGTCTGAAGGTCGCACACAAAATAAAAACAAATAAAAACAACCTTAATCTACAGTGACCCAGCCAGCCAAGACCCGTTCAGCAGAAGCTCGGCATGATGCTGAATCGGCAGGACAGGAACCCTTAAGCTAATTAAATTTTTTTGTTTTTTTAAAGAAGGTATTTACAGTGGTTAGACAGTAGACTGGAACGAGCTGGGTGTAGCGGCTGACACCGCCTCCTCTGTCAACCCTGGAGTCTTTTAGCCAGGGTACGAAAACAAACAAGCTAACAACCTGATCAGCATGTTCTCTACACAAAGGGAAGCAAGAGGAATGATGGAAAGCCATTTCAGAGAGAAATGGAATAAAAGGTCTTAAGGTGTGTAGGATCCCATGTTTACTCAGTTACAGTAAATTGTTTGTCTTCCTAGTCAGAACTTGCCAATATTGGCTCCTTTCACACTTCTATCAACTAAGACTATTCTCCCCTTGTCCGTAAGTGCCCAGTAGGTGGTGTTCTGCGTATGGTTGGTCAGAACAGGCTCCACTGAACTCCACCAAAGTGACTCAGCAGCAGTGCAGTGTCACAGGGGCAGAGAATTTTCGGTATAAAGCCTCATTCCATAATGTTTCATCCTCCATGGCTCCGCATTATTACTGCTGAACCCCGTTTTTGTCATTATTCATCGATAATCATATTCTTTCATTCTCATTCAGCTGCCCATCAGCATTTTTGTTTTCGCTGGTAGATGGGTCAGTTTAAACCCCACCAGAGCCATTTGATGAGAGGATTTAACTGCACTGGATTATTAAAAACTCTTTTGTGAGGTATTCTACGACTTAATTTATACACCAACCTGACCAAGTGAAGGGTTTTACATTTAATGCACTTTTTGTTGTTGTTTTTCTTGCTTTAAAACTATCAAGACAGTGGGAAATATCGCCATTTTTGCCAAAAGGATTAGACAGTTCTCAGCTTCATTTTCAAATTCAATTTCCACAAATTTTCTCTGGCAGTCGAGGGATTATTAAAGAGAGGGGGTCTTTTACAAATACATTAGTTCCACTTGGTACGGAATTGAGTGAAGTGAAGTGAAAATCCGTTTAACGTCCTCCGGTCTGAAACAGACACATATATGGGACATTAATAGATATAAAGATGGTGGGAACGATCCTGGAGGCAATACCCGGAGGCAGTGCAACACCAGGAAAGTCCTGATTTTTTAACGATACAGATAAGTACGAGTTACAGAATTCAACCCTGTACTTCCTTTTAATGGGTGGAAATAACGACCGCTATGCTACCGTGGATTTAGAATTATGTTTGTGTAAATGTGTCTATGTGTTGTGTGTTCTATACATAATGCTTCAGTACTTCTTCTTTGCAAACGTCGAGGATTTTTACTGATGCGTACAAACTGCTGTGTGCATTCTCGCATCCTGTATGTAGAAATTATGCTCCAAATATTTTTCAATGACTTGTTACAATATGGTGGTGTGACTTTTTTTTGTTTTATTAAACAGGATACTGGATTGAGATACTAACTAGGATGTACAAACCGATACTGGTGTTGTAAGGAATTGTGTTTTTATTGTACATAGTTCTTCTAGTGTATAGTTCTAGTTCATAGTGTGGTGTAGAGTGGCAGAGGTATCGCGTTCGCCTCGTGTCAAGTAAACCCGAGTTCGAACCTGGGTGCAGGGGATTTTCCCTCTCACTCTGCACTAGGCCCTTTGGTCTGAATACGGAGACTTTCGGATGAGACGAGAAACCGAGGTCCCGTGTGCCCATGCACTTAGCACACGTTAAACCCAGTGGCAACGAAAAAGTTGTCATTTGGTCAAAATTTACCCACCCACCCTTTTCTTCATCAGTCACACAAAAATCGCATGCAAAAAAACACCCAAAAACTTGTGGCGTGCCTCTGGCTGCGACACGCTCTCCAGGTGGGAGCAACCCGAATTTGACAGAGACGCCTCTGTGACTATAAAGTACCTAATACCTAATAATAGAATAGAATAATGGTAAACAAACTGTACCTAGTTTCCATGTTGTGAATGTAATTCCCCTTTTTGTGCCATGTTTTGAAGTTTAGGCTGTTTGCTCATGACATTGAGGAGGCTTAATGTGGCTGAAAAACAGCTGAAATGAAAATTAAAGAATCTGAGAAATCTGAGCTTTAGGGGTTGCAAAGACTGTCTGAATTGAGGGAAAAGAAAAGAAATGTAATTATGGCATAACTGTGATTTTGTTTGCATTTTTATAGCACCGGTATGTATGGTGATGAATGTGTTTTTGCGTTTTTCGTACACCTAGTACATATTATAAGTACACGTGTACATTGCATCTTGAATGAGGGTCTGTGTGTTTGTGTTTCTCTCTCTCTCTCTCTCTGTATGTGTGTGCCTCTTTGAATGTATGTGTGTGTGTGACTGAGGGTTCCCATTACAGAAATTTGTCCCAGCCTCTACAGCTTAAACTACTGAATGAAATCATAATGACAAATTCCCAATATCCAGATGATGATGCTGCCCATTTGTTCAATCAAAAAACCCCAAAGGTGGTTAGAAAAAGGTCGAAAGGTCTTTTGACTTTTGCATCTCAGGACATTTGCCATTGCATGTGGTAGACAGTCACATGACCATTAGTTTAAACTGCTGAATTATGCTGTGTTTTTTAAATTATGATTTTGTTTATAATGTTAATGATGGTGTAATTACAGTCATTGATTAAAAAAAAAGCAAGCTTCAACTTCAAAATATTCAACTCATTATATCATTTTTGTTCTTAATACCACTGATGATGTAATTTATATTATTATGTCCCTTTCAAAACCAAACATTTAATAGTTGATTCAGTGTGAAATCATTATATTAAGTGCTATGTCATTTTGCAGTGTGCTAACCCTTCATTTTCAGCATTGTAAGAATACATTAAAATTTGGAAACATGGTTACGTGTGTGTGTGTTTGTGAGTGTGTGTGTGTGTGTGTGTGTGTGTGAGTGTGTGTTGCGTGTGTGTGTGTGTGTGTGTGTATGTCCCCTTGCATGCATGCACTAAATTAGGGAAATAATCTTTTAACATCGCAAAAATAGCGACTTCATCTGTAAGTGGATAAATGCCCTGCATAACCGACAAACAAATAATATTCAAATCTAATTATATGTGCTCCTGGGAAATTTCAAAAATCCTGCAAGCCCCGGCGGAGTGCAGGGACAGCGCCCCTCCTGGGGGTTCCTGGGGGCAATGCCCCGTGGAAGCTGAAGGTAAACAACAGTTTCCAATGTAATTGACAGGCTCTCGTTGCACTTTCACTTCTGGTAAAACTTCATGACCTCTATAACCAGCAAAATGCATCTTCTCATAATCCGGCGACGCCGGCTCCAGGCAATAAAAAAAATCCTGAACTTCAGGACATCCTGAAAGCTGGAACATCCATGTAATTATGGAAAAAGTGTGTGCATGTGTGAACAAAATCAGCACACCGTTATGCTAGAAGCTTTAATGCATCCACATTTCTCTGTGTGTGTGGGGGGGGGGGGGGGTAAATAAGGATCAAACTGAAATAATACAGAAATAATCTTTTAGCACTGCAATAAGAGTGAGTTAATCTGCAACTCGGTGCAAGTGGACAAATCCCCTGCATCACAAACAAACAAGAGGCAAAGCCTTCAAGGCTCACTCGAACAGGAACATGTGGGACAACAAAAAACAAAGATTGAGGGGGGGTGTCTACTAAAGTACAAGATTGCCAATAAAATTTTAAAGTACAAATGAAACTATCGTTAATGGATACAACTTAAAAAAATTAAAATAAATGCCTGTGCCGAGAATCGGACCCGGAACCATTGGCGTGATAGACACTCTACCAATGAGCTATCGAGGCTTTCAGTGTTGATGAGTTTCTTAACTCATGTTGCCTGTTGAATACTCTCTAACCCACTAATCTAAAATGTTATCTGTTTACAATGTTGTTTTAAGTATTTAATTATTCAAATCATTATTGTTTGAAAGCTTGCATAGACATCTATATTTGTGCAAAGTTTGAACAATGTATGCCTTCTATTTCCCGAGAAAATGCCAACGTTAAAGTTTGGAGATTAGACCACGGACGCAACACACACACACATACGCACAACCGAACAACTATCATACTATAGACTCACTTCGTGCTAACTGTGTTAACTTCGTTAACACGAGTGAGCCAAAAATAAAAATCTTATTACGCATCTTCATCTCCCAGTAGCGTACTGTAATTTCTCCCATAACCATTGTCAGTTTAGCTGATCACACAAACAAGTGTACACACACACACACACACACACACATGGGTGCTCCTGGGAAAATTAAAAAAATCCTGTAAGGGGGCGGCCCCGGCGGAGTGCAGGGGCAGCGCACACACACACATTTACTGCTCTTTTTTCACCCCTCTAGACTAGTACAAGTGCTACATTCCTTTGAATATAGCAAATGCTTATATAGACCCTTTTTATTGTACAAGTGTAAGTAAATCGTTGCTTCTCAAATTCTCATAATCTGGCGACGCCGGCTCTAGGCAATTTAAAAAATCCTGCAACTCAGGACATCCTGCAAGAAGGAGCATCCATGCACACACGTACGCACGCACATACACACACGAATGGAATTCAAAGCGAAAATCATCTTATATTTTTCAGATCTGATATATAATTTGACCAGATATTCGACAACACATCCACCCCGTGGGATATAATACATTTACATAAATTTACATGCATGAAAAGCAGATAACAATCACGATCCATCTTCTACTCATACTATAAAATGCATATAAACTGTATGTGAAAGCAATTTTCAATGATATATTACAAAGTTACACAATTGTCAATGATATATTACAAAGTTACACAATTGTCAATGATATATTACAAAGTTACACAATTGTCAATCATGTATTACAAAGTTACACAATTGTCAATCATGTATTACAAAGTTACACAATTGTCAATGATGTATTACAAAGTTACACAATTGTCAATGATATATTACAAAGTTACACAATTGTCAATGATATATTACAAAGTTACACAATTGTCAATCATGTATTACAAAGTTACACAATTGTCAATGATGTATTACAAAGTTACACAATTGTCAATGATGTATTACAAGTTACACAATTGTCAATGATGTATTACAAAGTTACACAATTGTCAATCATAACATTTTCCTAGCCTCTTGATTGATTTCGTCGCCTTTCCAATGATGATCAATAAAGTGATTCTATTTTGTACGTACCCTAGTCTATTTCTTTTAATCTCATTTCTTGATTAAGGATAGTACTGTATTACAAAATCTTCACTTGGTAACAATTCTGTAGATAGTAAGTGTTGTTGTTGTTGTTGTTGTTGTTTTCGTTCCCCAGCTTAAACGCTCTGGGGGGGCACACCCAGTGCCAAGTGAACATTTCGCATGGCCTTGGGTGGGAAGATTACATGTATGGCTGCTTTTAAAGGTCCCCACCACATAGATAGTAAGTGACGAGAGAGAAAGAAATGACAGAAATAATGCACATCAGTTTTCATTTAAAGTTTAGGTGTTTAACTTTAAATCTTGCCCCATAGTTTCCCCATGGTTAAATCAAATATATACACACCCACACATGCATGGGATGCACACACAAATGCATACATACATATGCACACATGAATGCCAACAAACACACACACCACTTTTTTAGATTACAACTGTAATCATTCATTCATTCATCCAACCTATCTTTTGTTTACAAACACATTGCCTCATTGCCTTAGAAAATTCTTTTTTAAGACGAAAATTTAGGTGTTTTTTTTACTTTGCTTCTTTTCCCATCTTCACCTGTTTGTGTTAATGTGTAGCGTTGTGATGTTTTTTTTAGTTCAATAATAGATTACAACTGTACAAATATTTAACACAGGGAGATAACGATGAACCCAAACAGTATCCATATTGGATTCAAACAAATGACCAAGCAATGAACACAGAAAAAACACACCAAACAGAACAAGGCAATCTAATATCTGAATTGAAAGCACTCTTGATTCCATGGAGATTTTAATAATTTTTGGGGAATGGGGGGTTATCCATAGATTTTTAAAATACTACAGACATAACAGAAAGATTGGTATGACACCAAAGACACTGAAAAGAAAAGACTAACATCCGGTCTCTTTTCCCTATATGAGTAGTGAGGACAGAAACACTGGTTATGTCCCTTAAAAACAGTACACATTTACACGTCGATAGGCCAGTTGAATTTTCCGTTCAAATTCCAGTCTGAGTTTTTAGATAGCCTCCACTGTGTGTGTGGTGTACTGTTCCCACTAACGATAACTCTATCAGCCCGGTTCGCCATAACTCTTAAGTAGTCCATCTTACCCTTTTATAATCTTTGATGACACCAAGGATGGCTTATTTCTTTTTTTCAAAACAGCATTACACATTATGAAAAAAAGATAAATAAATAAAATGCACACAAAAATCACTTTTGACTGCAAAACACGCTGAATATAAAAACCATATAAATAAGTATACTACTACACACGCTTGAAAATAAACACTACTTACAACACATTATAGCAAATGAATAAGATTGTTGAATACTCATAACTGTAAGCACATGTTTACAGTAACCTTTCAACACCAAAAGAGCAACAAACACAAATCATTTTTTTAAAATCTGAATTGCTGTGTATGGTATATGAGTTGGCCAAGTGGTAACGAGACTGCCCAGAAAACAAACTTACAAAGGACTTGGGTTCAATTCCCACCAGGGACGTGGACTTGGTTCTCTTCCACTAGACCTCAAGGATAGGGCAGGCATGGCGGGTGCATCTCTGGGTCCCATCAGCACCTTCGGGTGTTTCTTTTTCATTTGTTTTCTTTCTTTCTTCTTCTTCTTCTGCATTCCCAGGCCATATGGCCATAATGGGTAAGGTACATATGTGTCCGGTTTTCAGTTTTCACTGATCTCCCCGCTGCGTACAGCCAACACATTCCGATTTCGGAGGAGCTCAAAGGAGAAAAATTATTTGGAAGATTTTTTTAAAAAAAGGCAGGAGAATGGGCCAATAAGTCCGAAAGATGGTAGAAAACACAAAGCAAAGGAAAAAGGCAGAGTCAAAGAGAGTGGCAGATTAGAAGAAATTACAAGCACAGAACTCCCAGAAGGTGGGGGAACTATTTTTACGAAAGACCCCCCGGTATCCCCACAGGGATTTCTTTCTTTCAATTTTAACTGCTGTCAGCATGCATAGCTCCCTTTCGATGTTCGTTTCGATCTGATGCTGGTCCCCTACCCCCCTTCACTAAATTCAGTCTAGAGGTTGTAAGCCTGACGCAATAAACCATTCAAATTGTCAAATGTTTCTCTCTCTCTCTCTTTCTCTCTCGATGTATGTTTCGATCCAATGCTGGTCCCCATACCCCCCTTCGCCCAATTGTGTCTAGAGGTTGTAAGCCTGATGCAGTAAACCATTCAAATTGTCAAATGTCTCTCTCTCTCTCACACACATGCATGCACACACAAACACACACTTGCTCCCTCCCTCATCCTGTCATAAACTCCACACTGTCCACTACAGTACCACTGTCGTCCACGGTCTGAATCTCCATGGGAACGCCCTCCATGGAGGGGTCGGAGGTCGCTGTGGCACTGGGGTCATCCTCGGGGGAAACATACTGGATGATGTACTGACCCCCGGCGTTATCCAGGCCCTGGTCACTGTTGGTCACTAGTACCTGAAATGGTGGGCGAAAGTGAAGAAGTAGTAGTAGTGGAACAGGGCGAGAAGTGGGCCTTGAGGCCCTTTTACGCCCTTTCTCGCTTGTTGCATTGTAATACGTTTCATGGTGATTTCACAAATCTAACTTCTAAGCTAAACTAATTTTATAAAATGAAGGAATGGATTTTCAATTTTTCAGCATCAAAAGAATTGATATATCTCTTTTGAAGAAGGATTTACAAAACTATGCATGCTTTATCACAAACAGGCCAAGGAAAATTAAGGAGTGGAGAGATATGACGGCAGACATACAAACAGAGAGAGAGACAGAGACAGAGAGAGAGAGAGAGAGACAGAGAGAGACAGAGAGAGAGAGAAAGAGAGGAGATTTACAGACAATGTATACAGGCATATGAAACAATAGCAAGAAAAGATAGAGATTTGACAATGATACACCAACAGCTGTAGACATGACAGAAAAAAAGAAAGGGCGAAAGTGAAGGATTTACAGAACTCTGCAAGCTTTATCACAAAGAGGCTAAGGAAAATCAGGAGTAGAGAGATATGATAGGCAGACAGACAGAGACAGATAGCG
Organism: Phymorhynchus buccinoides; assembly: GCA_017654935.2. Classification (NCBI taxonomy): domain Eukaryota; kingdom Metazoa; phylum Mollusca; class Gastropoda; order Neogastropoda; family Raphitomidae; genus Phymorhynchus; species Phymorhynchus buccinoides. The sequence goes on along the minus strand of CM065695.1, from coordinate 41,287,421 downwards.
AAAGAGAGAGGCAGGGAGAGGCACAGATAATGCATACAGGCATAGGAAACATTGGCAAGAAGAGAGAGAGAAGATTTGACAATGATACAACTACAGCTGTACTCCAGAGACAGACAAGAAAGAGAAAGAGAGAAAGGAGAGTTGGTTAACTCACTCGGGACTGGCCGATTTATTTCCCCTTGTTCTGTGGGGACTGGGCATTTGACTAGGTTCGTAAAATAATCACCAAAACCAAGTTATGAAGAGTTAGGCATCAATATTTTCAGAAAAGATTAGCAACACCATGCACTAAACGATCGTAAAATATCAGATTCCATGCCTTCACCGTTTGTTTCCTATTGACGAAAACAGCTAACATATAGAAAGAAGGAAAATTTCACATTCCGATCTTTGACCCCCCTCTACAACCAAAGCTGAATGTAAAGTCTGCAATGATTGGTTGATTTCAAGAGAGGCAAGGTCAAAGCAAACTGAAAATAGGTTATGACTTCGCAACGGAAAGCTGGTTACACGCCAGAAATCAAAACCTCTTGAAAACTCTTATGAGCCGGATCCGGGCCATTCGTCCTTAACGGTTGTGCGAGCCATGAGCCAGATCCGGCTCATTCGCCCAGAGTGAGTTAAACAGACCTAGACAGACAGACGTATCCTTTACATTGACAGGGCTCTTTTCAGCTTTCCAGGCACAAACACGCTCACATATTTTCTCTCTCTCCCATTCACATGAAGACCCACCAAACATACACATGCACACATGCATACATACGCATGTGCGCATACTTACACACACACATGTATGCAAGCACACACACACATACATGCAAGCACACACACACACACATGCAAGCACACACACATGCAAGCACACACACATACAAGCAAGCACACACACACATGTATGCAAGCACGCACACGCACACAAGCACACACACATACAAGCAAGCACACACACACGCAAGCACACACACACACAAGCACACACACACACACACACATGCAAGCACACACACATACAAGCAAGCACACACACATGCAAGCACACACACACACATACAAGCAAGCACACACACACACATACATGCAAGCACACACACACATGCAAGCATACACACATACACACTCATAGTCATACACACACACACACATACACATGCAAGCACACACACATACAAGCAAGCACACACACACACATACAAGCAAGCACACACACACACACATGCAAGTACACACACACACACACACAAACACACTCATAGTCATACACACACACATACACACATGCAAGCACACACACACACACACACATACATACAAGCACACACACACACACACCTGGTTTCCATCCTGCTGCTGCACAATGATGGTTTCAGGGTTGACCGATAGAAGCTGACCATCCTCGGACATCACTTTGATCTCCTGATTACCAAACGCTCCCTGCTCAACGAAATCATAATACAGGCTAGTAACAACAACAATAATGATGATCAATAATAATAAATGTCGGGCCACTGTCACTGTCAGTGTCATCCTTACCATAAACATCATCATCTTGTCATTGTTCTCATCGTCCTCATCATCATAAATTGTCCCTATCCTCACCATAATCATCATTATATTCTTAACATAAGCGCCATGAGTAGTTTTTTTGTTTTTTGTATTCTAGAAAGAGCGTCTCTGCCTTTGCTTACTGTCATCTACTATCTTTCTGCCTTACCGGTCCATTCTCCTGCCTTTTTTCACGAAACACTTTCAAAAAGATTTCCTCCAGCCGAAGTCGGACATGCTGGGCCTACCTATTTCTCAGTTAGGCGCATAACGGCAGCATGATCAAAGACTGTATAGGGGAAGATAAGCATCCGGTCTCTTTTCCCTATATGAGTAGTGAGGACAGAAACACTGGTTATGTCCCTTTTAAACCTGACACATTTACACGTCGATAGGCCAGTTGAATTCTCCGTTCAAATTCCAGTGAATGGTGTCACATCCTCACTAACGATAACTCTATCAGCCCGGTTCGCAGTAACTCTTAAGTAGTCCGTCTTCCCCTATACAGTCTTTGGCATGATGCATCTGCGCTCATAATTGACAGGAAACTGTCTGAGCGATCAAAAAAGAAGAAAGGACGTGATACCATGTTCTATCCATCTCTTAAATTCATTATTCATTTCTCTCTCTCTCTCTCTCTGAGACTCAGTCCTTATTCTATCTTGTTCTGATTGAAACAGCTAGCTGACTGCAGTAATTGTTAAATGTTAATGTGTAAAGATACTATTATTATGTGTATTGATGTGTGTGTATTGATTGTTGATGACGAGAAGTATTCTAAATGTTGTTATTTGATTGACTGTTATTAGTTAATAATGGTTACAATGTTTTAAATGTGCACATTTCTAAGTTCATGTTACGTATTGTCATGAATTTTAATAATTATTTGATTGGTATAATTTTGTTTCACACGTTTGATGAATGTTCTTTCAGTTATGTTGTACAGTCGACCCCCTCACGAACGGCCCTCTGATTTGCGACCTCCCCTCTTTTACGACTGAAATATGAATGACGGATCGTTTTTCTTCTAAACTTGCCTCCTCATTTACGACTCCCCCTCTAACGCGTTCTACGACCGTAAATCTTGTTGATTTTACGACCGATGCAACACATTCTGACCTTCTCGCACTCAGTTCGAGCCGACGCACAGCTGGGGTACTACTGTTGTTAGGTCAATCTCGGTAAAAACGAACCGTTCTCACGCCGAAATTGAAGAATTTAATCAGCGATATCACGATCTGACCACTAAATGTCACCACTTTTATGCACATGTGTCATCACTGAGCAGTTTATGATCAAAGTTTGAACTGAAACCGTCGCGATCGTGTCGATCTTTACGTAGGCCTAAATGCGAAGTCAACTCCCAAGTTGAAACTAGGTGATCGGTCACACTCCATAAGTTGGAACTCAGTGAATGGTCTCACTTTGTAAAAAATAAGTTGAAAAGCAGCTCCTTTCCGTTATCAAATTGATAAATCGGCGTTAGTGCGTGCACTGAAACACTCAATGAATGCACTGTATCTGTCATGTTGTTGCACCTAACCTGAATTTCTCTTTTGGAGATATTAACGTATACTTGAACTTGAACTTGAAAAAACAACATTATTGCATGTATTAATATTATGGCCCAAAACAAATCAACTGGCTGTTGTTTGAAATTTATAAAAATTAAAAATAAAATAAATAAAAGGTTAATGATCAATAAATGTTTTAAAAATGATGATTACCTGACTCTGCATAGTGATGATCTGCTGTAGTAGGTTGACAGCAGACACTGTTTTCTCATCCAGATCAGTGCTGGTCACTAAAAAAAAAAGAACATTATAAAGGATCACAATAAGTTCATACACTATTATATCTTTTTTTTTTAAAAACATACTTCTTTTGTTGTTGTTGGTATTTTATAATCACAGAGGCTGCAAAATTCGGGTTGCTCCCACCTGGAGAGCGCGTCATGACTGCCCTTTACTTCCCCCACCTCACCCCTAAGCTGAACTGGATTGAAGAGTGCGCGTCATACCCGGATGTAAGGGGAGTCACTCCCTCTACTCCCTGCGGTATGCGTGCACGCCCTTGGGCTAGTTTCGTTTTAGCTATGTGCTAGGGTAAGGTTCCAGGTTGTTTTAGGCTAATGCAGTTGTTTTGAGTGTTGGTACAGTATGATTAAATTAGATTTGAATTTTTTAATAGCATGTGACTTTATACTCATGTTTTAAAGATACACTGACCCACCACGATTAAGTCCCTTGGTTTTTTTGTGGGTAGCTGTGACCCATATATACAAATGCCCCCAACTTGAAATTGAGGCTGCTCTTTAAAATGATGTTTCGTTTTCAATTTGGGGGTATTTGTATGGGAGCAAAACCTGGTCAAAACAAGATTTCCTACCAGCTATAAGAGGGAAAACATGTGAAACCCGTGATTTTGACACGTGATCTGGTGGATCTTTAACCCTTTCACCGCTAATGTCGCATTTATGCACCACACTGGTTTAACACCCATGTCACAAAAAGGCATCAAGTCAGGGCCTGTTATCTGAAGGCCCTATTTTCTTAAATTTGGGAGGTAAGGATAGGATTTTGTACATGTCACCCGCGAATTCCCAATATTAGATAATTTTTTTGATTCTAGCCAGTTAAGTTTCATGATATTTTTTTGGCTAAAAAATGTCTGGCAGCAAAAGGATTAAGGAAATAATTTGAATCACTGTGGTTTTACTGCTGTGCACAAACATAATTATGCAACTGTTGCCTCACCATTCCGTCCATAACCCCAGAGAAAGACAATAAAAGTCGAGATATTGGAAAGTTTTTATCCTGTGTGTTTTGTGTTTTAAGCCTGAATGCTACTTCACAAAGTTTGCATCCTCCGAAGTTGGAGTGTGGCTGCCCACATGGCGGGGTAATCAAAAACGGTCAAACACATAATGTTCTAATCCCTGGCTGGTGCATTTGTACCATAGTGTTCAAGTGCTTCGGCTGTTGGGATGATCCCTGGAGTCTTTTAGCCAGGGTACGAAAACAAAACAAGCAACAAACATAAAGTTCATCTTCACAGTCAGTCAGTCCCTGTGACACTAAGGAAATCACTTTTTGTCAAACTGAGGGTCTCGTTTCTCTTTCATTGTTTCAATCAGATCACGCAGAATTTGATCATGTAGGTTTGTCTATGCACAAACAATGAGTTGTCCATTATCTTTAGGAACCGGTTCACACAAGGTACTGTCAACAGAATTTGTTTGAAAACTTTGCCAACCCACAGACACACTTAAAAAAAATGTGCATCAGTGTGACCCCCAGTTTAAAAAAATGTGCATCAGTGTGACCCCCAGTTTCAAATCTGTGCATCAGTGTGACCTGTTTCAAAATGTGTGCATCAGTGTGACCCCCAGTTTCAAAATGCATACATCAGTGTGACCCCCAGTTTCAAAATGTATGCATCAGTGTGACCCCCAGTTTATTTATTTTATTAAGACAACTTTTATAGTGCCTAATCTTTAAGCTCTAAGCGCTTGTTTCAGTTTCAGTGTGACCTGTTTCAAAATGTGTGCATCACTGTGACCCCCAGTTTAAAAATGAATGCATCAGTGTGACCCCCAGTTTCAGTGTGTACATCAGTGTGATCCCCAGTTTCAGTGTGTACATCAGTGTGACCCCCAGTTTCAAAATGTGTGCATCAGTGTGACCCCCAGTTTCAGTGCGTACATCAGTGTGACCCCCAGTTTCAGTGTGTACATCAGTATGACCCCCAGTTTCAAAATGTGTGCATCAGTGTGACCCCCAGTTTCAGTGTGTACATCAGTGTGACCCCCAGTTTCAGTGCGTACATCAGTGTGACCCCCAGTTTCAGTGTGTACATCAGTGTGACCCCCAGTTTCAGTGTGTACATCAGTGTGACCCCCAGTTTCAGTGTGTACATCAGTGTGACCCCCAGTTTCAGTGTGTACATCAGTGTGACCCCCAGTTTCAGTGTGTACATCAGTATGACCCCCAGTTTCAAAATGTGTGCATCAGTGTGACCCCCAGTTTCAGTGTGTACATCAGTGTGACCCCCAGTTTCAAAATGTATGCATCAGTGTGACCCCCAGTTTCAGTGCGTACATCAGTGTGACCCCCAGTTTCAGTGTGTACATCAGTGTGACCCCCAGTTTCAGTGTGTACATCAGTGTGACCCCCAGTTTCAGTGTGTACATCAGTGTGACCCCCAGTTTCAAAATGTATGCATCAGTGTGACCCCCAGTTTCAGTGTGTACATCAGTGTGACCCCCAGTTTCAGTGTGACCCCCAGTTTAAAAATGTATGCATCAGTGTGACCCCCAGTTTCAGTGCGTACATCAGTGTGACCCCCAGTTTCAGTGCATACATCAGTGTGACCCCTAGTTTCAGTGTGTACATCAGCATGACCCCCAGTTTCAAAATGTGTACATCAGTATGACCCCCAGTTTGAAAATGTGTGCATCAGTGTGACCCCCAGTTTCAGTGTGTACATCAGTATGACCCCCAGTTTCAAAATGTGTACATCAGTATGACCCCCAGTTTAAAAATTTGGACATATAAGTATGACCCCTATCTATGCTTAAAATCTGTGTGTAATAGACCCTAAGTTCTACCTTATAGAGAGCCCTGGAAATAAGAAAATTCCCTGAAAAGTGGAAATTGTGAACTCTCTCCTAGCAGCTCTACCCTCCCTTTCCCACAGCCCTGGAACCCTTCATCCCCCTGTGGCGGTGTATTTTTACCTCTATGAGATAAGTAGTCCTAGCCGGAAGTAGTCCTAGCGTAGCCAATCAGAATCGTTTGTTTGTCTGCCATTGTGAATTTTACGAAACTAAGTGCATGGATTTGTACATCGATTTCTCGGCAAATATGTAGATTTACACCCTCCTGCTCTATTTCTTGGTTCTTTCCGTGGTTAGGGATAGGGTTAGGGTTAGGGATAGGGTTAGGGTTAGATGGGTACAGTTCGCATGCGAGAGGTAGATATTTAATGACAGGTACTTATTTATCATAGCACCCCTCCTCACTACCCCACCCCCTCACACACACCTACACACCTGTTTCAGCGGGGCCCATGATGGTGGTTGGCTCCATCATCTCTGTGGTGTGAGCTACTGAGGTTTCCTCCGCACACTGCAACACCTGTGCGCACACTAAGATCTTCATACACTATATCTGTTACATGTAGGAATCAACACACACGCTTGCTATTTAGTATTTCATAGTCACAGAGGCGTCTCTGTGAAATTCGGGTTGCTCCCACTTGGAGAACGCGTCGCAGCCAAAGGCGTGCCACCCTTTTTTTTGGCCAATCGGTTTAATATTGGAAATCAAGCATTACAACAGTGTCCTTCAATTTCCCTGCAAATTTCAGCGAAATCGGATGGAAAAAAAAAATTCCATAAATGGAAATAAGTGAAAGTAACACAAACAAATTTACATAAATTTGAATAACTTCCAAACTAGTAACATATCATCATCAAACTCCTTTCCGACCTGGGCCAACATATTAAGGGCTACAATACCCAGTAGTTAATTTTGCGACTTCACTTCCGGTTTTGGCTATTCCGTGAGCCAAATGAAAGCTGCAGGGTCCTAGCTGGAGGGGCACTTACGGTTCGTACTTTCGGTTTGGTTTCATACCGGAAGTGTTGAAAATCTAATTTGTAGCTAATTCTAAAAAATATGAATGAATTCTGTTCAGCCGTTTTTTTTAGATATTCAAGATTGAAATTTCGCCGAATTAGTGTTTTTTTCGGCTGTATTTCGACGAAAATTCAGCCAAATCATTTAATATTGCGAATTCTGCTATCCCTTGATACTCCACAACTTTCTTGAAAATTTCAGCTAAATCGGACCCCCAAAAAGGTGAGGAAAAGAAGGAAAAAGAAGAAGAAGAGGAATTCTTACAATAATAGTATTCTCGACGACGAAAATGGTGTTTTACGTCCTCTTGGTCTGAATCAGACACATATGGGACATTTGTAAATACAAATATGGTGGGAACAATACTGGAGGCAATGCCCGGAGGCAGTACGAAACCAGTAAAGTCCCGATTTTTTAAATTAATACAGATAGGTGTAGCGGTAACCACGCCTCGGGTAAACCTCATCGGCTACGGCACCGTTACAAGTAATTACAATAGTATTCTCCTTAAAGGGGAGGATCCTAATAAAGAAGGATGACAGTACCCTTTGGCTTTCATCTGACATTATGCACACTCTTATAGAACTGCGAATGAAAAAAAAAAAAATCAATCAAAAGCAACTCAGCGAAAGATCTTGAATAAATCAACAAAATGTTGCAAAATATAGTGCAGTTGTGCTTTAGTTGGTACAGTAGAACCTCCCTATGAAGACCTTGAAAAATCAGCACAGACCTGTTTACCCTTATAATGAACAACCTGGAATTTGCCACAGAAAACCCCGGAATTTGAGAAAACCCCCACAGAATTCACATCGCAATGTTGCTTAAGCCGCCATGCGAAATTTTGAAGTCCACGTTGCAGTGCTTGCAGTGTGCATGCTCGTCTCCCAAATGCGAACTTGTTATTCCTGGCACTTTCAAATACTTTTGAGAAAACTTCTGCTTCACTTTTGGCCGTTTCACCCTATCACTGCTGTCGTTTGTCGAAGATTTCTGGCGCTTGCCGCCTGCAGTTGACTTGCCTGACAACATGTTTGGCACAAAACTACAACCCTTGCGTCTTTTCGTACAAATGGAAACAAATAATAGATGGTTTTTCGAAATCGCAGGATTTTCAGCGTTCACCTGGAATTTATTATTTTACCCAGAATTTTTGTAAATTCCCGGCAAAACCGGGAGGGTAAACAGGTCTGTCAGCCTCAAAAAGGTCTTGTAGGGAGGGGTCTTAATAGGGAGGTGGACACTCAGTAGTCTGGGGATATGAAGGGGGAAAATTGTTGACATTTTTTCGGGCACATCTTAGAGGGAGTCTCTATAGGGAAGGCCTTGGTAGGGAGGTTCCACTGTTGTTGTTTTTTGTTGGTTTTCAAGTTCAAGTAAGCTTTATTATCTCAAAACGAGAAATTCCTATTAGGTGCAACAACATGACAGAAACACAACAGAACTGGGAAAAAAAGGTATTCAAATGTGTGAAACGCAATTATACCAACCAAAATAATTACTACCATTAACCCTTTCACCGTTAATGCCGCATTCTAGCACAATGGTTTAACACCCATGTCACTAAAAGGCATCAAATCAGGGCCTGTTATCTAAAGACCCTATTTTCTTAATTTTGGGAGGTAAGAATTGGCCTAATCTTATATATGTCATAAAGGAATTAGCAATATTGCAGATTTTTTTTTCTCTACCCAGTTAAGTTTAATGGTATATTTTGGCTGAAAAATGGCTGGCGGCGAAAGGGTTAAAATTCATTACATCAATTCAGAAATGTGCACATTTACAAACAAAACGCACACATATGCACATACACAGAGAGAGAGAGAGAGAGAGAGAGAGAGAGAGAGAGAGAGAGAGAGAGAGAGAGAGAGAGAGAGAGAGAGAGAGAGAGAGAGAGAAGAGAGAGAGAGAGAGAGAGAGAGAGAGAGAGAGAGAGAGAGAGAGAGAGAGAGAGAGAGAGAGAGAGAGAGAGAGTAGAATGAATCATGAATTTAAGAGATTGGTTTTTCTTCTTTTGCTGATGAAAACAACAGCTCACCTCCACTTCAGATATGTGCATCTGCTCCATGCCCGCGAAGTCCTGCACCTGGACGTGGTGTTTGATCTTCAGGTGGCGCTTCAGGTCAGACAGGTTGCCGAACCGGTAATCGCAGCTCACGCACTTGTACACCTTCGATAATGTGAGAAAAAAACATTTATTTTTTTAATTTTTAAACTTTTTATTTTCATAATAATTTTTTACAATACAAACAAAACAAATAGTACCATTCACATGACGAATACATGAAATACCTGTGTACACACACACACACACACATACGCACACACACACACACTCCATCCCTTAATTCATCCGGATACAGCCATTCCAAAACAAAAAATTTCAATAAACATTTTTACACAATGTTTGTCAGCACACTTAGTGACTTAGTGTCAATCTACATGACTGCAAATCACTAAACAAACAGCACCAATAACAATAAAGAAAGAAACATATGTCTCAGAATAATCATCAATTTTCTTACACACATGAACATTTCATAAGTAGATTAGGTGTTACATGTCAATCTTCACTTTTCAATCAATAAGGGGTCTATAATTAGCCCAGGTAGTCTGAAATTTTGTAAGGTCAAAGTTCACTTTGGCAATGCATTCTTTTATTGTTCTAACATAGTCATATATATTCTTTTTAGCAAGTTCTTAAATACAGAGAGCTGGGACAGACAATTGTCAATTTTACAATAATAGATATATTGCTTGGCTATTACTAGTATTAGTAGGAAAAATAATAAAAAAATTCATAACCCTTTTGCTGCGGATGTCGCATTTCTGCACCACAGTGATTTTAACACCCACGTCTCTAAAAGGCATGAAATTAGGATTTGCTATCCAATAATAAATATACATGGATGCAACTCCACAAAATGAAAAAAAATGAAAGGCAGGGGTCCAGGGCCCCATGGCCCCGGCAGGGTACAAATATTGAAATCAGTGTTAAAATGAAAGAGTAGCACCCATGATAATAATACTAGTAATAATAATAATAATAATAATAAATGGAAATAATATGTTGCTAACTTTAGGAGATAAGGAAAGGCCTTATTTGATAATGTTCTGGTGGGGTTGATAGAATTGCAGATGAGATGCCAACTTCCCAGGTAAGCTTGACCAAAACCTTTGGCTGAAAAATGGCTGGCGGCAAAAGGGGATAACCCATCTTCATTGTTGTCGTAATCCCTGATAAAGCATGCATGGTAAAAAGTCTCCATTGTTATCATTATTCAGAAAGTTCTTAACTAGCCAAATTTTACTAGCCGTATCAGTCTTAAGAGAAAACTGACCATGGTCATTACATCAGCACAAAGTCCTCTGATCAGACAGAAAAAAGAGGCAAACAACTTTGTATTTGTATCCCCCCCGAGATTTTTTTTTTCCTTTTTTCCGCACTTGTTCAGCGGAAATGCAGATTTTGTTGTTGTTGCTGACCATAATAACATAATCGGAGGTCTCAAAGCGTAATAATTACAGACAAATCCGTAGGGAAAACAGGTCTGCTTGTGCATTCATGTGCAGTGAGTGAATCTTCACACAGACACACACATTTCTCTTCCTTACCTGCTGATCAGTAGCAGAGGCAGCAGCAGAAGTGCCGGGCATGGCGGCCAATTCCGGTGAGAAGTGCAGCCCCTTGTGCGTGCGCGTGTAGTGGATCTTCATGTAGCCCAGGGTGTTGGCGGAGTAGTCGCAGTGCTGGCACACAAAGCGCTTCACCACCTCGTGCGTCTCCATGTGCCGCTTCAGGTGACTGCGCTGCTGCGCCTCGTATGAACACCTGAAGGCCAGAGTGTTGGGAGTTAGGAATATATTACCCCCCCCCCTACCCACCTGGTGGGGATACTGGGGGAGGGGTCTTTCATTCATAGTTCCCCCACCTTCTGGAAGTTCTGTGCTTGTAACTTCCTCTAAGCTATCACTCGCATTTTCCCTTTCCTTTCTATCATCTACTACTTTTCTGCGAGTTACAGGTCCATTCTTACAAAAGATTTCCTCAAGCCGAAGATGGACTTGCTGGGGCTAACTATTTCTTAGGCGCACTGGTCTCCCCACTGTGCACAGCCAACGTATTCCAATTTCGGAGGAGCTCAAAGAAGAAAAATTATTTGGAAGATTTTTTTTTTTTAAAGGCAGGACAATGGGCCAATAAGTCAGAAAGATAGTAGACGATAGAAAGAAAAGGGAAAAGACAGAGTCAAAGAGAGTGGCAGATTAGAGGAAGTTACAAGCACAGAACTTCCAGAAGGTGGGGAAACTTTTTTTTTAATGAAAGACCCTCTAGTATCCCCATGGGGAGATTCCTTATCAATTTAGTGCATTGTTCTTTGAAGTTTGATACAACTTTACAAGTCACTCCATTCAGCTCTTTGATAAAAGTCCTACTTTAAGGATGAAAATTTAGTGGTTATTCTATTTTGTTTATTTTCTGTATCATCATCTTTTCGTTTATTTGATGTAGCGTTGTGACGTTTTTAGTACAATTAAACGGTTTTGTGAAGAATACATATGTAAGTACCAAAAAAAAGGGAACCATTTAACCCATTGACTGCCAGAGAAAAAAATCATTTTAAAAATCATGACATGAAAAGGAAAACTGGTACAGCCAATCTGGCAACATTGTCTGGGAATATAAAATTAAGAACCCTCTTGACTCTGTTAACTAATTCAAGTCATTCCGGACATATAATATGTCCAGAATTAATAGATAGCTGTCAATTTTATGCATTTGCTTCAAGGGAAGTAAATCTGAGTGCACACCATACCTTGGTCACTTCTAAACTCGCTTCACTCCCTTAGACCACAATTTTGCCCCTGACTTTGCTTTTGTAGTGGTTCGTTGTGGGGAAACCAATTGGTGTGGAGAGTTTTTCTATATAAAGTCTATCTCCTTTTGTTTATGTATGTTTTGTTTGTGTGCATGGCTGGAGTGATCTGTGAGTATTTTGAATAATTCAAAATTGTTGCGATGCGAATGAGTTAAAGCAAACAGCAGTATATCAGATACAGTGGAACCTCCCTTATAAGACCCCCTCCCACATAAGACCTACTTCTCCGAGACATTGCCCTTCTTTGAAAGGAATAAAATTGCCTCCCTTATAAGACCCCTCCCTTATAAGACCTCATTTTGCACGATTTTTGAAGGTCTTATAAGGGAGGTTCCACTGTATTCCCATTCATCTGGTGATGTCAGTGATGTTATCAAGTCTGTACATCATGCGTTATATGGCAGTCAGGGGGTTAATATTCAGTTTGGGTTGTCACTGCTACTGTTGTTGTAAGATGTAGTCATGATAGACAGACTCACTTGTCGCACTTGAAGAGGTTGCCGGTCTTGTGTGAGCGCACGTGCCACCGTAGAGCCGTCTTGGACTTGTAGGCTTTCCCACATTCCTGACACGCAAACGGCTGCAACAAAAACACATGCATTCATCAATGGAAATGCATATAATAATCTTGACCTAAAGCAAATAACGCATACGCATCCTCACTTAGACCTTCCCTAAGGCATCCTCACTTAGACCTTCCCTAAGGCATCCTCACTTAGACCTTCCCTAAGGCATCCTCACTTAGACCTTCCCTAAGGCATCCTCACTTAGACCTTCCCTAAGGCATCCTCACTTAGACCTTCCCTAAGGCATCCTCACTTAGACCTTCCCTAAGGCATCCTCACTTAGACCTTCCCTAAGGCATCCTCACTTAGACCTTCCCTAAGGCATCCTCACTTAGACCTTCCCTAAGGCATCCTCACTTAGACCTTCCCTAAGGCATCCTCACTTAGACCTTCTCTAAGGCATCCTCACTTAGACCTTCCCTAAGGCATCCTCACTTAGACCTTCCCTAAGGCATCCTCACTTAGACCTTCCCTAAGGCATCCTCACTTAGACCTTCCCTAAGGCATCCTCACTTAGACCTTCCCTAAGGCATCCTCACTTAGACCTTCCCTAAGGCATCCTCACTTAGACCTTCCCTAAGGCATCCTCACTTAGACCTTCCCTAAGGCATCCTCACTTAGACCTTCTCTAAGGCATCCTCACTTAGACCTTCCCTAAGGCATCCTCACTTAGACCTTCCCTAAGGCATCCTCACTTAGACCTTCCCTAAGGCATCCTCACTTAGACCTTCTCTAAGGCATCCTCACTTAGACCTTCCCTAAGGCATCCTCACTTAGACCTTCCCTAAGGCATCCTCACTTAGACCTTCCCTAAGGCATCCTCACTTAGACCTTCCCTAAGGCATCCTCACTTAGACCTTCCCTAAGGCATCCTCACTTAGACCTTCCCTAAGGCATCCTCACTTAGACCTTCCCTAAGGCATCCTCACTTAGACCTTCCCTAAGGCATCCTCACTTAGACCTTCCCTAAGGCATCCTCACTTAGACCTTCCCTAAGGCAACTCTTTTCCTTAATGTGACCTAAATTAAAATGGCTGACTACCGTATTTTACGTACTACTATAAGGCAATGCTTTTTCCCCAGACTGAGACCTGCACCTTATAATGTGATGATCAAAGTAGTAAGAAACTATAACAACAAAATCTTATTTTTGTGTAAAATTTGGGGGGTGCGCCTTATAGTCCGAAAAATTACAAATTTTATTACACAAATAAAGTCTTATTTACTTACTTTTTTCTTTAACACAGCTGCCATCCAATAATCCAAATTAACACATGATACTAAGAACATATGATGAGTAAACACTTAAGTTTGTGAAACTTATACGGCGCAATCAACCTATGCATGTCAGCTGCAACTTTGAAAAGAGATGAGTTTTTAGACCGGCTTTGAACGCGTCCAGAGAGTCAGTGTCTGAGAGACAGGGGTAAGTTGTTCCACACAGATGGAGCCTGGAACGAAAAGGACCTTTCACCATAGGTTTTGGTTTTGACAGTGGCTGGTTGCAGGAGGCGAGTGTCAGAGGAAGAGCGGAGGGCACGAGAAGGTATGTAGAGATGAAGTAGGTCAGACAGGTAGAACCAGAGATGACAGCAAAGGAAAGAGTGGAGAGTTTATAGTCAATCCTGTCAGAGATGCTTAACCAGTGCAGAGAGTGCAGAAGTGGCGTGACATGTTCATACTTAGAAGACTGAAGGACTAATCGGGCAGCATTGTTTTGAATTCTTTGGAGGCGATTGAGAAAATACTTTGGAAGGCCAGCAAGGAAGAGAGTTGCAGTAATCGATTTTAGACAAAACAAAAGCACAGACCAAAGTTTTTGTGGCATCAGTAGATAGATAGTGGCGAACAGGACTTATTTTGCGGAGCTCAAGAATAGATATACATATCGACAAACATTTGAGACATGTTGTTGGAGGGAGAGGGTCTGATCTCACGTGACTCCGTCATCTCTATCATCTTGTTTTAATCTGAGTTTTGGCAGAAACGTTTGATTTTTATACATCCGATGACAAGATGGCCAATCCTGAAACTTCTTTCAATCAGCTTTTTCAATCCTGATTTCAGGAGCATGCCTGAACTACCCTCACACATGTAAATACTATTTTCTTGTTATTATTACAGTGGAACCTCCCTTATAAGACTCCCTCCCACATAAGACCTACTTCTCTGAGACATTGCCCTTCTTTGTAAGTATTAAAATTACCTCCCGTATAAGAACTCATTTGGGATGATTTTTTGAGGTCTTATAAGGGAGGTTCCACTGTATTTTATTTTGATTACCTTGTGTGAGGAGTGCCTGAGCATGTGCGCCTGCAGGTTGTTCTTGGAGCGACAGGCATAGGTACACAGGGAGCACTTGAACGGCTTGACTCCCTCATGGATCCAGATGTGCTTCTGAAGCTCAGAGTTCGCTCGGATGAAGATGCGCTCGCAATACGGACACTTGTACGAACGACGACCTGCAAATATCAAAATTATGCAATACACTGTACAATACAATATAATACAATACATTACATTCCCTTGGATCCAGATGTGCTTCTGAAGCTGAGTTCGCTCGGATGAAGATGCAATTAAGTGCGTGAGTGACTGGGGTTCAAATCCCAGCCTCGCCCTTTCTTTCCAGTTTGAAGGGGAAAATGGAATTGAGCGTTGAGTTCTTCGGATAAGGAATTAAATCAAGTCTGACTGATGCGCTTTACGCACGTAAAACCCCCCCATGGCAGTTAAAAGTCAAGAGCAGGGAGAAATCCCACTGCCTGGTATCAACCAAATTGATAGCAAGGTTTCCAAAGTCCCCCTCACCCCAATAAAAAGGTGGTGTCACTGCACTGGTGCGATGCGCTCTCCAGGAGGGAGTAGCATGAATTTTACAAAGATGAGCCTCTGTAGCAAGAACATATCAAATACCACATTTTTCAGACTATAAGGCGGTTCTTTTTTCTCTCCCCCAGACTGAGAACCATGCGCCTTATAGTTATAATATGATTGATAATGCAGTAAGACAATTTTTTTATTTTATAATAACAAGAGCTTTGTGGAAAATTGGGGGGGTGGGCCTTATAATAAGGTGCGTCTTATACAGTTATACTTAAAGATCATCAAACTCACATAACAGCAATAGCAATGTACCTTCGGGATAACGGCTTTTCACTCTCACAAGACAAATGTGAATTCATGGTTTTCTCTAACAAAAGAACGAAAACTGACTTTACAATTGATATTTTAGGTACTGTAAAAAAACAGTGCACAAAGGTAAAATTTTTGGGCGTAATCCTAACTCCAACGCTAAATTGGACACCACATATTACACATACAGCAAAAAAGGCTACACAAGCTTTAAACTTCATAAAAGTGGTCTCTAAAGAAAGATGGGCCAAAGACCCGAAATTCCTCGTTAATCTGGTTAGGGCCCTGGTGCGCAGCCGTTTGACCTACGGAATGGAGGCCTTTCACTCCTTGACCAAAAGTCAGTTTCAGAAATTACAAGTCATAGAAACTCAGGCACTGAAAGTAGCCCTCGGTGTCCCTGTGTGCGCAGTAAATAAACTAGTGTACAGGGACATCGGGTGGCTACCACTGCAGAATTTGATGAAGGTAAACTGCGCCAACTTTTTAGTACGATGGTACGCAGCCAAAACGGAGTCATACAAAGAATTTAGAATGAATATGATAGATCCCTTTTTGGATTATGAGATGAAAAAGAAAAGAGATCCCATGGCAAGCGAAAGGAATATAAATATAATTCATTGTACTGCAAAGACTGGAACTACAAGATGTCTCTCCACACTCCTCGGCGTGCTTCCCCCCGTGGGAGAGAGAAGAAATTCAATACGATACAACTTTAAATAATATGTTTTCGAAAGAAGAAGTTAACTTAATAAGTATAGCAGCTAAAGAAAAAATTGAAGCAGCTAAATTTTTTCTACAAATTTTTACAGACGTTTCGAAGATCGACCATAAAGTAGGATGTGCTTTCACGATTCCTACATTAGAAATAACAAAATGTTTCCAACTAAATGACTACCTTTCAATTTTTAGCGCCGAACTTTGGGCAATACTCGAAGTATGTTCCTACTTGAATAACTTAACTAATCCTCCAATAAATGTAGTCATTTATACTGACTCACTATCTTCCATTCAGGCCCTTCAGGGAGAAACAAAGAATAGATTGGAAATAATAAATGAAATAAGAATACTAACACATCAAATAATACTTAAAGGTACCTCCCTAATAATTACTTGGATACCTTCCCACTGCGGCATATTGGGTAATGATCGAGCCGACAGGGCGGCCAAGAACGCCGCAGAGGGAAGGCTAGGTACCTTAACTAATATAAAATTATGAATAAAAGAATCAAAGAGCAAATTAAAAGTGGCAGCATTCCAAGAGTGGAGCAGAGAGCTAGATACCCATGCCAAAGCCCACTCTTGGGACCATACAATAGTAAAAGGCGGCTTATTCTTGCCTATTCAACCATCTCTTCAATCTCTAATTTTTAGGATTAGAACAAGATCTAATCCATGTACACACATAGAAGTTAAATGCGAATGTGGTAAAACCCTCAATGTGGAACACTTATTCGATCTGTGTACCACTATTATAAAGGAACTTGAATTGTTAATTGAAAAACTAAAAATACATAATATAACATTTTCTAAATTAATAATACAAAGACATACTATAGAGGGGTGGGGCCCTTTGGTCTGGCTGGCCGAAGCCTTAGTCCAAACCTCTTTTGGTCAATATTTTTGATCAAGAGATAACAAAACAAAACAAGATTTAACCGTAAACATTTAGACGAGCTATTTTAATGACGGGGATAGGGTCCCTCCGGTCAGCGGGCCGCGCACCTATCTATACTCCATTCCCAACCCCAAAAATTGATTTTCTCCCTTTTTAACTGTCGGCATGTATTGCACAGTGCCGGTAGGACTCTTTTGAGTCCGAGTAAATTTTACTCCCCTCCCCCCAGTAGATGTGCGCGGCGCGACCTCCGGGGGGGGGGTGCTCTCGTAGTCGCGAACGTAAAATTACGGTCAGGGTTATCCCAATGGGTCCCCCCGCACTTAGTGCTGGATCCATATAACGACGCCCTACCACTGTTTTGGCCGGGGAGGAGGGGCCCCTCTACCTCCCTCCCTCCGACCAAAACAAGTAGGAATCGTTAACTGTCCCCGTCTGGAATCACTAGTTTTAAAATTGACAGATTTTAAAGATATTTTAACAACAAATTACGTTTTTAATAAAGATATATAACTTTGAATTATAATTTGAAACATAGGGTCCATAGAGCATAACTTTTTCTGCCCAGACTCGGCCAAAATATGTTAGTGCTTTTTAGAGTCTGTGGTGGTATTTAGTTTGTATATATTTTTTTGATCTATCTAGGGACCCTAGTTTCTCCCATCTCTTAAACATTTTTTCATTTTTATAAAAACATTTGATGTATTTTCTTTTAACCTTGTACAAATAGTTTTCCACTTTGAGTGGAAACCTTTTAAAACGAGATTTTTTCATAAATAAAACTCAATAAAAACAAAAATATGTAAATATTCTCGTTTGACCTTCATTGGAATTTAAAATTTTTTCATTAAAACTTGTTCTTTTAAAATCAAAGTGGTCCTGAAATTTTAATCATTAGGCTCTCGCCAGGAGGGGTGCAGCTAAAAGTTTTATTTTAATCAATCATTTTATCTAAAATAGAGTTTTACAAGATAGAGTAGTCTCGTACGAGCCATGGCTCATAAAAAGAAACACCTTGACCTTTATTCAAGATAAAAATATTTGTAGAAAGAAAAACAAAAATCTAAAGTAAATAGAAATTTCTTTTTTTCCTTCCCCTTCCCCCCTCTTCCAATATCTAAAAATAAAACATAATGTCCCATATGGCTTCGGCCGGGAGGACGTAAAGAATAATTTAATAAATACAGTTATAGTCTGAAAAATATGGTACTAAAAACAAAAACAAAACAAAATGGAGTGATGTGCGAGTGCTTAAAAATGACCACTACTGACCCATCTTGCCCTGCATCTTGTGCTTGTACCCGGTCAGCTTGTCCAGTTCCTCCCTGGGCAGGTCGGGGTGGGACATGGCCATGTGCACGCGCAAACGCTTGATGCTGAAACACACACACACACATCCATCTAACATTAAATTTACATATAATATTAACAATTTCAAGAACCTTTTGGATGAAATTCCAAAATATAGGGATCTTTTTTATGACTTTGATTGATGCTATGAAATTGCTTATAGTTAGTGATGTATGCAAATAAGACACCATACATAAAGATTGTACCAATGATGGGACGCTTTATAGGCCGCGAGGCCTAGGCCATGATGCCTGTCCCTATCACTACTACTACTACTACTACTACTATCCAGGGTTCCCGAGTTTTGCCTTTTTTTAAGAGGTACGCTCACCCCCTGTGTATAGTTTTCGGGGGTATTTTCACCCTCTGTTCCACTATTTTAACTATCCATGGGCGAATACATTCGCTCAATACATAACTCTACACTCCCACCAAATGCAAAGACATTCGCTGCCAAGCACCCTGCCATGCGTTTGCCTATCTTTAGTGCTTGTGTCCATGTTTCTTCTGTTAACCCTTTCACCACCAAAGTCGCATCTTAGCACCACAATGATTTAACACCCATGTCACGAAAAGGCCTCAAACCAGGGTCTGGTTATCCAAAGAGCCTATTTTCATAGTTTTGGGAGGTAAGGATAGGCCTTACTTTATGCATGTCAGAGGAATCCCCAATATTGATGACAATTTTTTTTCTCTACCCAGGTAAGTTTAATGGACATTTTTTGCTGAAAAGTGGATGGCAGCGAAAGGGTTAAAGCAAAGCATGTGCACTCGATAAAAAAAAGTTACTCCCTTCTTGTTGGGTTGAGATGCAGCGGACAACCAAGAACGTCAAAAAACACATGGCGTTCGAAGAGTTAACCCTTTCACCGCCAGCCATATTTCAACTAAGCATTTCCATCGGTAGAGAACAAAATCCATCTGCAGTATTGGGGATTCTTCTGTGACAGATATAAAATAAGGTCTATCCTTACTTCCCAAAACTAAGACAAAAGGGTCTTTGGATAATAGACCCTAATTTGACGCCTTTTAGTGACATAGGTGTTAAATCACTGTGGTGATAAAATGCGACTTTGGCGGTGAAAGGGTTAAAGGCCAAGACGAAAACAAGGTAGAAGCTTTGACCCTTTCACTGCCAGCCATATTTTAGCCAAAGATTTCCATTAAATTTACCTGGGTAGAGAACAAAATCCATCTGCAGTATTGTAAAAAAAATAGTTCCCTCACCTTCTGGAAGTTCTGCGCTTGTAACTGCCTCTAATCTGCCACTCTCTTTGACTCAGCCTTTTCTCTTTGCTTTCTATCATCTACCGCCTTTCTGACTTATTGGCCCATTCTCCTGCCTTTTCTAAAAAAAATATCTTTCAAATAATTTGTCTCTTTTCGGAATGTGTCGGCTGTACGCAGCGGGGAGACCAGTGAAAACTGAAAACTGGACACAAGTACCTTACCCATTAAAAAATGGGTGGCGCGCCTCTGGCTGCGACGCGCTCTCCAGGTGGGAGTAACCCGAATTTCACAGATGCCTCTGTGACTAATACCTAATTATGGCCGGGGAATGCAGAAGAAGAAGAAGATTCCTGATTTCAGGATCCATGCCTGAACTAGTTTCACCAGGGCTCCCAATCGTCCCGCAAAACAAGGGGTCCCAGGGATTCCTTCACTTACAGCATAGAGAGTCCTATAGGCGGGATAGAGGGTCCCAGTGGCACAGCGAATGCTAAAAATAATTTTTCTAGTGCATCCCTGGGACCCCCTGCACATTCTTCTAGAGGGTCCTGTAGAATTTGTGCTTCATATACCCCCAAATGGGAGTCCCTGTTCACCCACGCTGTGCAGTTGAGTGAACGCACGTTTCAAACTTGTCTGTGCAGTGCGGGCACTGCAGGCCGTTGATGCCCAGGTGGGTCAGCTGATGGTTCCACAGGCGCGTGCGGTTCGTCGCCACAAAGTCACACGCCTGCACAAAACAACAGTAAAAAAACACATCTGAAAACAAATATGTAAAGAAGCATTCAGCTGGTGATTCCACAGGCGCGTGCAGTTCGTCGCCACAAAGTCGCACACCTGAACAAAACAGCAGTAACAAACCCATTTGATAACAAAATATATAAAGAAGCATTCCCCCCCGTGGGGGATACTGGGGGGTCTTTTGCATAAATAGTCCCCCCACCTTCTGGAAGTTCTGTGCTTGTAACTTCCTCTAATCTGTCACTCTTTTTAACTCTGCCTTTTCCCTTTGCTTACTGTCATCTACTATCTTTCTGTCTTACCGGTTCATTCTCCTGCCTTTTTTCACGAAACACTTTCAAAAACATTTTCTCCAGCCGAAGTCGGACTTGCTGGGCCTGACTATTTCTTAGCTAGGCGCATAATGGCAGCATGACTCATCTGCGTTCATAATTGACAGAAAGCTGTCTGAGCGATCGAAGAAGCTTGAAGAAGAAGAAGAAGCATTCAGCTGGTGGTTCCACAAGCGCGTGCGGTTGGTCGCCACAAAGTCACACACCTGCACAAAACAGTAAAAAACAAAACAATATTATAATTAAGCATTTACAAAAAAATTATGCATACACACATGTGCACAGGGGCACACCTGTACACACACAGTCACACATACTATGGCGCTCGGTTGGCACAAGTCTTTTGAGTAGTCTGGATAGCTGAAATGAGTAGTTTTGGTGCCAAATGTGTAGTTTTATTCATTAAACCATCAAATAATGTTCACTGAAAAGGAGTACATGGTTCGTGGGGACTTGGAAGAGTGCCAAAAAAGGACCTTAAAAGGACCTTTAAAGGACCAGCAAATTTTTTTAAAGGACCGATTTAAACCTTGTTTGTAGTTGTACTTGCAGACGTGGTGGGCGCAGAGCCAGACGCCGATGATTGTGGCTGAGCAGATTTTTTTTTGTTTTTTTTTTTGCTGAGCAGATTCATTTGCTGCAGTAGTACTTCTGCTGCTTGCAAAAAAAGTCGGTCACATTGCACCTCGATTCCGCCTTGTGCCTTCTTTCAGCTTTCTTGTGATTTTCAGTCTTTGCGTGTTGTTTCAGCACCGACTCTCCCATTGACAAGATGTTGATGTTTTTTTCACAATATGCACAACGAACTGCATGTTTGTTGTCCATCACTTTTCGGACCCAGTCCTTATAAATGTCTTCTCTCAGCCAACGATCCTGAAAACGAACACTTTCCAGGCATTTTTACACTTTTTACTTGAAAACAAGCACTGAAGCAGACGCATGTGCGAAGAATTTCAACATGGCGCATAAAATATCTCGCTGAATCTCGCGCACGTGACCGGATTTACAGTGACTATTAAAATTAGATCGTCTGCTCGAAAGATACGAAGGCGATCGATTTTTGGCAAATTTTATTTCATTTAATATATTTTTTGGGAGTTCATTTCTTATGACAAGGTACTTAGTTTTGTTTTTTGGCCCGATCAAAGGATTTAAACTGACCGCACCAATTTTAAAAGGACCTTTGACTGATTTGAAAGGACCTCCTTGCTGATATAAAGGACTTAACAGGCCTTTTGAAGACCGATCAATTTCACAGCACTTTAAAGCACCTGAAAGGACCCCACGAACCCTGGGAGTAGCAATCAAGAACTAAAGAGCATTATTTTCAGTTTCGAAGAGTAGTAGAGATCCAAACTGAGTAGAATACTACTCGAAAAGAGTAGAGTAAACAGGTCCGTTTTAAAAGTGTGTGAATGAATTAAACACACATACACACACACAGTCAGTCACACACCTTGCAAGGGAACTGCGCATTCTCATGCTCTCTCTCCATGTGTCGGCGGAGGTTCTCCCTCGTGATGGCCCTGAAGACACACTCTGTGCATCGGAAGGGACGGTCACCTGCAACGAACAAATAGTTCTTTTAATTCTTTCATCGCCAAAGTCGCATTTTAGCACCACAGTGATTTGACACCTATGTCACTTAAAGGCATTAACCCTTTCATCGCCAAAGTCGCATTTTAGCACCACAGTGATTTAACACCTATGTCACTAAAAGGCATTAACCCTTTCATCGCCAAAGTCGCATTTTAGCACCACAGTGATTTAACACCTATGTCACTTAAAGGCATTAACCCTTTCATCGCCAAAGTCGCATTTTAGCACCACAGTGATTTAACACCTATGTCACTAAAAGGCATTAACCCTTTCATCGCCAAAGTCGCATCTTTAGCACCACAGTGATTTAACACCTATGTCACTTAAAGGCATTAACCCTTTCATCGCCAAAGTCGCATTTTAGCACCACAGTGATTTAACACCTATGTCACTAAAAGGCATTAACCCTTTCATCGCCAAAGTCGCATTTTAGCACCACAGTGATTTCACACCTGTGTCACTTAAAGGCATCAAATTGGGGTCTATTATCCAAAGACCCTATTGTCTCAGTTTTGGGAAGTAAGGATAGATCTTATTTCATATACGTCACACAAGAATCCCCAATACTGCAGATGGATTCTATTCTCTACCCTGGGACGGTATTCATGTCGAGATAGCATGAGACTTAGCATGATGCTAACTTAGAAGCTCTTCCAAAAGTCCTATTAAATCCTATAGGACATTGGAAGAGCTTCTAAGTTAGCATCATGCTAAGTCTCATGCTATCTCGACATGAATACCGTCCCAGGTAAACTTAATGGACATTTTAGGCTGAAATATGTCTGGCGGTGAAAGGGCTCATTAGGAATAAGAACTAATGCTTCTTTACACCCAGCCTCGGAAAACACAAAACAAAACAACCACCAAACAAGAAAAACACAGCAACTTTGAATCAAAATGAGTAGAATAACCCTTGAAACCTCACTACAAACCCACTCACCTGTGTGCGTTCTGAGGTGGGGCTCGTAGTCCTGCTTGGTGTAGAACAGCCTTCCGCAGAACTCGCACTCCTCAGAGCCGAACGTCTCCCTCATCTTCTGAAAAATCTGCATATTCATGGGCCGGAAGCCTAGCTTTTCCACGATGGTTTTCTTGCCTTCTCTCTTCACCACCGACATCATCTCTCCCTCTGCCTGATGAGCATCATCATCGTCGTCGTTGCCGACGTTATATTCCCTGTCGTCATCATTGTCCTCCAGGTCTTTGTCCAGTTCCGAAGTGTCCATTTCTTCAAACTCTTCTTCTTGACCGCTGGCTAGTCCCGGGTTCGGGGCCAGAGGGACAGCGGTAGAATCATCACCCAAAGTTTTCGCTCCAGTAAGCGTCTGGGTTACGGCGTTGTTTGATGGAGAAACGCATGGCAAGATTTCATCATCTTGAGAGACGTCTTTTAACGAAGCGTCCTTTGCATTGTCAGCCGTGGTGGCGTCAGTTACTACGTCACTGTCGCTAGCGGCAGCAGGCAGCACGTCGGTGACGGAAGACGTCGTCATAATGTTGGCCACGCCTTCTTCATTCACCACCACAGTGATTTTCTCTGGGGTGACATCGACACTCATCGTCCCTTCTTGGCTCGGACTCTCGGGCGTTGCCCCCTGTTCTTTCTGCACCTCCTCGCTGCCTTCAAACGCAGCCTCCTTCTCTTTCTGCACTTCAGCACCCTCTCCCTCACGATCACCCTCTTTCTTCTCTCCTCCTTCCCCTTCAGCCGCAACAGACATGACCAAGTCCCCACACACTACCTCTGACGGCGGCTGCATCGCTTCCGAGCGCGCATCTATTTTTATCACGGGTCCTATCCCCATGGGCAAAGATTCTCCCGGCTTAAACCTTGGTTCCTCTGGCACGGACGCAGGCAATCCTTCTGCCATGGATTTCGCTGATTCTCCCGGCAAGGATTCAGGCAATTCTCCTGGCACGGATTCCGGCAATCCCTCTGGCACGGATTCAGGCAATCCTTCTGCCATGGATTTTGCTGATTCTCCCGGCAAGGATTCCGGCAATTCTCCTGGCACGGATTCCGGCAATCCCTCTGGCACGGATTCCGGCAATCCTTCTGGCACGGATATCGACAATTCCTCTGACACAGATTCTGACAAACCCGGAGCAAGCTCATCTCCAGCGGCAGTGACAGTGACAGTGGCAGTAGCAGCGGAGGTGGCAGTGGCAGAGTTGTTGACAGCGGAGGAGGAAAGTTCCGGGGGCAGGTTAACGAACTGTTTGTCCTGCACGGGCATCTGTTCGTCAGGTTCCGGCAGGTACAGGCTGTTGTTGATGCAGTGTTCAAACAGTTCCTCATCCCCTCCTGTTGAATGGTCGTTGGCGTGAGAGCTGGTCAGGTGTTCCAGTAGTCTGAAACGAAAAGAGAAGGGTGAGAAAAAGTGTGTGTGTGTGCATGTGTGTGTGAGGATAGACCTTACTTTATGCATATCACAGAAATTTCCAATATTGCAGATGATTTTTTTCTGTACCCAGGTAAGATTAATGAAAACATTTTGCTGAAAAATGGCTGGCGGTGAAAGGGTTAAGGCAAACTAATCCTACAGGGTACAGCACTGAAAGCCTGAGCAAAGGGATCCTAGTCTGAGAGTCCTAACCATTCGCTGAAGACTTAGCAGTATAATGATCTTACACTGTTGGGGAATTGCATCAAACGGCTCTCACTCGGACCGTGACTGTACTATTGGCCCGATACAACCCCCCCCCCCCCCCAGTACCATGTGGGTAAAAAACTCACTTGACAGTGGACAGAAAGATGGCACTACACAGCGTGTGGTAATACAACATAACAGTATTTCGGGTAGTGCTTTTCCAGGTACACCTGTTGGCAGGCATGACACGACACACTATGACATGACACACAGACACCACTCACTTGACAGTGGACAGAAACATGGCGCTACACAGCGAGCAGCAGTAGAGTACACGGTGCTTCATGTAGTGCTTCTCAAGGTACACGCGTCTGCTGGCATGACATGACACGCTATGACACGACACACAGACACCACTCACTTGACAGTGGACAGAAACATGGCACTACACAGCGAGCAGCAGTAGAACATGCAGTGTTTTATGTAGTGCTTTTCAAGGTACACATGTCGGCTGGCATGATGAAACGACATGCTATGACACGATACACTCTATGACATGACACACAGACACCACTCACTTGACAGTGGACAGAAACATGGCACTACACAGCGAGCAGCAGTAGAACATGCAGTGCCTTTCAAGGTACACGCGACGGCTGGCATGACACGACACGCTATGACACGACACACAAACACCACTCACTTGACAGTGGACAGAAACATGGCGCTACACAGCGAGCAGCAGTAGAACATGCAGTGTTTTATGTAGTGCTTTTCAAGGTACACATGTCGGCTGGCATGATGAAACGACATGCTATGACACGATACACTCTATGACACGACACACAGACACCACTCACTTGACAGTGGACAGAAACATGGCGCTACACAGCGAGCAGCAGTAGAGTACACGGTGCTTCATGTAGTGCTTCTCAAGGTACACGCGTCGGCTGGCCTGATAGTCGCACAACTCGCACTGGTGCGTCATGTTCACGTCGCGAATGTCGTGCACGAACAGGTGACGGTCACGGTCGATCTTCTTCTTGAACTGCAATGACAAAAGTCCAGGAATATTGTTTTCTTTATCGAATAACAATCCATTCAGAATCACAATCAATCAAGCTATATTATTAAATCAGAATTAGGATCAATTTTTTTCCCTTTAAAAACCGTAACAAGTTGAATATGACATGATTACAAAAAAGTCTCATTTTGAGAAGTTAAGAGAGAGGGAGAAAGAGAGAGAGGGGGTAGGGGAGAGACTGAGAAAGAAAAAAACAGGTAGACAGACAGATAGACAAAAACGAGAGAGAATAAGACAGATAGACAGACACTAACTGCTGTAATAAACGAGAGTTGGCTCCCCTTTCAAATAATCGAACTTCCGTTTGTGCTGCTTCCTGTTGTTGTGTTTGGACTTTTCTTCGCGAAAACTGGTAGAATTATGGCATTTTAAGCTCTACAACGATGCTTTTTACATCCAATGAAGGGTTATGGCATCTGTTGGACGGTATCTCGGACGATAATAGGGATTTTGAAGCATTTTAACATGAGTATTCGTCGTATCGGCGACTCGTGACCACTTTCGATGTCTAGACTCACAGTATACTGTACTGAGCACGGCAATCGTTGCCTCTCTTCTCACAATTTTGTTCACTAATAGGGCGCCCTCGTTTATTAGGCGCATAGGTCGAAATTGGAGAAAAAAATATCGCCTTATAGTCAGAAAATTACGGTATTAAGCCCTTCATTGACAGAGGAAAACTGAGAAAATATTAATTTTTTAATAGAAAAAATATCGCCTTATAGTCTGAAAATTATGGTACTAAACCCTTCACTGCCAGAGGAAAACAGAAAATATTTATTTTTTTTATAACAAAATTTAAGAGATATTTTTTCTACAGATATATCTTTCCTGACTTGTTTAAGCCAAAACCCATCATTTCAGGGCAATGACAAAAAAGTTATGACATCATCAATAACATCACACATCCCGTTGTAGACACTGGACTGGGCAGGGAAGGGGTTAATATTCGGAATCAGGCAAAAATCTCAAAGACAAGCCATCGTCAAAACTCGTTACAAATGAACTTTAAAAAAAACCAAACATGAAAACAAACACAACTACACAAAATGAAAAAACACTGAAAGGCCAGGGTCCAGGGGTAATGTCCCCGTGCAGCTGAAGCAAATATTTATTTATGAAGGTATTTTAGCTTGGTTTTTCCACACTTTATACAAATGCTTATTTTTAAAGTGTTTGAAAAATACAGTAGACACACAAAGATCTTGTTTGACAAACTTAAAAAAAAGGAACTTCCTTTTCTGGTAAAATTCAAAAACAGGAAATTCTTGTATACCAGGAAAAAGTTACACCCATGAAACCGTTTCAACTAAAATTTGACTCAATTCTGGACTTTATTCTATAACTCACACAAGTTACAGAAAGACAGTAAAGAGGCAAACAAAGACACTAACTCCCCCCAAATTCCCTTCCCCTGACCTTCCGGTTGCAGACGTGACACTGGTGAATGACGGTGGAGCCACTGGCTTGTCTCCCTTGCAGGAAAGTCTGCAAGTACTGCTGTCCCTTGCGGGAGTTGGCATGATACTTCCGCACATGGTTGATCAAAGACTTGCCTGAGAAATAGCAATAATCATCATCATAATTACATCAACAACAACATAATAAATAATTACAATGGTTTGCCTGAAAAACGATAATCATGATCACAATAATAGCAATGACTTGCTTGAAAAATAAAATAAAAATCATAATAGCACTATGTTTCATGGACAACAAGTCGCTTCGTTATGCAAACCGAACCCCCAACTTGTTTTCAAAATAGTGAAAATAAAGAAAGGTAGATAACTCTCCGTTTCATTATTTTCACTATATTCTCTCCTAGTCTGACTATTTCAGTTTTGTTTTTAATTGTTGAAAACCCCCAATAAAACTGTTTTAAAAAAAACCTGAGTTTAAACAAGCAAGCAAAATAATATTGTAAAAGCGAAAGCAACGCTAAGAAATCAATACTCTCTCTCTTGCTCACCCCTCTCTCTTCTGTTTTTTTCTTCGTTTCGTATTTCTGTGTGCATAAGTGCATACATGTGTTTTTACATGAGTCTGCGTCCATGTTTGTGTGTAGACTATAATTATACCGTATCTTGTGGGAAGCGTGTGAGATATTTCAACGCAACTCCTTGTTATGCCATTCTCTAGACTTCCTGTTTTCAGCTCATCGTTTTTCATCATACATAATGTATGCATGGGCGCTCCTGGGAAATTTAAAAAATCTGCAAGGGGGCAGCCCAGGCGGAGCGCACGGGCAGCACACACACACATTTACTGCTCTTTTTTCACCCCTCTAGACAAGTACAAGTGCTACATTCCTTTGAATATAGCAAATGCTTATATAGGTCCTTTTTACAGACCTGTTTACCACCTACACAAGTCTTGAGTAGTCTGGATAGCTGAAATGAGTAGTTTTGATTCAAAATTCAGATTCAAGAAAAACAAGGCGAAGAATATCCCAACAGGATACTCTAAGGAAATAAAAAACAGGAGAGAAAGGAACAAACCCACCAGAGTTTGAACTAAATAGCAAAAAAGTGGAGAAGGGTGGAACCAGGTCTTGACATGTGAGCTGGAAATGGAGGAATGAAGATAGGACTAGACCGGTGTGCCACACCCACCCAGATGTAAGGGGGATAACTACCACCCAGCATCCGGTAGGGGGGTCAAGGCCACGGCTACTTTCGTTTTCCTATACTAGGGTATGGTTCCAGGTTTATTAGAGCTAATGCACATGTTTTAAGTGTTGGTAATGTATGGTTAAATTAGATTGAGTAATTAGAGCATTATTTTCAATTTTGAAGAGTAGTAGAGGTCCAAATTGAGTAGAATACTACTCAAAAAGAGTAGAGTAAACAGGTCTGTTTTCATCGTACAAGTGTGTGTAAGCAAAATCGTTGCTTCTCAAATTCTCATAATCCGGCGACGCCGGCTCTAGGCAATTTAAAAATCCTGCAATTCAGGACATCCTGAAAGAAGGAGCATCCATGTGTGTGTAGTACAATTCTATTTTGTTTCTGTTTTCTTTCTTTCATTCATTTAACTGCATTGTATGTCCGCCAACTTTGCCCGCTGTAATACTTCCTTTTAACTGAGCACACCATAAGCTCTGCTTGTTGCTGTTTCAGTTGTTTTGCATTGTATGACATTTTTGTTTTCGGACAATACAAAAAATTATTAAACCAAATCAGTAGTCAGGCACACTCAAGTTTGTGGATAAATGAAATCCAACCACAGAAAACACCATAACTTCACACCCAGACAGTATCACAAAAACAACCCCCCACCCCCCCAAAAAAAAAAAAAAAAGAAAAAAAGAAACAAGACTATTCCCTGTCATATGTGACCCAGCACCACGAAAGGGACATTAAGTCGTTGGGCTAGTTTCTCACAACAGGCTTGCAAAGTCAAAAATATAATTTTGGGGGTCAATTTTGGGTTATGGGTATTTCCGTGATCTCTAACACCTTATCTTTCAATCTGATAAAGGACAATCATTAATACAGTCTCTAAGTGGTCTTATAAGTGTTTTAAAACGAGTAGGTCAATGCATTTTCTTCAGCTAGGCTAGACTTTAGACAGTGTTTTCTTAAAATGGCCAATACTTACCCTACTAACTTTAAGTGCTCATAACTCTGGAACAGAAAAAGATACAAGAATGGTTCTTGTATTATTAGAAAGAGAATTGACTGAAGTTTTCAACTGCATAATACTATTCTCAGAATGGACAATTTGACACTTAATGTCCCTTCTGTGGTACTGGGTCACATATAGTGTCGACAAAATGCAAGCAAAACCCAGTACTCTCCCCCTTTCCGTTCCTACCAGTGGCATAGTCCTTGTGGCAGATGGCGCAGGGGTGGCGCTTCTTGTCGTGCGTGGCCTCGTGCTCCACCAGGTGGCTCTTGTTCACCGAGCGGAAGTCGCAGTGCTTGCACAGGTAGAACTGACCAGTGTGCTTCCGCATGTGCGTGTACAGGTTGCCTGCTCATAGAAATACACCATTGTACTGTATTGTATCGTATCGCAGTGCTTGCACTGGTAGAACTGACCCGTGTGCTTCCGCATGTGTGTGTACAGGTTGCCTGCTCATAGAAATACACCATTGTACTGTATTGTATTGTATCGCAGTGCTTGCACTGGTAGAACTGACCCGGGTGCTTCCGCATGTGCGTGTACAGGTTGCCTGCTCATAGAAATACACCATTGTACTGTATTGTATCGTATCGCAGTGCTTGCACTGGTAGAACTGACCCGTGTGCTTCCGCATGTGTGTGTACAGGTTGCCTGCTCATAGAAATACACCATTGTACTGTATTGTATTGCATCGCAGTGCTTGCACTGGTAGAACTGACCTGTGTGCTTCCGCATGTGTGTGTACAGGTTGCCTGCTCATAGAAATACACCATTGTACTGTATTGTATTGTATTGTATTGCATTGTATTGTATCGCAGTGCTTGCACAGGTAGAACTGACCCGTGTGCTTGGACCGCATGTGTGTGTACAAGTTGCCTGCTCACAGACATACCATACACTAATCAATGTTCGCTCTCCCTTGCCTCCATTACCCCGTGGTGCTAGCTAGTAGGCATTCATTCTTTCATTCATTCTTTTCTTCCTTCCATCTTGTTGATGCTGTCGTACCCTGGCCTAAAGACTCACACACAAGCGCACACGCACACACACAATAAATGCACACACCCACAAACGCTCGCGCACACCCACAAACACACATGCATGAAGGGACAAAGTACTCTGAAAGGAAAGGAAGCAGACTATGATTTGAAGAGAGTGGTTTTGAGAGAAGACCTTTGTTGTTACACCACCACTGCCAACTGGAATTTGAACACCACCGGAACCCCTCTTTTTCAGTCTTTTTTTGTTTTCAAAACGAGCCAGAATGGTCAGCTCATTGACCGTGGGCCCTCAAGAGAAGAAGAAGAAATGAAGAAAGGGAGTTGGCAGAACGGAGAGGTAAAGGGAGTTTATTCCAAGTGGAAGGAGTCTGAAAAGAGAAAGAACGTTCGCCAAGGGTTCTGGTGCGGCAACGAGGGATCTGGAGGAGAGACGTGTCAGAGGAAGAGCGTAACTGTCTACTCGTCCATTCCTTCCTTCCATCACTCCACCCACCTTTAGTGTTGGAGCACCTGAAAGGCTTGAGGTCGGTGTGCACGAGAGAAAGAGGAACCGATTCATTCACTCTTTCAATCATTCATTCATCTACTCAACAACTCCTTCCTTCCATCACTCCACCCACCTTTAGTGTTGGAGCACCTGAAAGGCTTGAGGTCGGTGTGCACGAGAGAAAGAGGAACCGATTCATTCACTCTTTCAATCATTCATTCATCTACTCATCAACTCCTTCCTTCCATCACTCCACCCACCTGTGGTGAGCGCTGCACTTGCGGCGACGCGCTCTCCAGAGGAGAGCAGCCCGAATTTCACAGAGATAAGTCTCTGTGACTAGAATATACCAAATACCTTTGGTGTTGGTCTGGTACTGGCACTTGGAGCACCTGAAAGGCTTGAGGTCGGTGTGCACCAAAGAATGAGGAACCGATTCATTCACTCTTTCAATCATTCATCTACTCGTCCACTCCTTCCTTCCATCACTCCCCACCCACCCTTGGTGTTGGTCTGGTACTGGCACTTGGAGCACCTGAAGGGCTTGAGGTCAGTATGCACCAAAGAAACAGGAACCGATTCATTCACTCTTTCAATCATTCATCTACTCGTCCACTCCTTCCTTCCATCACTCCCCACCCACCCTTGGTGTTGGTCTGGTACTGGCACTTGGAGCACCTGAAAGGCTTGAGGTCGGTGTGCACCAAAGAATGAGGAACCGATTCATTCACTCTTTCAATCATTCATCTACTCGTCCACTCCTTCCTTCCATCACTCCCCACCCACCCTTGGTGTTGGTCTGGTACTGGCACTTGGAGCACCTGAAGGGCTTGAGGTCGGTGTGCACCAGGCAGTGCAGCCTCATGTGGGACAGGGTCTTGAACACCTTGTCGCACACTGTGCACGAGTACAGCGACAGCGAGGTCAGCTGGCCGCGCCCGTATGTCCCCGCGCTCTCGTTGATGTCCTGGTCGATCACGTGAACCTGGGTAAAGGGCATGAAAACTAAGATGGCAGGTCATGTATATCGTCAATGAAATTCAAAAACCTCATTTCTCAATTTTGGTAGTTTTGAGAAAAATGAAAAAAAACTGTTTAAAAAAATTAACTGCGTTGACCATGATTGATTAACTATGACGAATATGTTGTTCAGAACTTGTTGATTGGTTCATTAAAGTTTGGTTAAAATAATACTTTTATTTGACCAATCAGACGAGAGCTTGTAATATTCTTTCGCAAACGTTTTCTAAAGTGTTTCTTAGACCCCTTTTGGCGTAACAGTTATGCGCGCGGCGACCGTCGTCTAGAGAAACTTGACCCTGATGCCTTAATTTTTGTTATAACATATTTTATTTTCCTCTCTCTTCCTTCCACTCCACAATTCCTTCGTTCTTTCATCCACCCATCCATCAATATGCATTTTCAATATTAAGCATATATGGATAACATAACATATATAAAAGTGTATCA
Source organism: Phymorhynchus buccinoides (assembly GCA_017654935.2). Classification (NCBI taxonomy): domain Eukaryota; kingdom Metazoa; phylum Mollusca; class Gastropoda; order Neogastropoda; family Raphitomidae; genus Phymorhynchus; species Phymorhynchus buccinoides. The sequence continues at coordinate 41,254,526 of CM065695.1, read as the reverse complement.
ATCAGTCAAACAATAAATTGCATTTGAAATATAAAGTGTTTCTTTGTGTTACTGATTTGATAGAGTGAATGAGTGAGTGACTGAGTTTGTAATCATGTTGAAATGAGGTTGGAAATTTTATATAATAATAAGTAGTGATTACCAAGAGGTTTTTTTTTCATTTTTAAACAAACAAGCAAACATAAATCATGTAACACAACATTACTACAAATATACATAGAAAATACATACACTCACAAGTAGAAATACACATCCAGGAACATATATAAACTTTCTCTCTCTCTTTCTCCCTCTCTCTCCCCCCCCCCCCCCCCTCCCCCCTCCCTCCTATTCATGTAAATGTTCGCTTCTACTGCCTATGTACAAGCCTTAATTTTTATTTTTAGAGTCAAAACGGACTACTTTCAGATGGTCCATTGACTTATGGAACATATTGAGAAAAATAATATTTTGCATTAGATAAGACTGAAAAAAGTATAAAATGGAGATTGTGCTATTGATACTATTTCAATTTTTGTTTTATTACAAGTTATTATTTTTTTGGGCAACAAGTTCCATAATAATAAAAACAAGGACAGATAATTCATGCACCTGAATAAATCGTTCCAAAGTCATAAAAAAAACACTAGAAAGATTTTGATAATACCTGCCATCTTATCAAGCTTAGTTGTAATAGTTTTTATAGTTTTGGTGAAAATAGTTAATACCAATGTCAACATTTTCTACAGACACTCAGACAGACAGATAATAATAATAATAAAGACATTTATAGACTTTTTAGAGCGTACATTCTAGACAAACTACTCATGGCGCTTAACAAAACTAAAATTCACTCCACATGCAAGATTACAATAATATACATATCGAACATACTCAGACGCGCTCGCATTCCCAACGTAAACACATACTCATAGATATACAAACATGCACACGCATATATGCACATTGGTATACACAAACGCATCCTTCCCTCCCCACACACAAACACACTCACATCAACGCACACAAACACACACATGTACACACACACATATGCGGGCATGCACAAACACACACACATACACGTGCATAAAGAAACAACCGAAGAATCAAGAATCATGAGTAAATCAGGCTCCCAGGGACCCCCATTTGGGGGTCTATGTCATAGTACTTAAATTCTAAAGAACCCTCTAAAACTAGTAAAAGAATGTGCAGGGGGTCCCAGGTATGCACTACAAAAAAATTCTTTTTAGCATTCGCAATGCCACTGGGACCCTCTATCCCGCCTCTAGGACCCTCTATACTGTAAGTGAAGGAGTCCCTGGGACCCCTTGTTTTGCAGGAAGATTGGGAGCCCTGGTAAAATAGACTTGTTTGTTTCACATGTCAGTCAAAACTAAATTAAAAAAACAAAACTTTGTCCAGGTTCTTTACCTTAAACATATGGTCGATGCAGCTGAGGTCCACGTTGAGCGTGGACTCGAACTCGATCTTCTCCTCGTCGTTACGGAAGATGGGAACATCGTCGATGCCCTGCGTGTTCTTGTCCCTGCTGCCCCCTCCCTCTGTGTCGGCGTCTGTGTGCAGCTACAGCCACAAAGGAACAATGCTCACCAGCTTCATGATAATTATTTGGTCGGTACAATTTCGTTTCACACGTTTTCGCCGCCAGACAAAAAACGGTAAAGGTCAAGATATGCCACCCCCCCTACATTTCTCGGTTAATTGTATTTTTCCGTTTTTGCCTTTCTTACCATACATAAAGCTGTATTTTAGGAACCTTTTTAGCTAATAACCTTTTTGGAATATTAACCCTATCCCTAACCCTAACCCTATAAGACGGAAAAACGCAACGAACCACAACTGTGACAAATCGCGGTGTACTGCAGTACATAGTGGGGGGTAGGGTTAGGTTTAGGGTTAGGGTTAGGGTTAGTATTCCCAAAAGAGAATTAGCTGAAAATGTTCCTAAAATACAGCTTTATGTATGGTAAGAAAGGCAAAAACGGAAAAAAATACAATTAACCGAGAAATGCAGGGGAGGTGGCACATCTTTACCTTCCATTTTTTATCCAAAAAATACCATTAAACTTTACTGGGTAGAGAAAAAAATATTTCTGCAATATTGTGAATTCCTCGGTGACATATATAACATTAGGTCTATCCTTAACTCCTGAAATTAAGAAAATAAGGTCTTCAGATTAACAGGCCCTGATTTGATGCCTTTTAGTTTTAGTGACATGGGTGTTAAACCATTGTGGTTCAAAAATGCGACATTGGTGGTGAGAGGGTTAATGTTCTTTCAGTTATGTTGTATCTCTGTCATGTTGTTGCACCTAACCTGAATTTCTCTTTTGGAGATATTAAAGTATACTTGAACTTGAACTTGAACAATAATGTACACATACAGAGGAAACCGGCTGACTCAAAAACGGGTGCCACGAAAAATATTTTAGATACCGTATTTTTCGGACTATAAGGCGCACCTTTGCATAAGGCACCCGCCCCAAAATTTTACCCAAATTTCAGAGTTTGTTATTATATTTTCTTTCTATTTTATTAGTCATATTATAGGTGCAGGGGTCTGAGTCTGGGGAAAAAGTATTGCCTTATAGTCCGAAAAATACGGTACTTCACAATATTATTTAGGTCCCTATCATGTATGCCAGTCAGTCGTATCCCCACGGCAAAGATTCTAAAAGGGTAAGATGGTCTACTTATAGAGCTCGGCGAACCGGGCTGATACAGTTATCGTTAGTGGGGACAGTACACCATTCACAGTGGAGGCTATCCAAAAACTCAGACTGGAACTTGAACGGAGAATTCAACTGGCCTATCGACGTGTAAAATGTGTACTGTTTAAAAGGGACATAACCAGTGTTTCTGTCCTCACTACTCATATAGGGAAAAGAGACCGGATGCTTGTCTTCCCCTATAGTCTTTGCCCATGGGGAGAGACTCGTGGAAGGGGCGGAGCCGTCCAGCTCCCCGTATTGGCCACTGCAGCTAGGGTTATTAACCCTTTCACAGCCAATTATATTTCAGCCAAATATTTCCATTAAATTTACCTGGGTAGAGAACAAAATCCATCTGCAGTATTGGGGATTCTTCTGTGACATATATAAAATAAGGTCTATCCTTACTTCCCAAAACTAAGACAATAGGGTCTTTGGATAATAGACCCCAATTTGATGCCTTTTAGTGACATAGGTGTTAAATCACTGTGGTGCTAAAATGCGACTTTGACGGTGAAAGGGTTAACGCCCTTGGCAGTGAGCGTGAATCCCTTGTTGGTCAGTACTGAAAAGGGAATTTACTCTTGCGACCTCAAATAGGGTTATTGGCAAGAGTCATGCCCTTGTTTGGTCAGTACTCAAGCATCTACCAAGGGCATTCACTCTAGCAAAACATGGTTGTGCCAACAGAGGCATGAGGCATCCACCAGCTCCCCCACATGAGTGAACAAACCCAGAGCTGCAGAAACTGTCAAACCTGCGGAGGTGTGGCTGCCAATTGGGACTCGGAATAAGCGGCGTGGGACCAACGCCACCTTACGGCCCAGAAGATGGGACGTTGGTGGGATGTTGGTGGGATGTTGGTGGGAAGGGTGGAGGGTGGTATGAAAGTGAGCGCGCAAGCGGGCGTGCAGTTGTTAAAGTGAGCGGGGCGTGTGAAGTGTGAAAGAAACTTTTAAAGCATGTAATTACAATTTATTTTGTTCTTTTATAAATTGCTTGGTTTCTTGTGTGTACATTTGACGTGTCCGCAGGAAAATTATCCTTGTTTTTATGAGGACAAAATAAAAGTTGAGTTGAGTTGAGTTGAGTTGAGTTGAACAAAAACACAACCAAAATCTGTCAAACGGACCTGGATGTTCTTGAAGGCGTTGGCGTTTCTGTCGGCACGCCCGTCCTCGTCCTCTGGCGGGATCTCACTGTCCTCGGAGTGGTCAGCCTCGGCAGGGGCCCTGTACTCCTCCTGGTCATCCTCAACAGCCCCCGCCTCCGCCTCCTCTGGCTCCTCTTCATCCCCTGAAAAGAATAAGAAAGCACAGGAAAACCTCTATTTAAAGACCCTCCGTTCAAAAGATCTCCTCTCAGTTAAGACCGATTTTTTTTGGGAATGGATTAGTGTAGCTTACTATATTTTATGTATAAAACTGACCTCTGTTATAAGACCCCTCCAAGTTAAGACCCATTTATTCCGACTTTTTGGAAGTCTAAAAATAGAGGTTTGACTGTACTAATAAGTGCACAAACCGTATGCCCGGCCCGCAAATTCCCCACAAGTAACATTCTTCGCCGATCACTCTCAGTTTCCTGTCATGATATGTCATGCTGCCGTTATGGGCCTAACTAAGAAATAGCTAGGCCCAGCATGGGAATCTTACTGGTGTTCCTGGGAAATGAAAAAAATCCTGGAAGACGGCGGCCCCGGCGGAGTGCAGGGGCAGCGCACACACACACACACACACATTTACTGCTCTTTTTTCACCCCTCTAGACTAGTACAAGTGCTACATTCCTTTGAATATAGCAAATTTTGCTTATATAGGCCCTTTTTATTGTAAAAGTGTGTGTGTGTGTGTGTGTGTGTGTAAGAAAATCGTTGCTTCTCAAATTCTCATAATCCGGCGACGCCGGCTCTAGGCAATTTAAAAATCCTGCAATTCAAGACATCCTGCAAGAAGGAGCATCCATGCATTACGGATGTGACCGTTTTTGATTACCCCGCCATGTGGGCAGCCACACTCCGACTTCGGAGGATTTTGGAGACTGATGATTGTTATGCTAGGAGCTTGTCATGGCTTAAGACAATCCCCGCACAACCATAACAACATTTTGATGTAGCCTTGGCGTTCTAGCTTATGTCAAACTGGTCTGACACAGCCTCATGCCAAGGCGAAGTGCTGCTGGTTTACCTTTGGGGACGTTCCCCAATGCCAGCTGTCCTTAAAATCCTTTTACTGTTTTAGCTGAGAGAATGGTGATGTACACTTAGCAAGGCACCGTGAGAGGCGCCCTGGCCGCTTGGTTAGAATCGCCGCTCGTAATCCAATGGGTTTGCAAGCGCGCTGGTTTGAACCCAGCTGGTCAAGGTGTTGTATCCTTGGGAAAGATACTTTACTCCTATTTTCTGGTCAATGGGATGAGACCTAAAACTGAGGTCCCGTGTGCGAACGCACGCACAAAATCTTGCGCGCATGTTACAGCCCGTTCCACTATTCGGTATGAGTAGGCCGTGTGTGCTGGTGGAATGGATGACACGAACTCACAACGCATGCATCCTGTGCACCAATAGCAGTCTACACGAAGACTTTGAGTGTGGGGCAGGATAAACATCCCCAATCGGAAGAAGAAGGCATATTCTAGCCCAGCCATCCAGAAAAGGAATTGCCCTCTCTGCTATCTGGCAGTCATTACAGTGGGAAACGACAGACTGGTAGTACTTCTTCTTCTTCTGCGTTTCCAGGCCATACGGCCATAATGGGTAAGGTATGTATGTGTCCGGTTTTCAGTTTTCACTGGTCTCCCCGCTGCGTACAGCTGACACATTCCGATTTCGGAGGAGCTCAAAGGAGAAAAGTTATTTGGAAGATTTTTTTTTTTAAAGGCAGAAGAATGGGCCAATAAGTCAGTAGATTATAGAAAGTAAAGGGAAAAGGCAGAGTCAAAGAGAGTGGCAGATTAGAGGAACTTACAAGCACAGAACTTCCAGAAGGTGGGGGAACTATTTTTTTTACGAAAGATCCCCCGGTATCCCCACGGGGAGAGACTCATGGATGGGGCGGGGTCATCCAGCTCCCCGTATGGAGGCACAAGGCATCCGCCCACTGCCCCAACTGATAGTACAGTGGAACCTCCCTTATAAGACCTCCCATTATAAGACTCCCTCCCATATAACTAGACCTACTTCTCTGAGACATTGCCCTTCTTTGTAAGTATTAAATTTACCTCCCTTATAAGACCCCTCCCTTATAAGACCTCATTCTGGATGATTTTTGAAGGTCTTATAAGGGAGGTTCCACAAAGGCACGCATTTCGAATTCCGACTGACCCGAGTCTATCTTGATCTCGCGCTTGGTGATGTCGATGTACAAGGAGTTGGCCAGGCACTTGTGCGTCCTGAAGTGCCTCTCCTTGTTGAACAGGCGCTGACAGTTAGGGCACCGCAGCTTGCCGTCTTTGTCTGTGAGCAAGAGGTCGTCATCATCGTCATCATCGCAGTCACATGGGTGCAACTACACAAAATGAAAAAAACTGAAAGGCCGGGGTCCAGGGGTAATGTCCCCCTGCAGCTGAAGCAAAAATTGATTTATGAAGGTATTTTAGTTTGCTTTTTCCACAATTCATACAAATGCTTATTTTAAAGTGTTTGAAAAATACAGTAGACACACAAAGATCTTGTTTGACAAATTAAAAAAAAGAAAAGGAACTTCCTTTTCTGGTAAAATTCAAAAACGGGAAATCCTTGTATACCAGGAAAAGTTGCACCCGTGCAGTTATCTTTGTAATCATCATCATCATCACCTTTGTAATCATCATCATTTTTGTAATCATTATCATCACCTTCACTGGTCAATCATCTTTGTAGTCATTATCATTAAAAATTGTATAATCTCTGCATTTTGTAACTGAAGCACAAAAGAATAAATCATTTGTGCGAGCATGCACACACACAGTGACAAACACACACATGTGCACAACAGAATAATAGTATGATTTTAACCCTTTCACCACCAGCCATTTTTCATCCAAAAATTTCCATTAAATTGACCTGGGTAGAGAACAAAATCCATCTGCAGTATTGGGAATTCTTCTGCGACATATAAAAAATAGGGTCTATCCTTACTTCCCAAAACTAAGACAATAGGGTCTTTGGATAATAGACCCCAATTTGATGCCTTTTAGTGACATAGGTGTTAAATCACTGTGGTGCTAAAATGTGACTTTGGCAGTGAAAGGGTTAAGGGGGGTTAAAGAACTTAAACAGAAAACCTTGTTTGCAACAAATTTATACAAAGAGAATATATATCTACCAGAACACACACACACACACTGACCTTTTTCAGGAATGTCAGGTTTTACAGGTGTGGATGACACAGCCTCCATTGCTTCTATTTTCACCTCCCCTGCTTTCTTGGGCCGTCGACCTCTCCGCCCTGATAAGGAAACATTAGTTGTCAGTTCATATGATGAGCACAGATGTGTCATGCTGCCGCTATGCGCCTAACAAAAAATAGGCCCAGAATGTCTGCCTGCGGATGGAGAAAACCTCTGCAAGTGTTTCTCGAACAAAGGCATGAGAATGAACCAATTTAGGTATAAAGATAGATGACAGTGAGTAAGCAAAAGGGAAAAGGTAGTCAAAGAGAGAGACATATTAGAGGAAATTACAAGCACAAAACTTCCAGAAGGTGGGGAACTATTTGTATGAAAGACCCCCCTGCCCCACGTATCGCCATGGGGGATGTTGTCAGTTCTAACAGTACTAGAACCCAGATACTATGCAATAGTAAAGTGAGAGTGAGAGCTGTTAATGAGGCCTACACTGAAAATTCTCTGTCCCAGACTTGTGTACTGAATTGCACGCGCCACCTACACAGAATTGAATAATTCAAATAAAACCACTCCCATTTTACGCTCAAACCCACCTGGAGTTCTCTCAATCCAATTCCCACAAAAGTCATCTTCAACACATACCGGTGTCATGAAAAATAAATACCTACCGTGAAATAAATACCCTTGAAAAGCGCACTAGAACCATTCTTCTTTCATGTGATAAATAAGTCAACTATTATTTAAAATATACATATTTAAGTGCTCAATCTACACGGAAAGAACCAAGAAATAGAGCGGGAGGGTGTAAATCTACATTTTTGCCGAGAAATCGATATACAAAGCCATGTCACTTAGTTTCATATTTTCCAAAATGGCAGACGATATAAACCACCATCCATGCAAACAAAAATAAATAATATTATAAAAAAAATATCCCTGACTTCTCAATATTTAATGATGAATCTTCTGTTCTTCCTGCATGCCACAAGACGCCTCTGGATGAATTTAGGGGCGAATCTTTCCCAAACAGCAAACAATTTGAATGAGGAAAAGAATATTTATTTTATGGGTAAAATATGTTATGCAACACCGGTACTCAAAAAACAACAACACACACACAAAAGCAAGCAAAATGTATTTAAAGCACTCTGAATTTATGCTCAAAACCCACCTGGAGTTTTCTTCTCCAACACCTCCCCACCACCACCACCCTCTCCTCCCCCCGCCACAGACACCATGCCCATCGTCGAAGAACCGCCACTGTGCATCAACACACCTTCACCACCAGCGGCGGTGATTGTCGTCGTCATGGCGCCGGGCAGCGACGATTCCAGCTGGGCCATGGTTTCCGGAGTGATTACCCCGGTGTCAGACTCGTTGAGGATGATGTAGGTGTGGGTGGCGCCCCCTTCCTGGCCCACCATGGCCGACAGGTGGCCGTCTGTGGCCATCTCGTTGAGAAAGGCCAGCGTGTTGGGCGAGGTCGAGTTCACCACGTCTTCTGCACAGCAGAGATGATAAAGTAAAATTCTGATTATAGGTCGCACCATTTTTTTTAACTCATTCAAGTCGTTCCGGCCATATATGTCCGGAATTAATAGATAGCTGTCAATTTGATGCATTTGCTTTAACTTTAACTTTAAGGAAGTAAATCTGTGTGCACACCATACCTTGGTCACTTCTAAACTCGCTTCACTCCCTTAGACCACAATTTTGCCCCTGACTTTGCTTTGGTAGTGTATCGTTGTGGGGGAACCAATCGGTGTAGAGAGCTTTTCTATGTAAAGTCTATATATATATATAGTCTGATCTACCACTTCCCTATGTCTAAACCTGAAGTAATAACCCATAATCTTCTTTCATTTCTCCTTTTGTTTCTGCATGTTTTGTTTGTGTGCATGGCTGGAGTGATTTGTGAGTTTTTTAAATAATTTTAAAATCATTGCGATGCGAAGGAGTTAAAAAGAAAAAGGTCTACACACAGACACTGACACACACAGACACACAGTGACACACCATCAATTTATATATTAAACAAAAAACAAAACAAACCCATTTGAATTCAATCACATCACAGCCATTACACTAAGCTGCGAACCTAGAAATCGTACGATTTTGAATTATTAAAAAATCTCAACAAATCACTCCAGCCATACACACAAAACAAAACAGGCATAGACGAAAAGAGAAATGAAAGAGGATTACAAGTTTTTACTTTGAACAGGTATAGAAATAGGGAAACGGCAGCTCAAACTTTTTATAGAAACTTTTTAGAGAAATTGGTTTCCACTTATAAACCACTACAGTGGAACCTCCCTTATAACACTCCCTCCTACATGAGACCTACTTCTCTTGAGACTTTGGCAGATTGCCTTTCTTTGTACTGCTCTTCTTTGTAAGTATTAAACTTACCTCCCTTATAAGACCCTTCCCTTTGGATGATTTTTGAAGGTCTTATAAGGGAGGTTCCACTGTACAAACGCAAAGTAAGATGCATAAACATGGTCTAGGGGAGCGAAGCGAGTTTAGAAATGACCATATTATGGTGTGCACACAGACTTACCTCCTTTGAAGTGAGATCAATAAGCTGACTGCTTTGAGATTTCTTCCGCATACAAAATACGAGATTCATCCTCAACGATGATGTTACATAATGTGACATATTGCATTTATTTATGCGGAAAGATGGAATGGTCAACTTAGGATGATTTGACCGCCAGGGGGGCAATCAAACCAGTAGGGGCTTAGCGCATGATATTCTTAGTTGGGCGTAATGAGAGAGAGAGAGAGATCTGAGGGAGATGAGTCCTACTGGTTTGATTGCCCCCTGGCGCTCAAATCATCATCCTAAGTTGCTCATTGAGTTAAGGAAAGAAGAGGAGAGAATTTCCACTAACCCATGACCCCCTCAGCACCGGTCACCTCGGTGACCTCCCCTGAACCATCCACGTGCACCTGGATGACATCCGGCATGGAGCGCAAACATCTGGCCTGCTTGTGCTGCATGAACACCTCAATGTCGTTGAAGGCGCCCTGGCAGGTGCCGCAGATGAAAGTGTCCATCGTCTGAAAATAAAACATACAGTGGAAAAAGTTGTGGGTTTTTCTTCTTCTGAAACTAATTACTATGGTTAACCCTTTTACCGCCAAAGTCGCATTTTAGCACCACAATGATTTAACACCTATGTCACTAAAAAGGCATCAAAAGAAGTGAATATTTTTGATAAGGTATAAAAAGTCGTGTTAAGTTTTAAAACATAAATTGTAAGCTTTTAACTGTGTAAGGTTTTTATACACGACTAAATTTTAATCCTTTTTTTAACTTTTGTTTCAAATCTTTACGTTTTTAATTGCATATTTTTAACTGTGATATCACGTGGTCGGATTTTAAACTGTGATCTTATGTGCTCAAATTTTGACGTGGTGACAGCCCTGACATGGCCGTAGCAGTCGACGGGGCTTTAAACAACATCAAATCAAATTGAGGTCTATTATCCAAAGACCCTATTGTCTTACTCTTAGTTTTGGGAAGTAAGGATAGACTTTATTTTATAAATATCACAGAAGAATCCCCAACACTGCAGATGGATTTTGTTCTCTACCCAGGTAAATTTAATAGCAATTTTTGGCTGAAATATGGCTGGCGGTGAAACTGAAAGGGTTAAAATCGAAATGAAAAATGAGTTGAAGGATATATATAGATATATAGTATATACAGCAGATAAATGTGTGCATTGTGTGAAAGTGAAAACATGGGCAAAAAAAGTTTTTTTCTGAAACCAATAACTATGGTTAAATTAAATATGAAATTAAAAAAATGAGCTGACCTACTCTACTGTGCTATCTCATCTCCATGTGTGTGTTTTAACATACATTTCTAAGACTCTTTTTAATATAGCATTTACACTAATTACAGCACACATATATAGACTGCACACATTTTGATGCTTATACTTTTATGACCCTCCCCAACCCCAACCCCCTCACCCGTTTCCTGCTAACCACCACCATCCCACAATATGTGCCCCGGGCTTGGAACTGGAAGTCTGGATTTAGTCATTTTACTTCTTCTTCTTCCTCTAGTTGGGGATGTTTATCCTGCCCCGCGCTCACCGGTCTTCATTCAGACCATTAATACAATAATAGTGCACAGCATGCGTGCTATAATGTGAATTTGTGTCATCCATCCCACCGGCACACACGGCCTACTCGTACCGAAGTGGGATGGGCTTTGTGTACGCAAGATCTTGTGCATGCATTTGCACATGGGACCTCGTGTTTTTGAAAAGTCTCATCCGAATACTTTTCCCCCAACTGACGTCAGGTATTCATTTACAGTTACACCTGCGTGGAGTGAGGAAAATAGGAGTAAAGTGCCTTTCCCAAGGACACACCACTGTGAACCGAGCTGGGTTTGAACCTGCGCACTCGCAAACCTGACGGATTACAAGCTAGCGACTCAGACTTACCAACTGAGCTACAGCGGCTCCTCATTGATCATTCTGGCACCCTCAGGAAAAAAAGACAGAAACTGAGAAAGTGAGAAACACTCATTTGACCCCCCTCCTTCCCCACCTTATCCTTGACCTTAGGCCTACTACAAATGATTTTTATTTGAATCAGTGGCTGATTATCATTGGGTAAGTGGGTTGGTCTTACAATCAAAAAAGTAATACATACAGATACACTAGGCCTAGTATTATATTTTATTATTTATAGTGACTACTACTACTAGTGAGTAACAGTACTAACACTAACAGTCTAACACTAACACTAAAAAGTAACAGTGTTTTCTTCTTCCATTAATTTATAAGTCACTTATTCAAAGTAAATTAATGGAAATGATAACCAAAAGCTTGATCAGCATGGTTCTTTCAAAAATACCCAATAAACTTGTACGAAACAAATTTCGAAAGTCACTCGTGCAGCTTTATCGGCCAGAGTAAAGGAGCTAGCCAAAGTACGCGGATACGAATGATCATACGTAACTACACAACTGCACCGACATACCGAGTTCAAAAGAATACAAACCACAAAGCCTTTAAACAGATGAATGTATTGTTGACCCAACAAAGCATAGGTACTCACATAAGGCGCTTTGTATTTGAAGAAAACAATGAGTAAATTATATCATTGCGGCTACAAAATGGCGATCACATAGGTAATTTTATGTCACGTGATTCAATTTCAAGAGTTGCGACCCTTTGATTTGGGGCAGGCTTTCTTTCTCCGATGAAATTTTTTTTGCTGCTGTTCCCGATTTTTTAAATTTATCTGGCAATCGTATGGAAAGATACACTTTTCATTGATATTTTCACATTGGTAAGTTGGATGTTTGTGATGTAGCTTGTTATAATGTGCATTTTTGAGTGCACATATGATATTAAACGAGCAGAGAATCTAACACAATTCAAAAACCTCATTGATAAATACACCAACATATCAAAACTACAATATGAGCATGACTAAAAGTAAAAGGCAGATTTGCCCAAAACGTTTGCCCCACATGGCCGAAAGGCCAAAGAGGGCGTAAAACATTATTTCTTCTTGCCCAAAACGTCCAATGTGGCGGTACCATAGCCGATGAGGTTTAACCGAGGCATGGTTACCGCTACACCTATCTATATTGTTAAAAACTCGGGACTTTACTGGTGTTGCACTGCCTCCGGGCATTGCAGCCAGTATTGTTCCCAACATCTTTGTATTTACAAATGTCCCATATGTGTCTATGACCGAGAGGACGTAAAACATCATTTTCATTATCGCCCCAAACAAAATATTACAACCTCTCAGCTGTGCAAAAGTTCAAACAAAAATGAAAGGACAGTGAAGAGTCCGCGAGTATAATTTCACTATTGTGAATGCAATGGCATCCACATACATATCAAATCAAATCAAATCATCTTTATTATCTCATAACAGAGAAATTGCAGCCAGGTGCACATAAGAAAAACAACAATAAAGTTTTTTTATTATAAACACATTTATCAACAACAATTAAAGAATATAAACTAATAACAGTAATAACACTGCAATATTGTAATGAACAAACTGGAGGAATACGAACAATTACTCCAGTAAAACCAGAACACATTTTAAAAATACATTTTAAATCAAGACATAATCAGTTTTGATACATGTATACATGTAAGCCTAGTTCTAGTAGTAGTAGTTGTAGATTGTAGGTAGTACTTGACTAGTAGGGGCCTAGTTAGTTAGTTAACAAACATAAGCTTTGTTTTAGTAACAGAGTTGCTAACTCCTGGAACTCACTGCCACCTGAACTAAAAAAAAAAGCACCATCTACTAACGCCTTCAAAAAATCTACTTGACAAAAATGAAAATTTTAGTGAAATGTTTTATGATTATGATGATTGAAATTGCAATTATTCATAGTTTGATTGTTTTTCGCATGCAAATGCAACCTAATTAAATTCTGGATGGGACGTATTATAAGCCGCGAGGCGAGGCTTAGGCAGAAGCCAATCCCTCTACTACTACTACTACTAATATGGGCCTCTTGATACATTTGCATTTGTCTATATTTGGTGGATTGCATTGCAATTGCATGTATAATTTTCCTGTCTAATATTATTAATTTGAAATATATTTACAAGAAAAATATGGATTTGGTGTCATGAGAAATATGTACCCCCGTGAAATAAATACCCTTGCACATGCGCACTAGAACCGTTGCTATTTCATTTTCATGTGAGAAATAAGTCAACTACTTTTTAAAATATTGAGATATATTATAAGTGCTGAATCTACACGGAAAGAACCAAGAAATAGAGCGGGAGGGTGTAAATCTACATAGTTTGCCGAGAAATCGATGTACAAACCCATGCCACTTAGTTTCGTATTTTCCAATATGGTGGACGATATAAACAAGCATCCATGCATACAAAAATAATTAAAAATAAATTTTAGAAAAAAGTTATCACCGACTTCTCAATATTTACTATTTAGTAATGAATATTTAGTAATGAATCCTTAGAGTCAGTTCTTCCTGCATCAGTGCATGCCACAAGATGCCTCTGAATGTATTCAGGTGTATGTAACACTGATTATAAAAAGACGGGACTCTCTAAAAAGCTTGACGGCTTATTTTGTCCCTATCTACTACTACTACTACTACTACTAGGTGCAAATATTTCCCAAACAGCAAAGAATTCGAATGAGGAAAGTGTATAAAGTTATTTCACGGGTCAGGTATTTTATGCAACACCAGCAAGAGTGGTTGAACAGAGCTTCAGACTGTTTTCAGAAGATGATTTGATTTGATTTGATATGTATGTGGATGCCATTGCATACACCTGAATACATTCAGAGGCATCTTGTGGCATGCAGGAAGAACTGACTCTAAGGATTCATTACTAAATATTCATTACTAAATAGTAAATATTGAGAAGTCGGTGATAACTTTTTTCTAAAATTTATTTTTAATTATTTTTGTATGCATGGATGCTTGTTTATATATCGTCCGCCATTTTGGAAAAATACGAAACTAAGTGGCATGGGTTTGTACATCGATTTCTCGGCAACTATGCAGATTTACACCCTCCCGCTCTATTTCTTGGTTCTTTCCGTGTAGATTCAGCACTTATAATATATCTCAATATTTTAAAAAGTAGTTGACTTATTTCTCACATGAAAATGAAATAGCAACGGTTCTAGTGCGCATGTGCAAGGGTATTTATTTCACGGGGGTACATATTTCTCATGACACCAAATCCATATTTTTCTTGTAAATATATTTCAAATTAATAATATTAGACAGGAAAATTATACATGCAATTGCAATGCAATCCACCAAATATAGACAAATGCAAATGTATCAAGAGGCCCATATTAGTAGTAGTAGAGGGATTGGCTTCTGCCTAAGCCTCGCCTCGCGGCTTATAATACGTCCCATCCAGAATTTAATTAGGTTGCATTTGCATGCGAAAAACAATCAAACTATGATTTGCAATTTCAATCATCATAATCATAAAACATTTCACTAAAAATTTTCATTTTTGTCAAGTAGATTTTTGAAGGCGTTAGTAGATGGTGCATTTTTTAGTTCAGGTGGCAGTGAGTTCCAGGAGTTAGCAACTCTGTTACTAAAACAATAAAGCTTATGTTTGTTAACTAACTAAACTAGGCCCCTACTAGTCAAGTACTACCTACAATCATTACAACTACTACTACTAGAACTAGGACTTACATGTATACATTGTATCAAAACTGATTATGTCTTGATTTAAAATGTATTTTTATTTTTAAAATGTGTTCTGCGTTTTACTGGAGTAATTGTTCGTATTCCTCCAGTTTGTTCATTACAATATTGCAGTGTAAATACTGTTATTAGTTTATAACCGCTTCTTTAATTGTTGTTGATAAATGTGTTTATAATAAAAAAACCTTTATTGTTGTTTTTCTTATGTGCACCTGGCTGCAATTTCTCTGTTATGAGATAATAAAGATGATTTGATTTGATTTGATATGTATGGTGGATGCCATTGCATTCACAATAGTGAAATATACTTGCGGACTCTTCACTGTCCTTTCATTTTTGTTTGAACTTTTGCACAGCTGAGAGGTTGTAATATTTTGTTTGGGGCGATAATGAAAATGATGTTTTACGTCCTCTCTCGGTCATAGACACATATGGGACATTTGTAAATACAAAGATGTTGGGAACAATACTGGCTGCAATGCCCGGAGGCAGTGCAACACCAGTAAAGTCCCGAGTTTTTAACAATATAGATAGGTGTAGCGGTAACCATGCCTCGGTTAAAAACCTCATCGGCTATGGTACCGCCACATTGGACGTTTTTTGCAAGAAGAAATAATGTTTTACGCCCTCTTTGGCCTTTCGGCCATGTGGGGCAAACGTTTTGGGCAAATCTGCCTTTTACTTTTAGTCATGCTCATATTGTAGTTTTTAGATGGTGTTGTATTTATCAATGAGGTTTTTGAATTGTGTTAGATTCTCTGCTCGTTTAATATCATATGTGCACTCAAAAATGCACATTATAACAAGCTACATCACAAACATCCAACTTACCAATGTGAAAATATCAATGAAAAGTGTATCTTTCCATACGATTGCCAGATAAATTTAAAAAATCGGGAACAGCAGCAAAAAAAATTTCATCGGAGAAAGAAAGCCTGCCCCAAATCAAAGGGTCGCAACTCTTGAAATTGAATCACGTGACATAAAATTACCTATGTGATCGCCATTTTGTAGCCGCAATGATATAATTTACTCATTGTTTTCTTCAAATACAAAGCGCCTTATGTGAGTACCTATGCTTTGTTGGGTCAACAATACATTCATCTGTTTAAAGGCTTTGTGGTTTGTATTCTTTTGAACTCGGTATGTCGGTGCAGTTGTGTAGTTACGTATGATCATTCGTATCCGCGTACTTTGGCTAGCTCCTTTACTCTGGCCGATAAAGCTGCACGAGTGACTTTCGAAATTTGTTTCGTACAAGTTTATTGGGTATTTTTGAAAGAACCATGCTGATCAAGCTTTTGGTTATCATTTCCATTAATTTACTTTGAATAAGTGACTTATAAATTAATGGAAGAAGAAAACACTGTTACTTTTTAGTGTTAGTGTTAGACTGTTAGTGTTAGTACTGTTACTCACTAGTAGTAGTAGTCACTATAAATAATAAAATATAATACTAGGCCTAGTGTATCTGTATGTATTACTTTTTTGATTGTAAGACCAACCCACTTACCCAATGATAATCAGCCACTGATTCAAATAAAAATCATTTGTAGTAGGCCTAAGGTCAAGGATAAGGTGGGGAAGGAGGGGGGTCAAATGAGTGTTTCTCACTTTCTCAGTTTCTGTCTTTTTTTCCTGAGGGTGCCAGAATGATCAATGAGGAGCCGCTGTAGCTCAGTTGGTAAACTTGTCTGAGTCGCTAGCTCGTAATCCGTCAGGTTTGCGAGTGCGCAGGTTCGAACCCAGCTCGGTTCACAGTGGTGTGTCCTTGGGAAAGGCACTTTACTCCTATTTTCCTCACTCCACCCAGGTGTAAATGGGTACCTGACGTCAGTTGGGGGAAAAGTCCTTCGGATGAGACTTTTCAAAAACCGAGGTCCCATGTGCAAATGCATGCACAAGATCTTGCGTACACAAAGCCCATCCCACTTCGGTACGAGTAGGCCGTGTGTGCCGGTGGGATGGATGACACAAATTCACATTATAGCACGCATGCTGTGCACTATTATTGTATTAATGGTCTGAATGAAGATCGGTGAGCGCGGGGCAGGATAAACATCCCCAACTAGAGGAAGAAGAAGAAGTAAAATGACTAAATCCAGACTTCCAGTTCCAAGCCCGGGGCACATATTGTGGGATGGTGGTGGTTAGCAGGAAACGGGTGAGGGGGTTGGGGTTGGGGAGGGTCATAAAAGTATAAGCATCAAAATGTGTGCAGTCTATATATGTGTGCTGTAATTAGTGTAAATGCTATATTAAAAAGAGTCTTAGAAATGTATGTTAAAACACACACATGGAGATGAGATAGCACAGTAGAGTAGGTCAGCTCATTTTTTTAATTTCATATTTAATTTAACCATAGTTATTGGTTTCAGAAAAAAACTTTTTTTGCCCATGTTTTCACTTTCACACAATGCACACATTTATCTGCTGTATATACTATATATCTATATATATCCTTCAACTCATTTTTCATTTCGATTTTAACCCTTTCAGTTTCACCGCCAGCCATATTTCAGCCAAAAATTGCTATTAAATTTACCTGGGTAGAGAACAAAATCCATCTGCAGTGTTGGGGATTCTTCTGTGATATTTATAAAATAAAGTCTATCCTTACTTCCCAAAACTAAGAGTAAGACAATAGGGTCTTTGGATAATAGACCTCAATTTGATTTGATGTTGTTTAAAGCCCCGTCGACTGCTACGGCCATGTCAGGGCTGTCACCACGTCAAAATTTGAGCACATAAGATCACAGTTTAAAATCCGACCACGTGATATCACAGTTAAAAATATACAATTAAAAACGTAAAGATTTGAAACAAAAGTTAAAAAAAAAGGATTAAAATTTAGTCGTGTATAAAATTAAAAACCTTACACAGTTAAAAGCTTACAATTTATGTTTTAAAACTTAACACGACTTTTTATACCTTATCAAAAATATTCACTTCTTTTAATGCCTTTTTAGTGACATAGGTGTTAAATCATTGTGGTGCTAAAATGTGACTTTGGCGGTAAAAGGGTTAACCATAGTAATTAGTTTCAGAAGAAGAAAAACCCACAACTTTTTCCACTGTATGTTTTATTTTCAGACGATGGACACTTTCATCTGCGGCACCTGCCAGGGCGCCTTCAACGACATTGAGGTGTTCATGCAGCACAAGCAGGCCAGATGTTTGCGCTCCATGCCGGATGTCATCCAGGTGCACGTGGATGGTTCAGGGGAGGTCACCGAGGTGACCGGTGCTGAGGGGGTCATGGGTTAGTGGAAATTCTCTCCTCTTCTTTCCTTAACTCAATGAGCAACTTAGGATGATGATTTGAGCGCCAGGGGGCAATCAAACCAGTAGGACTCATCTCCCTCAGATCTCTCTCTCTCTCTCATTACGCCCAACTAAGAATATCATGCGCTAAGCCCCTACTGGTTTGATTGCCCCCCTGGCGGTCAAATCATCCTAAGTTGACCATTCCATCTTTCCGCATAAATAAATGCAATATGTCACATTATGTAACATCATCGTTGAGGATGAATCTCGTATTTTGTATGCGGAAGAAATCTCAAAGCAGTCAGCTTATTGATCTCACTTCAAAGGAGGTAAGTCTGTGTGCACACCATAATATGGTCATTTCTAAACTCGCTTCGCTACCCTAGACCATGTTTATGCATCTTACTTTGCGTTTGTACAGTGGAACCTCCCTTATAAGACCTTCAAAAATCATCCAAAGGGAAGGGTCTTATAAGGGAGGTAAGTTTAATACTTACAAAGAAGAGCAGTACAAAGAAAGGCAATCTGCCAAAGTCTCAAGAGAAGTAGGTCTCATGTAGGAGGGAGTGTTATAAGGGAGGTTCCACTGTAGTGGTTTATAAGTGGAAACCAATTTCTCTAAAAAGTTTCTATAAAAAGTTTGAGCTGCCGTTTCCCTATTTCTATACCTGTTCAAAGTAAAAACTTGTAATCCTCTTTCATTTCTCTTTTCGTCTATGCCTGTTTTGTTTGTGTGTATGGCTGGAGTGATTTGTTGAGATTTTTTAATAATTCAAAATCGTACGATTTCTAGGTTCGCAGCTTAGTGTAATGGCTGTGATGTGATTGAATTCAAATGGGTTTGTTTTGTTTTTTGTTTAATATGTAAATTGATGGTGTGTCTGTGTGTGTCTGTGTGTGTCAGTGTCTGTGTGTAGACCTTTTTCTTTTTAACTCCTTCGCATCGCAATGATTTTAAATTATTTAAAAAAACTCACAAATCACTCCAGCCATGCACACAAACAAAACATACAGAAACAAAAGGAGAAATGAAAGAAGATTACAGGTTTTTACTTCAGGTTTAGACATAGGGAAGTGGTAGATCAGACTATATATATATATAGACTTTACATAGAAAAGCTCTCTACACCGATTGGTTCCCCCACAACGAACCACTACAAAAGCAAAGTCAGGGGCAAAATTGTGGTCTAAGGGAGTGAAGCGAGTTTAGAAGTGACCAAGGTATGGTGTGCACACAGATTTACTTCCCTTAAAGTTAAAGCAAATGCATCAAATTGACAGCTATCTCTTAATTCCTGACATATATGGCCGGAACGACTTGAATGAGTTAAAAAAAATGGTGCGACCTATAATCAGAATTTTACTTTATCATCTCTGCTGTGCAGAAGACGTGGTGAACTCGACCTCGCCCAACACGCTGGCCTTTCTCAACGAGATGGCCACAGACGGCCACCTGTCGGCCATGGTGGGCCAGGAAGGGGGCGCCACCCACACCTACATCATCCTCAACGAGTCTGACACCGGGGTAATCACTCCGGAAACCATGGCCCAGCTGGAATCGTCGCTGCCCGGCGCCATGACGACGACAATCACCGCCGCTGGTGGTGAAGGTGTGTTGATGCACAGTGGCGGTTCTTCGACGATGGGCATGGTGTCTGTGGCGGGGGGAGGAGAGGGTGGTGGTGGTGGGGAGGTGTTGGAGAAGAAAACTCCAGGTGGGTTTTGAGCATAAATTCAGAGTGCTTTAAATACATTTTGCTTGCTTTTGTGTGTGTGTTGTTGTTTTTTGAGTACCGGTGTTGCATAACATATTTTACCCATAAAATAAATACTCTTTTCCTCATTCAAATTGTTTGCTGTTTGGGAAAGATTCGCCCCTAAATACATTCAGAGGCGTCTTGTGGCATGCAGGAAGAACAGAAGATTCATCATTAAATACTGAGAAGTCAGGGATATTTTTATAATATTATTTATTTTTGTTTGCATGGATGGTTGTTTATATCGTCCGCCATTTTGAAAAATAGGAAACTAAGTGACATGGCTTTGTATATCGATTTCTCTGCAAAAATGTAGATTTACACCCTCCCGCTCTATTTCTTGGTTCTTTCCGTGTAGATTGAGCACTTAAATATGTATATTTTAAATAATAGTTGACTTATTTATCACATGAAAGAAGAATGGTTCTAGTGCGCTTTTGAAGGGTATTTATTTCACGGTAGGTATTTATTTTTCATGACACCGGTATGTGTTGAAGATGACTTTTGTGGGAATTGGATTGAGAGAACTCCAGGTGGGTTTGAGCGTAAAATGGGAGTGGTTTTATTTGAATTATTCAATTCTGTGTAGGTGGCGCGTGCAATTCAGTACACAAGTCTGGGACAGAGAATTTTCAGTGTAGGCCTCATTAACAGCTCTCACTCTCACTTTACTATTGCATAGTATCTGGGTTCTAGTACTGTTAGAACTGACAACATCCCCCATGGCGATACGTGGGGCAGGGGGGTCTTTCATACAAATAGTTCCCCACCTTCTGGAAGTTTTGTGCTTGTAATTTCCTCTATGTCTCTCTCTTTGACTACCTTTTCCCTTTTGCTTACTCACTGTCATCTATCTTTATACCTAAATTGGTTCATTCTCATGCCTTTGTTCGAGAAACACTTGCAGAGGTTTTCTCCATCCGCAGGCAGACATTCTGGGCCTATTTTTTGTTAGGCGCATAGCGGCAGCATGACACATCTGTGCTCATCATATGAACTGACAACTAATGTTTCCTTATCAGGGCGGAGAGGTCGACGGCCCAAGAAAGCAGGGGAGGTGAAAATAGAAGCAATGGAGGCTGTGTCATCCACACCTGTAAAACCTGACATTCCTGAAAAAGGTCAGTGTGTGTGTGTGTGTTCTGGTAGATATATATTCTCTTTGTATAAATTTGTTGCAAACAAGGTTTTCTGTTTAAGTTCTTTAACCCCCCTTAACCCTTTCACTGCCAAAGTCACATTTTAGCACCACAGTGATTTACCACCTATGTCACTAAAAGGCATCAAATTGGGGTCTATTATCCAAAGACCCTATTGTCTTAGTTTTGGGAAGTAAGGATAGACCCTATTTTTTATATGTCGCAGAAGAATCCCCAATACTGCAGATGGATTTTGTTCTCTACCCAGGTCAATTTAATGGAAATTTTTGGATGAAAAATGGCTGGTGGTGAAAGGGTTAAAATCATACTATTATTCTGTTGTGCACATGTGTGTGTTTGTCACTGTGTGTGTGCATGCTCGCACAAATGATTTATTCTTTTGTGCTTCAGTTACAAAATGCAGAGATTATACAATTTTTAATGATAATGACTACAAAGATGATTGACCAGTGAAGGTGATGATAATGATTACAAAAATGATGATGATTACAAAGGTGATGATGATGATGATTACAAAGATAACTGCACGGGTGCAACTTTTCCTGGTATACAAGGATTTCCCGTTTTTGAATTTTACCAGAAAAAGGAAGTTCCTTTTTTTTTAATTTGTCAAACAAGATCTTTGTGTGTCTACTGTATTTTTCAAACACTTTAAAATAAGCATTTGTATGAATTGTGGAAAAAGCAAACTAAAATACCTTCATAAATCAATTTTTGCTTCAGCTGCAGGGGGACATTACCCCTCGACCCCGGCCTTTCAGTTTTTTTTTCATTTTGTGTGGTTGCACCCATGTGACTGCGATGATGACGATGATGACGACCTCTTGCTCACAGACAAAGACGGCAAGCTGCGGTGCCCTAACTGTCAGCGCCTGTTCAACAAGGAGAGGCACTTCAGGACGCACAAGTGCCTGGCCAACTCCTTGTACATCGACATCACCAAGCGCGAGATCAAGATAGACTCGGGTCAGTCGGAATTCGAAATGCGTGCCTTTGTGGAACCTCCCTTATAAGACCTTCAAAAATCATCCAGAATGAGGTCTTATAAGGGAGGGGTCTTATAAGGGAGGTAAATTTAATACTTACAAAGAAGGGCAATGTCTCAGAGAAGTAGGTCTTTTATATGGGAGGGAGTCTTATAATGGGAGGTCTTATAAGGGAGGTTCCACTGTACTATCAGTTGGGGCAGTGGGTGGATGCCTTGTGCCTCCATACGGGGAGCTGGATGACCCCGCCCCCTCCACGAGTCTCTCCCCGTGGGGATACCGGGGGATCTTTCGTAAAAAAAATAGTTCCCCCACCTTCTGGAAGTTCTGTGCTTGTAAGTTCCTCTAATCTGCCACTCTCTTTGACTCTGCCTTTTCCCTTTACTTTCTATAATCTACTGACTTATTGGCCCATTCTTCTGCCTTTAAAAAAAAAAATCTTCCAAATAACTTTTCTCCTTTGAGCTCCTCCGAAATCGGAATGTGTCAGCTGTACGCAGCGGGAAGACCAGTGAAACTGAAAACCGGACACATACATACCTGACCCATTATGGCCATTTGGCCTGGAAACGCAGAAGAAGAAGAAGTACTACCAGTCTGTCGTTTCCCACTGTAATGACTGCCAGATAGCAGAGAGGGCAATTCCTTTTCTGGATGGCTGGGCTAGAATATGCCTTCTTCTTCCGATTGGGGATGTTTATCCTGCCCCACACTCAAAGTCTTCGTTTAGACTGCTATTGGCGCACAGGATGCATGCTTTGTGAGTTCGTGTCATCCATTCCACCAGCACACACGGCCTACTCATACCGAATAGTGGAATGGGCTTTAACATGCGCGCAAGATTTTGTGCGTGCGTTCGCACACGGGACCTCGGTTTTAGGTCTCATCCGAAGGACCAGGAAATAGGAGTAAAGTATCTTTCCCAAGGATACAACACCTTGACCAGCTGGGTTCAAACCAGCGCACTTGCAAACCCATTGGATTACGAGCGGCGATTCTAACCAAGCGGCCAGGGCGCCTCTCACGGTGCCTTGCTAAGTGTACATCACCATTCTCTCAGCTAAAACAGTAAAAGGATTTTAAGGACAGCTGGCATTGGGGAACGTCCCCAAAGGTAAACCAGCAGCACTTCGCCTTGGCATGAGGCTGTGTCAGACCAGTTGATATAAGCTAGAACGCCAAGGCTACATCAAAATGTTGTTATGGTTGTGCGGGGATTGTCTTAAGCCATGACAAGCTCCTAGCATAACAATCATCAGTCTCCAAAATCCTCCGAAGTCGGAGTGTGGCTGCCCACATGGCGGGGTAATCAAAAACGGTCACATCCGTAATGCATGGATGCTCCTTCTTGCAGGATGTCTTGAATTGCAGGATTTTTAAATTGCCTAGAGCCGGCGTCGCCGGATTATGAGAATTTGAGAAGC
Source organism: Phymorhynchus buccinoides (assembly GCA_017654935.2). Taxonomy (NCBI): domain Eukaryota; kingdom Metazoa; phylum Mollusca; class Gastropoda; order Neogastropoda; family Raphitomidae; genus Phymorhynchus; species Phymorhynchus buccinoides. The sequence goes on along the minus strand of CM065695.1, from coordinate 41,230,672 downwards.
AACGATTTTCTTACACACACACACACACACACACACTTTTACAATAAAAAGGGCCGATATAAGCAAAATTTTGCTATATTCAAAGGAATGTAGCACTTGTACTAGTCTAGAGGGGTGAAAAAAGAGCAGTAAATGTGTGTGTGTGTGTGTGTGCGCTGCCCCTGCACTCCGCCGGGGCCGCCGTCTTCCAGGATTTTTTTCATTTCCCAGGAACACCAGTAAGATTCCCATGCTGGGCCTAGCTATTTCTTAGTTAGGCCCATAACGGCAGCATGACATATCATGACAGGAAACTGAGAGTGATCGGCGAAGAATGTTACTTGTGGGGAATTTGCGGGCCGGGCATACGGTTTGTGCACTTATTAGTACAGTCAAACCTCTATTTTTAGACTTCCAAAAAGTCGGAATAAATGGGTCTTAACTTGGAGGGGTCTTATAACAGAGGTCAGTTTTATACATAAAATATAGTAAGCTACACTAATCCATTCCCAAAAAAAATCGGTCTTAACTGAGAGGAGATCTTTTGAACGGAGGGTCTTTAAATAGAGGTTTTCCTGTGCTTTCTTATTCTTTTCAGGGGATGAAGAGGAGCCAGAGGAGGCGGAGGCGGGGGCTGTTGAGGATGACCAGGAGGAGTACAGGGCCCCTGCCGAGGCTGACCACTCCGAGGACAGTGAGATCCCGCCAGAGGACGAGGACGGGCGTGCCGACAGAAACGCCAACGCCTTCAAGAACATCCAGGTCCGTTTGACAGATTTTGGTTGTGTTTTTGTTCAACTCAACTCAACTCAACTCAACTCAACTCAACTTTTATTTTGTCCTCATAAAAACAAGGATAATTTTCCTGCGGACACGTCAAATGTACACACAAGAAACCAAGCAATTTATAAAAGAACAAAATAAATTGTAATTACATGCTTTAAAAGTTTCTTTCACACTTCACACGCCCCGCTCACTTTAACAACTGCACGCCCGCTTGCGCACTCACTTTCATACAACCCTCCACCCTTCCCACCAACATCCCACCAACATCCCACCAACGTCCCATCTTCTGGGCCGTAAGGTGGCGTTGGTCCCACGCCGCTTATTCCGAGTCCCAATTGGCAGCCACACCTCCGCAGGTTTGACAGTTTCTGCAGCTCTGGGTTTGTTCACTCATGTGGGGGAGCTGGTGGATGCCTCATGCCTCTGTTGGCACAACCATGTTTTGCTAGAGTGAATGCCCTTGGTAGATGCTTGAGTACTGACCAAACAAGGGCATGACTCTTGCCAATAACCCTATTTGAGGTCGCAAGAGTAAATTCCCTTTTCAGTACTGACCAACAAGGGATTCACGCTCACTGCCAAGGGCGTTAACCCTTTCACCGTCAAAGTCGCATTTTAGCACCACAGTGATTTTAACACCTATGTCACTAAAAGGCATCAAATTGGGGTCTATTATCCAAAGACCCTATTGTCTTAGTTTTGGGAAGTAAGGATAGACCTTATTTTATATATGTCACAGAAGAATCCCCAATACTGCAGATGGATTTTGTTCTCTACCCAGGTAAATTTAATGGAAATATTTGGCTGAAATATAATTGGCTGTGAAAGGGTTAATAACCCTAGCTGCAGTGGCCAATACGGGGAGCTGGACGGCTCCGCCCCTTCCACGAGTCTCTCCCCATGGGCAAAGACTATAGGGGAAGACAAGCATCCGGTCTCTTTTCCCTATATGAGTAGTGAGGACAGAAACACTGGTTATGTCCCTTTTAAACAGTACACATTTTACACGTCGATAGGCCAGTTGAATTCTCCGTTCAAGTTCCAGTCTGAGTTTTTGGATAGCCTCCACTGTGAATGGTGTACTGTCCCCACTAACGATAACTGTATCATCCCGGTTCGCCGAGCTCTATAAGTAGACCATCTTACCCTTTTAGAATCTTTGCCGTGGGGATACGACTGACTGGCATACATGATAGGGACCTAAATAATATTGTGAAGTACCGTATTTTTCGGACTATAAGGCAATACTTTTTCCCCAGACTCAGACCCCTGCGCCTTATAATATGACTAATAAAATAGTAAGAAAATATAATAACAAACTCTGAAATTTGGGTAAAATTTTGGGGCGGGTGCCTTATGCAAAGGTGCGCCTTATAGTCCGAAAAATACGGTATCTAAAATATTTTTCGTGGCACCCGTTTTTGAGTCAGCCGGTTTCCTCTGTATGTGTACATTATTGTTCAAGTTCAAGTTCAAGTATACTTTAATATCTCCAAAAGAGAAATTCAGGTTAGGTGCAACAACATGACAGAGATACAACATAACTGAAAGAACATTAACCCTCTCACCACCAATGTCGCATTTTTGAACCACAATGGTTTAACACCCATGTCACTAAAACTAAAAGGCATCCAATCCAGATCTGTTAACCAAAGACCTTATTTTCTTAATTTCAGGAGTTAAGGATAGACCTAATGTTATATATGTCACCGAGGAATTCACAATATTGCAGAAATATTTTTGTCTACCCAGTAAAGTTTAATGGTATTTTTTGGATAAAAAATGGAAGGTAAAGATGTACCACCTCCCCTGCATTTCTCGGTTAATTGTATTTTTTTGTGGGGCCGTTTTTTGCCTTTCTTACCATACATAAAGCTGTATTTTAGGAACATTTTCAGCTAATTCTCTTTTTGGAATACTAACCCTAACCCTAGCCCTAAACCTAACCCTACCCCCCACTATGTACTGCAGTACACCGCGATTTGTCACAGTTGTGGTTCGTTGCGTTTTTCCGTCTTATAGGGTTAGGGTTAGGGAGGGATAGGGTTAATATTCCAAAAAGGTTATTAGCTATAAAGGTTCCTAAAATACAGCTTTATGTATGGTAAGAAAGGCAAAAACGGAAAAATACAATTAACCGAGAAATGTAGGGGGGGTGGCATATCTTGACCTTTACCGTTTTTTGTCTGGCGGCGAAAACGTGTGAAACGAAATTGTACCGACCAAATAATTATCATGAAGCTGGTGAGCATTGTTCCTTTGTGGCTGTAGCTGCACACAGACGCCGACACAGAGGGAGGGGGCAGCAGGGACAAGAACACGCAGGGCATCGACGATGTTCCCATCTTCCGTAACGACGAGGAGAAGATCGAGTTCGAGTCCACGCTCAACGTGGACCTCAGCTGCATCGACCATATGTTTAAGGTAAAGAACCTGGACAAAGTTTTGTTTTTTTAATTTAGTTTTGACTGACATGTGAAACAAACAAGTCTATTTTACCAGGGCTCCCAATCTTCCTGCAAAACAAGGGGTCCCAATGACTCCTTCACTCACAGTATAGAGGGTCCTAGAGGCGGGATAGAGGGTCCCAGTGGCATTGCGAATGCTAAAAAGAATTTTTGTAGTGCATACCTGGGACCCCCTGCACATTCTTTTACTAGTTTTAGAGGGTTCTTTAGAATTTAAGTACTATGACATAGACCCCCAAATGGGGGTCCCTGGGAGCCTGATTTACTCATGATTCTTGATTCTTCGGTTGTTTCTTTATGCACGTGTATGTGTGTGTGTTTGTGCATGCCCGCATATGTGTGTGTGTACATGTGTGTGTTTGTGTGCGTTGATGTGAGTGTGTTTGTGTGTGGGGAGGGAAGGATGCGTTTGTGTATACCAATGTGCATATATGCGTGTGCATGTTTGTATATCTATGAGTATGTGTTTACGTTGGGAATGCGAGCGCGTCTGAGTATGTTCGATATGTATATTATGTAATCTTGCATGTGGAGTGAATTTTAGTTTTGTTAAGCGCCATGAGTAGTTTGTCTAGAATGTGCGCTCTAAAAAGTCTATAAATGTCTTTATTATTATTATTATTATCTGTCTGTCTGAGTGTCTGTAGAAAATGTTGACATTGGTATTAACTATTTTCACCAAAACTATAAAAACTATTACAACTAAGCTTGATAAGATGGCAGGTATTATCAAAATCTTTCTAGTGTTTTTTTTATGACTTTGGAACGATTTATTCAGGTGCATGAATTATCTGTCCTTGTTTTTATTATTATGGAACTTGTTGCCCAAAAAAATAATAACTTGTAATAAAACAAAAATTGAAATAGTATCAATAGCACAATCTCCATTTTATACTTTTTTCAGTCTTATCTAATGCAAAATATTATTTTTCTCAATATGTTCCATAAGTCAATGGACCATCTGAAAGTAGTCCGTTTTGACTCTAAAAATAAAAATTAAGGCTTGTACATAGGCAGTAGAAGCGAACATTTACATGAATAGGAGAGGAGAGGGAGAGGGGGGGGGGGGGGGGAGAGAGAGAGGGAGAAAGAAAGAGAGAGAAAAGTTTATATATGTTCCTGGATGTGTATTTCTACTTGTGAGTGTATGTATTTTCTATGTATATTTGTAGTAATGTTGTGTTACATGATTTATGTTTGCTTGTTTGTTTAAAAATGGAAAAAAAACCTCTTGGTAATCACTACTTATTATTATATAAAATTTCCAACCTTCATTTCAACATGATTACAAACTCAGTCACTCACTCATTCACTCTATCAAATCAGTAACACAAAGAAACACTTTATATTTCAAATGCAATTTATTGTTTGACTGATTGATACACTTTTATATGTTATGTTATCCATATATGCTTAATATTGAAAATGCATATTGATGGATGGGTGGATGAAAGAACGAAGGAATTGTGGAGTGGAAGGAAGAGAGAGGAAAATAAAATATGTTATAACAAAAATTAAGGCATCAGGGTCAAGTTTCTCTAGACGACGGTCGCCGCGCGCATAACTGTTACGCCAAAAGGGGTCTAAGAAACACTTTAGAAAACGTTTGCGGAAGAATATTACAAGCTCTTGTCTGATTGGTCAAATAAAAGTATTATTTTAACCAAACTTTAATGAACCAATCAACAAGTTCTGAACAACATATTCGTCATAGTTAATCAATCATGGTCAACGCAGTTATTTTTTTAAACAGTTTTTTTTCATTTTTCACAAGACTACCAAAATTGAGAAATGAGGTTTTTGAATTTCATTGACGATATACATGACCTGCCATCTTAGTTTTCATGCCCTTTACCCAGGTTCACGTGATCGACCAGGACATCAACGAGAGCGCGGGGACATACGGGCGCGGCCAGCTGACCTCGCTGTCGCTGTACTCGTGCACAGTGTGCGACAAGGTGTTCAAGACCCTGTCCCACATGAGGCTGCACTGCCTGGTGCACACCGACCTCAAGCCCTTCAGGTGCTCCAAGTGCCAGTACCAGACCAACACCAAGGGTGGGTGGGGAGTGATGGAAGGAAGGAGTGGACGAGTAGATGAATGATTGAAAGAGTGAATGAATCGGTTCCTCATTCTTTGGTGCACACCGACCTCAAGCCTTTCAGGTGCTCCAAGTGCCAGTACCAGACCAACACCAAGGGTGGGTGGGGAGTGATGGAAGGAAGGAGTGGACGAGTAGATGAATGATTGAAAGAGTGAATGAATCGGTTCCTGTTTCTTTGGTGCATACTGACCTCAAGCCCTTCAGGTGCTCCAAGTGCCAGTACCAGACCAACACCAAGGGTGGGTGGGGAGTGATGGAAGGAAGGAGTGGACGAGTAGATGAATGATTGAAAGAGTGAATGAATCGGTTCCTCATTCTTTGGTGCACACCGACCTCAAGCCTTTCAGGTGCTCCAAGTGCCAGTACCAGACCAACACCAAAGGTATTTGGTATATTCTAGTCACAGAGACATATCTGTGAAATTTGGGCTGCTCTCCTCTGGAGAGCGCGTCGCCGCAAGTGCAGCGCTCACCACAGGTGGGTGGAGTGATGGAAGGAAGGAGTTGATGAGTAGATGAATGAATGATTGAAAGAGTGAATGAATCGGTTCCTCTTTCTCTCGTGCACACCGACCTCAAGCCTTTCAGGTGCTCCAACACTAAAGGTGGGTGGAGTGATGGAAGGAAGGAGTTGTTGAGTAGATGAATGAATGATTGAAAGAGTGAATGAATCGGTTCCTCTTTCTCTCGTGCACACCGACCTCAAGCCTTTCAGGTGCTCCAACACTAAAGGTGGGTGGAGTGATGGAAGGAAGGAATGGACGAGTAGACAGTTACGCTCTTCCTCTGACACATCTCTCCTCCAGATCCCTCGTTGCCGCACCAGAACCCTTGGCGAACGTTCTTTCTCTTTTCAGACTCCTTCCACTTGGAATAAACTCCCTTTACCTCTCCGTTCTGCCAACTCCCTTTCTTCATTTTCTTCTTCTTCTCTTGAGGGCCCACGGTCAATGAGCTGACCATTCTGGCTCGTTTTGAAAACAAAAAAAGACTGAAAAAGAGGGGTTCCGGTGGTGTTCAAATTCCAGTTGGCAGTGGTGGTGTAACAACAAAGGTCTTCTCTCAAAACCACTCTCTTCAAATCATAGTCTGCTTCCTTTCCTTTCAGAGTACTTTGTCCCTTCATGCATGTGTGTTTGTGGGTGTGCGCGAGCGTTTGTGGGTGTGTGCATTTATTGTGTGTGTGCGTGTGCGCTTGTGTGTGAGTCTTTAGGCCAGGGTACGACAGCATCAACAAGATGGAAGGAAGAAAAGAATGAATGAAAGAATGAATGCCTACTAGCTAGCACCACGGGGTAATGGAGGCAAGGGAGAGCGAACATTGATTAGTGTATGGTATGTCTGTGAGCAGGCAACTTGTACACACACATGCGGTCCAAGCACACGGGTCAGTTCTACCTGTGCAAGCACTGCGATACAATACAATGCAATACAATACAATACAATACAGTACAATGGTGTATTTCTATGAGCAGGCAACCTGTACACACACATGCGGAAGCACACAGGTCAGTTCTACCAGTGCAAGCACTGCGATGCAATACAATACAGTACAATGGTGTATTTCTATGAGCAGGCAACCTGTACACACACATGCGGAAGCACACGGGTCAGTTCTACCAGTGCAAGCACTGCGATACGATACAATACAGTACAATGGTGTATTTCTATGAGCAGGCAACCTGTACACGCACATGCGGAAGCACCCGGGTCAGTTCTACCAGTGCAAGCACTGCGATGCAATACAATACAGTACAATGGTGTATTTCTATGAGCAGGCAACCTGTACACACACATGCGGAAGCACACGGGTCAGTTCTACCAGTGCAAGCACTGCGATACGATACAATACAGTACAATGGTGTATTTCTATGAGCAGGCAACCTGTACACGCACATGCGGAAGCACACTGGTCAGTTCTACCTGTGCAAGCACTGCGACTTCCGCTCGGTGAACAAGAGCCACCTGGTGGAGCACGAGGCCACGCACGACAAGAAGCGCCACCCCTGCGCCATCTGCCACAAGGACTATGCCACTGGTAGGAACGGAAAGGGGGAGAGTACTGGGTTTTGCTTGCATTTTGTCGACACTATATGTGACCCAGTACCACAGAAGGGACATTAAGTGTCAAATTGACCATTCTGAGAATAGTATTATGCAGTTGAAAACTTCAGTCAATTCTCTTTCTAATAATACAAGAACCATTCTTGTATCTTTTTCTGTTCCAGAGTTATGAGCACTTAAAGTTAGTAGGGTGAGTATTGGCCATTTTGAGAAAACACTGTCTAAAGTCTAGCCTAGCTGAAGAAAAAAAATGCATTGACCTACTCGTTTATACTGTCTGGGTGTGAAGTTATGGTGTTTTCTGTGGTTGGATTTCATTTATCCACAAACTTGAGTGTGCCTGACTACTGATTTGGTTTAATAATTTTTTGTATTGTCCGAAAACAAAAATGTCATACAATGCAAAACAACTGAAACAGCAACAAGCAGAGCTTATGGTGTGCTCAGTTAAAAGAAAGTATTACAGCGGGCAAAGTTGGCGGACATACAATGCAGTTAAATGAATGAAAGAAAGAAAACAGAAACAAAATAAATTGTACTACACACACATGGATGCTCCTTCTTTCAGGATGTCCTGAATTGCAGGATTTTTAAATTGCCTAGAGCCGGCGTCGCCGGATTATGAGAATTTGAGAAGCAACGATTTGCTTACACACACTTGTACGATGAAAACAGACCTGTTTACTCTACTCTTTTTGAGTAGTATTCTACTCAATTTGGACCTCTACTACTCTTCAAAATTGAAAATAATGCTCTAATTACTCAAATCTAATTTAACCATACATTACCAACACTTAAAACATGTGCATTAGCTCTAATAAACCTGGAACCATACCCTAGTATAGGAAAACGAAAGTAGCCGGTGGCCTTGACCCCCCTACCGGATGCTGGGTGGTAGTTATCCCCCTTACATCCTGGGTGGGTGTGGCACACCGGTCTAGTCCTATCTTCATTCCTCCATTTCCAGCTCACATGTCAAGACCTGGTTCCACCCTTCTCCACTTTTTTGCTATTTAGTTCAAACTCTGGTGGGTTTGTTCCTTTCTCTCCTGTTTTTTATTTCCTTAGAGTATCCTGTTGGGATATTCTTCGCCTTGTTTTTCTTGAATCTGGAATTTTGAATCAAAACTACTCATTTCAGCTATCCAGGACTACTCAAGACTTGTGTAGGTGGTAAACAGGTCTGTAAAAAGGACCTATATAAGCATTTGCTATATTCAAAGGAATGTAGCACTTGTACTAGTCTAGAGGGGTGAAAAAAGAGCAGTAAATGTGTGTGTGTGCTGCCCGTGCGCTCCGCCTGGGCTGCCCCCTTGCAGATTTTTTAAATTTCCCAGGAGCGCCCATGCATACATTATGTATGATGAAAAACGATGAGCTGAAAACAGGAAGTCTAGAGAATGGCATAACAAGGAGTTGCGTTGAAATATCTCACACGCTTCCCACAAGATACGGTATAATTATAGTCTACACACAAACATGGACGCAGACTCATGTAAAAACACATGTATGCACTTATGCACACAGAAATACGAAACGAAGAAAAAAACAGAAGAGAGAGGGGTGAGCAAGAGAGAGAGTATTGATTTCTTAGCGTTGCTTTCGCTTTTACAATATTATTTTGCTTGCTTGTTTAAACTCAGGTTTTTTTTAAAACAGTTTTATTGGGGGTTTTCAACAATTAAAAACAAAACTGAAATAGTCAGACTAGGAGAGAATATAGTGAAAATAATGAAACGGAGAGTTATCTACCTTTCTTTATTTTCACTATTTTGAAAACAAGTTGGGGGTTCGGTTTGCATAACGAAGCGACTTGTTGTCCATGAAACATAGTGCTATTATGATTTTTATTTTATTTTTCAAGCAAGTCATTGCTATTATTGTGATCATGATTATCGTTTTTCAGGCAAACCATTGTAATTATTTATTATGTTGTTGTTGATGTAATTATGATGATGATTATTGCTATTTCTCAGGCAAGTCTTTGATCAACCATGTGCGGAAGTATCATGCCAACTCCCGCAAGGGACAGCAGTACTTGCAGACTTTCCTGCAAGGGAGACAAGCCAGTGGCTCCACCGTCATTCACCAGTGTCACGTCTGCAACCGGAAGGTCAGGGGAAGGGAATTTGGGGGGAGTTAGTGTCTTTGTTTGCCTCTTTACTGTCTTTCTGTAACTTGTGTGAGTTATAGAATAAAGTCCAGAATTGAGTCAAATTTTAGTTGAAACGGTTTCATGGGTGTAACTTTTCCTGGTATACAAGGATTTCCTGTTTTTGAATTTTACCAGAAAAGGAAGTTCCTTTTTTTTAAGTTTGTCAAACAAGATCTTTGTGTGTCTACTGTATTTTTCAAACACTTTAAAATAAGCATTTGTATAAATTGTGGAAAAACCAAGCTAAAATACCTTCATAAATAAATATTTGCTTCAGCTGCACGGGGACATTACCCCTGGACCCTGGCCTTTCAGTGTTTTTTCATTTTGTGTAGTTGTGTTTGTTTTCATGTTTGGTTTTTTTTAAAGTTCATTTGTAACGAGTTTTGACGATGGCTTGTCTTTGAGATTTTTGCCTGATTCCGAATATTAACCCCTTCCCTGCCCAGTCCTGTGTCTACTACGGGATGTGTGATGTTATTGATGATGTCATAACTTTTTGATGTCATAGCCCTGAAATGATGTTGTTTTTGGTTTAGACAAGTCAGGAAAGATATATCTGTAGAAAAAATATCTCTTAAATTTTGTTATAAAAAAAATAAATATTTTCTGTTTTCCTCTGGCAGTGAAGGGTTTAGTACCATAATTTTCAGACTATAAGGCGATATTTTTTCTATTAAAAAATTAATATTTTCTCAGTTTTCCTCTGTCAATGAAGGGCTTAATACCGTAATTTTCTGACTATAAGGCGATATTTTTTTCTCCAATTTCGACCTATGCGCCTAATAAACGAGGGCGCCCTATTATTAGTGAACAAAATCGTGAGAAGAGAGGCAACGATTGCCGTGCTCAGTACAGTCTGCTGTGAGTCTAGACATCGAAAGTGGTAACGAGTCGCCGATACGACGAATACTCACGTTAAAATGCTTCAAAATCCCTATTATCGTCTGAGATACCGTCCAACAGATGCCATAACCCTTCATTGGATGTAAAAAGCATCGTTGTAGAGCTTAAAAAATGCCATAATTCTACCAGTTTTCACGAAGAAAAGTCCAAACACAACAGCAGGAAGTGGTTACAAACGGAAGTTCGATTATTTGAAAGGGGAGCCAACTCTCGTTTATTACAGCAGTTAGTGTCTGTCTATCTGTCTTATTCTCTCTCGTTTTTGTCTATCTGTCTGTCTACCTGTTTTTTTCTTTCTCAGTCTATCACGTTACCCCTCTCTCTCTTCTCCCTCTCTCTTAACTTCTCAAAATGAGACTTTTTTGTAATCATGTCATATTCAACTTGTTACGGTTTTTAAAGGGAAAAAAATTGATCCTAATTCTGATTTAATAATATAGCTTGATTGATTGTGATTCTGAATGGATTGTTATTCGATAAAGAAAACAATATTCCTGGACTTTTGTCATTGCAGTTCAAGAAGAAGATCGACCGTGACCGTCACCTGTTCGTGCACGACATTCGCGACGTGAACATGACGCACCAGTGCGAGTTGTGCGACTATCAGGCCAGCCGACGCGTGTACCTTGAGAAGCACTACATGAAGCACCGTGTACTCTACTGCTGCTCGCTGTGTAGCGCCATGTTTCTGTCCACTGTCAAGTGAGTGGTGTCTGTGTGTCGTGTCATAGAGTGTATCGTGTCATAGCATGTCGTTTCATCATGCCAGCCGACATGTGTACCTTGAAAAGCACTACATAAAACACTGCATGTTCTACTGCTGCTCGCTGTGTAGCGCCATGTTTCTGTCCACTGTCAAGTGAGTGGTGTTTGTGTGTCGTGTCATAGCGTGTCGTGTCATGCCAGCCGTCGCGTGTACCTTGAAAGGCACTGCATGTTCTACTGCTGCTCGCTGTGTAGTGCCATGTTTCTGTCCACTGTCAAGTGGAGTGGTGTCTGTGTGTCCATGTCAATAGAGTGTATTCGTGGTCATAGGCATGTCGCTTTGATCATGTCGCAAGCACGTGTTAGCCTTTGAAATGTAGGGCAGCTGACTAAGTAGAAACACTGGCATGTTCTACTGCTTGCTCAGGCTGTGTAGTGGCCCTGTTTCTGTCCTACTGTAGAGTGAGTGGTTGTCTGTGTGTCGTGTGCATATCGTGTCGTGTCATGGCCTACCGATGGCGTGTACCTATGAAAGGCGACTGCATGAAATACACTGCATGTTCTAGGGGGCTGGCTGTCTGGCGGTTTTGTGTAGTCGCCATGTTTCTGTCCACTGCGTGTCAAGTGAGTGGATGTCTGTGTGTCATGATCTATATGTGTGTCGTGTTCAAGCCTGCCAACAGGTGTAACAGTCTGGAAAAATTGGCATCTAACCCGAACAATACTGTTATGTTGTATAGCGCACCCGCTGTGTAGTGGGGGGGCGCTATCTTTCGAAAGGGAAGATATCCACTGTGCAAGATGAGTTTTTTTTTTTACCGCACATGGTGTTTACTGGGGGGAGGGTGGGTGGTTGTATCGTGTCTCGTAAGTAGTACAGGTCAGCAGGTTCCGCGTAGAGAGGCTCGTTTGATGGGGCAATATCGCGCCAAGCGAGTGTATAGATCATTGATATCTGCTAAGTCTTCCAGGCGAATGGTTAGGACTCTCAGACTACGATCCCTTTTGCTTTCAGCGCTTTTCAGTGCTGTACCCTGTTAGGCTTTAGTTTGCCTTAACCCTTTCACCGCACAGGGATCCTATTTTTGCAGCAAAATGTTTTCATTAATCTTAACCTGGGTTGAGCATTGAAAATTACATCTGGTCATATTGGAAATTTCTGATGTGATATGCATAAAGTAAAGTCATCGCTCCACGACACATCGATGCTAGGTCAGCACAACACACTTTTATGCTTCACGCCTTGCTCTTTTCGTTTCAGAGCTATCTGTGAACGACCTGACGCAGCTCTCACCGCCACCGAAACGTATATCAAGGGCCGGAGGGTGATGAGGAATCTGTTTTGATCACATGCATCGAAGCAACTGCGTCTGTACCTGCGCGGTAACACTTAGACGACGAATGCCGTCGTGCGAGGACAAATCAGTTCGTTAACTGGTCCGCGCGCCGGAAACTTTCTCCTCTCTCCGGCTGTCAACATAATCTGCTACTTGCTGCACCATCTCCGCTGCTACTGCCACTGTTCACTGTCACTGCCGCTGAGATGAGCTTGGCTCCGGATTTGTCTACAATACTGTGTCAAGAGGTATATTGTCGATATCGCGTGTGGCCAGTTACAAGGATTGCCGGTAATCCGTGCGCGGAAGGATTGCCGGAATCGCGTGCCAGGAGATTTATTGGCGGAATCCTTTGTGCCTGGGGGGAAAGGTGGGTTGGGAGAATGCCAGCATAAAGCCGATGGCTAGAAGGCGACTTGCCTGAATCCGTGCGCTAATGGGATTGCCGGAATCCGTGTCCAGAGTAATTGCCTGAATCCTTGCTGGTGCGGGACGAATAGCAGCGAAATCCGATTGGCAGAAGGATTGCCATGCGTCCTTGCCAGAGGACACCAAGGTTTAAGCCGTGTAGAGATCGATTGCCCTTATAGGGATAGGCACGCGGTGAGAGAAAAAATAGAAAAAAAAAAAAAAAAAAAAAAATAAAAAAAAAAAAAAAAAAAAAAAAAAAAAAAAGAAAAAATAAAAAAAAAAAAAAAAAAAAAAAAAAAAAAAAAAAAAAAATAAAAAAAAAAAATAAAAAAAAAAAAAAAAAATAAAAAAAGAAAAAAAAAAACAAAAAAATAAAAAAACAAAAAAATTAAATTAAAAAGGCACAAACAAAAAAAAACAATACCTAAAAAACAACAAAAAAATAAAAAAAAATAAAAAACAAAAAAAAAAACATAAACAAAAGAAAAAAAGAAAAAAAGAAAATAAAGAACAAAAGAAGGAGTCCCGGGATCTAGCTAAGCGGTCAAGGAAGTAGGATGGGGGGGGAGTTTGAAGAAATGGAGCACTTGCGGAACTGGAGTGCAGATAGCCTCTGGAGGACAATGGTTATGACGAGCAGGGAATTATAACGTCGGCTAACGACGACGATGTATGATGCTCTATTGGCCAGAGCACTGGAGGGAGATGATGATGTTCGGTGGTTGAAGCAGAGAAATGTCTTACGTAAAACCTATCTGGATAAAGGCTAGGCTTCTCGTCCCAGTGATATATGCGAGATTTTTCAGAAGATGATGTGAGACTTTCTTGGCTCTTAAAAAAAGAGGAGTGGCGAGTTCTGCGGTAAGCTGTTCTACAGGCTCAAAGGCAGCGACACGATCCGCCACGCCTGGCAGTAACGCGATTGCACAGTGAGTGGGTTTAGTTATTGTAGGTTCAAGGTTATTACCTAGCTCTATTTTGGATTGCTAGGATATGTTGCTGTAGTTTTTCTTGTTTGGTGGTTGTTTTGTTTGTGTTTTCCGAGGGCCTGGGTGTAGAAGCAGCATTAGTTGCTTATTCCTAATTGAGCCGTTTCACGGCGCAGTTACATATTTCAGCTAATAATGCTCGCAAAGAAGAAAAAAAAAAAACAAATTAGAGTTTACCTGGGAGTGGCGGTATTGGCGATCGTCAAGAGGATATGTGAGCATGAACTTAGCATGATGTCTTAATCTTATGCAGGCTCTTTGCCAATGTCCTATATTGATTTGTAATAGGAGCTTTTGGAGTAGAAGCATTTCTATAGTTAGTGGCATCATGGCTAAGTCCATGCTCAGCAATCGACATGAATTACCAAGTCGGCCAGGGTATTAGAAATAGAGTATGTCGGCTTATCTGCAGTATTGGGGTTTCTTGTGTGATCGTATATAACATAAGATCTATCCTCTTGGAACTTCGCGCAAACTGAGTGGTACAATTAGGTTCTTTGATAATGAGACGCTAAGCCCAATTTGATGCCTTTAAGTGACATGAGCAGGTGTGAAATCACTTGTGGTGCTATTAATGCGACTTTGCGGTATGAAGGGTTAATGTCTTTTAAGTGAGCATAAGGTTTTAAATGCAGCTGTGGTGCTTAAAGATGCGACTTTGGGCGATGACAAGGGTGAGATGCCTTTGAAGTGAGCATTAGTTGTTAATATCACTGTGGTGGTGGGCTTATAAGATAGCGATCTTTGGGCGATGAAAGGGTTAATGCCTTTTAGTGACGATAGGTGTTTAAATCACTGTGGTGCTTAAAATGCGAGATTTTTGGAGAGAATGGGGGGGGGCGATGAAGAGGGGTTATATGCCTCTTTTAAGTGAGCAATAGGTGTTAAATGCACTGTGGTGCTTTAA
>CM065695.1:41166374-41215361 GCA_017654935.2 Phymorhynchus buccinoides | reverse complement strand
ACGACCGTAAATCTTATTGATTTTACGACCGATGCAACACATTCTGACCTCCTCGCACTCAGTTCGAGCCGACGCACAGCTGGGGTACTACTGTTGTTAGGTCAATCTCGGTAAAAACGAACCGTTCTCACGCCGAAATTGAAGAATTTAATCAGCGATATCACGATCTGACCACTAAATGTCACCACTTTTATGCACATGTGTCATCACTGAGCAGTTTATGATCAAAGTTTGAACTGAAACAGTCGCGATCGTGTCGATCTTTACGTAGGCCTAAATGCGAAGTCAACTCCCCAAGTTGAAACTAGGTGATCGGTCACACATCCATAAGTTGGAACTCAGTGAATGGTCTCACTTTGTAAAAAAATAAGTTGAAAAGCAGCTCCTTTCCGTTATCAAACTGATAAATCGGCGTTAGTGCGTGCACTGAAAAAAACACTCAATGAATGCACTGTATTTCTGTCATGTTGTTGCACCTAACCTGAATTTCTCTTTTGGAGATATTAAAGTATACTTGAACTTGAACTTGAAAAAAAACAACATTATTGCATGTATTAATATTATGGCCCAAAACAAATCAACTGGCTGTTGTTTGAAATTTATAAAAATTAAAAATAAAATAAATAAAAGGTTAATGATCAATAAATGTTTTAAAAATGATGATTACCTGACTCTGCATAGTGATGATCTGCTGTAGTAGGTTGACAGCAGACACTGTTTTCTCATCCAGATCAGTGCTGGTCACTAAAAAAAAAAGAACATTATAAAGGATCACAATAAGTTCATACACTATTATATCTTTTTTTTTTAAAAACATACTTCTTTTGTTGTTGTTGGTATTTTATAATCACAGAGGCTGCAAAATTCGGGTTGCTCCCACCTGGAGAGCGCGTCATGACTGCCCTTTACTTCCCCCACCTCACCCCTAAGCTGAACTGGATTGAAGAGTGCGCGTCATACCCGGATGTAAGGGGAGTCACTCCCTCTACTCCCTGCGGTATGCGTGCACGCCCTTGGGCTAGTTTCGTTTTAGCTATGTGCTAGGGTAAGGTTCCAGGTTGTTTTAGGCTAATGCAGTTGCTTTTGAGTGTTGGTACAGTATGATTAAATTAGATTTGAATTTTTTAATAGCATGTGACTTTATACTCATGTTTTTAAAGATACACTGACCCACCACGATTAAGTCCCTTGGTTTTTTTGTGGGTAGCTGTGACCCATATATATACAAAATGCCCCCAACTTGAAATTGAGGCAGCTCTTTAAACTGATGTTTCGTTTTCAATTTGGGGGTATTTGTATGGGAGCAAAACCTGGTCAAAACAAGATTTCCTACCAGCTATAAGAGGGAAAACATGTGAAACCCGTGATTTTGACACGTGATCTGGTGGATCTTTAACCCTTTCACCGCTAATGTCGCATTTATGCACCACACTGGTTTAACACCCATGTCACAAAAAGGCATCAAGTCAGGGCCTGTTATCTGAAGGTCCTATTTTCTTAAATTTGGGAGGTAAGGATAGGATTTTGTACATGTCACCCGCGAATTCCCAATATTAGATAATTTTTTTGATTCTAGCCAGTTAAGTTTCATGATATTTTTTTGGCTAAAAAATGTCTGGCAGCAAAAGGATTAAGGAAATAATTTGAATCACTGTGGTTTTACTGCTGTGCACAAACATAATTATGCAACTGTTGCCTCACCATTCCGTCCATAACCCCAGAGAAAGACAATAAAAGTCGAGATATTGGAAAGTTTTTATCCTGTGTGTTTTGTGTTTTAAGCCTGAATGCTACTTCACAAAGTTTGCATCCTCCGAAGTTGGAGTGTGGCTGCCCACATGGCTGGCTAATCAAAAACGGTCAAACATGTAATGTTCTAATCCCTGGCTGGTGCATTTGTACCATAGTGTTCAAGTGCTTCGGCTGTTGGGATGATCCCTGGAGTCTTTTAGCCAGGGTACGAAAACAAAACAAGCAACAAACATAAAGTTCATCTTCACAGTCAGTCAGTCCCTGTGACACTAAGGAAATCACTTTTTGTCAAACTGAGGGTCTCGTTTCTCTTTCATTGTTTCAATCAGATCACGCAGAATTTGATCATGTAGGTTTGTCTATGCACAAACAATGAGTTGTCCATTATCTTTAGGAACCGGTTCACACAAGGTACTGTCAACAGAATTTGTTTGAAAACTTTGCCAGCCCACAGACACACTTAAAAAAAATGTGCATCAGTGTGACCCCCAGTTTAAAAAAATGTGCATCAGTGTGACCCCCAGTTTCAAATCTGTGCATCAGTGTGACCTGTTTCAAAATGTGTGCATCAGTGTGACCCCCAGTTTCAAAATGCATACATCAGTGTGACCCCCAGTTTCAAAATGTATGCATCAGTGTGACCCCCAGTTTATTTATTTATTAAGACAACTTTTATAGTGCCTAATCTTTAAGCTCTAAGCGCTTGTTTCAGTTTCAGTGTGACCTGTTTCAAAATGTGTGCATCACTGTGACCCCCAGTTTAAAAATGAATGCATCAGTGTGACCCCCAGTTTCAGTGTGTACATCAGTGTGATCCCCAGTTTCAGTGTGTACATCACTGTGACCCCCAGTTTCAAAACGAATGCATCAGTGTGACCCCCAGTTTCAGTGCGTACATCAGTGTGACCTCCAGTTTCAGTGTGTACATCAGTATGACCCCCAGTTTCAAAATGTGTGCATCAGTGTGACCCCCAGTTTCAGTGTGTACATCAGTGTGACCCCCAGTTTCAGTGCGTACATCAGTGTGACCCCCAGTTTCAGTGTGTACGTACATCAGTGTGACCCCCAGTTTCAGTGTGTACATCAGTGTGACCCCCAGTTTCAGTGTGTACATCAGTGTGACCCCCAGTTTCAGTGTGTACATCAGTGTGACCCCCAGTTTCAGTGTGTACATCAGTATGACCCCCAGTTTCAAAATGTGTACATCAGTGTGACCCCCAGTTTCAGTGTGTACATCAGTGTGACCCCCAGTTTCAAAATGTGTGCATCAGTGTGACCCCCAGTTTCAGTGCGTACATCAGTGTGACCCCCAGTTTCAGTGTGTACATCAGTGTGACCCCCAGTTTCAGTGTGTACATCAGTGTGACCCCCAGTTTCAGTGTGTACATCAGTATGACCCCCAGTTTCAAAATGTGTGCATCAGTGTGACCCCCAGTTTCAGTGTGTACATCAGTGTGACCCCCAGTTTCAGTGTGACCCCCAGTTTAAAAATGTATGCATCAGTGTGACCCCCAGTTTCAGTGCGTACATCAGTGTGACCCCCAGTTTCAGTGCATACATCAGTGTGACCCCTAGTTTCAGTGTGTACATCAGCATGACCCCCAGTTTCAAAATGTGTACATCAGTATGACCCCCAGTTTGAAAATGTGTGCATCAGTGTGACCCCCAGTTTCAGTGTGTACATCAGTGTGACCCCCAGTTTCAAAATGTGTACATCAGTATGACCCCCAGTTTAAAAATTTGGACATATAAGTATGACCCCCATCTATGCTTAAAATCTGTGCGTAATAGACCCTAAGTTCTACCTTATAGAGAGCCCTGGAAATAAGAAAATTCCCTGAAAAGTGGAAATTGTGAACTCTCTCCTAGCAGCTCTACCCTCCCTTTCCCACAGCCCTGGAACCCTTCATCCCCCTGTGGCGGTGTATTTTTACCTCTATGAGATAAGTAGTCCTAGCCGGAAGTAGTCCTAGCGTAGCCAATCAGAATCGTTTGTTTGTCCGCCATTGTGAATTTTACGAAACTAAGTGCATGGATTTGTACATCGATTTCTCGGCAAATATGTAGATTTACACCCTCCTGCTCTATTTCTTGGTTCTTTCCGTGGTTAGGGATAGGGTTAGGGTTAGGGATAGGGTTAGATGGGTACAGTTCGCATGCGAGAGGTAGATATTTAATGACAGGTACTTATTTATCATAACACCCCTCCTCACTACCCCACCCCCTCACACACACCTACACACCTGTTTCAGCGGGGCCCATGATGGTGGTTGGCTCCATCATCTCTGTGGTGTGAGCTACTGAGGTTTCCTCCGCACACTGCAACACCTGTGCGCACACTAAGATCTTCATACACTATATCTGTTACATGTAGGAATCAACACACACGCTTGCTATTTAGTATTTCATAGTCACAGAGGCGTCTCTGTGAAATTCGGGTTGCTCCCACTTGGAGAACGCGTCGCAGCCAAAGGCGCGCCACCCTTTTTTGGGGCCAATCGGTTTAATATTGGAAATCTAGCATTACAACAGTGTCCTTCAATTTCCCTGCAAATTTCAGCGAAATCGGATGGAAAAAAAGTTCCATAAATGGAAATAAGTGAAAGTAACACAAACAAATTTACATAAATTTGAATAACTTCCAAACTAGTAACATATCATCATCAAACTCCTTTCCGACCTGGGCCAACATATTAAGGGCTACAATACCCAGTAGTTAATTTTGCGACTTCACTTCCGGTTTTGGCTATTCCGTGAGCCAAATGAAAGCTGCAGGGTCCTAGCTGGAGGGGCACTTACGGTTCGTACTTTCGGTTTGGTTTCATACCGGAAGTGTTGAAAATCTAATTTGTAGCTAATTCTAAAAAATATGAATGAATTCTGTTCAGCCGTTTTTTTTAGATATTCAAGATTGAAATTTCGCCGAATTAGTGTTTTTTTCGGCTGTATTTCGACGAAAATTCAGCCAAATCATTTAATATTGCGAATTCCGCTATCCCTTGATACTCCGCAACTTTCTTGAAAATTTCACCTAAAAAGGTGAGGAAAAGAAGGAAAAAGAAGAAGAAGAGGAATTCTTACAATAACAATAGTATTCTCGACGACGAAAATGGTGTTTTATGTCCTCTTGGTCTGAATCAGACACATATGGGACATTTGTAAATACAAATATGGTGGGAACAATACTGGAGGCAATGCCCGGAGGCAGTACGAAACCAGTAAAGTCCCGATTTTTTAAATTAATACAGATAGGTGTAGCGGTAACCACGCCTCGGGTAAACCTCATCGGCTACGGCACCGTTACAAGTAATTACAATAGTATTCTCCTTAAAGGGGAGAATCCTAATAAAGAAGGATGACAGTACCCTTTGGCTTTCATCCGACATTATGCACACTCTTATAGAACTGCGAATGAAAAAAAAATAAAATCAATGAAAAGCAACTCAGCGAAAGATCTTGAATAAATCAACAAAATGTTGCAAAATATAGTGCAGTTGTGCTTTAGTTGGTACAGTAGAACCTCCCTATGAAGACCTTGAAAAAAATCAGCACAGACCTGTTTACCCTTATAATGAACAACCTGGAATTTGCCACAGAAAAACCCCGGAATTTGAGAAAAAACCCACAGAATTCACATCGCAATGTTGCTTAAGCCGCCATGCGAAATTTTGAAGTCCATGTTGCAGTGCTTGCAGTGTGCATGCTCATCTCCCAAATGCGAACTTGTTATTCCTGGCACTTTCAAATACTTTTGAGAAAACTTCTGCTTCACTTTTGGCCGTTTCACCCTATCACTGCTGTCGTTTGTCGAAGATTTCTGGCGCTTGCCGCCTGCAGTTGACTTGCCTGACAACATGTTTGGCACAAAACTACAACCCTTGCGTCTTTTCGTACAAATGGAAACAAATAATAGATGGTTTTTCGAAATCGCAGGATTTTCAGCGTTCACCCGGAATTTATTATTTTACCCAGAATTTTTGCAAATTCCCGGCAAAACCGGGAGGGTAAACAGGTCTGTCAGCCTCAAAAAGGTCTTAATAGGGAGGGGTCTTAATAGGGAGGTGGACACTCAGTAGTCTGGGGATATAAAGGAGGAAAATTGTTGACATTTTTGAGGGCACATCTTAGAGGGAGTCTCTATAGGGAAGGCCTTAGTAGGGAGGTTCCACTGTTGTTGTTTTTTGTTGGTTTTCAAGTTCAAGTAAGCTTTATTATCTCAAAACGAGAAATTCCTATTAGGTGCAACAACATGACAGAAACACAACAGAACTGGGAAAAAAAGGTATTCAAATGTGTGAAACGCAATTATACCAACCAAAATAATTACTACCATTAACCCTTTCACCGTTAATGTCGCATTCTAGCACAATTGTTTAACACCCATGTCACTAAAAGGCATCAAATCAGGGCCTCTTATCTAAAGACCCTATTTTCTTAATTTTGGGAGGTAAAGATAGGCCTAATCTTATATATGTCATAAAGGAATTAGCAATATTGCAGATTTTTTTCTCTCTACCCACTTAAGTTTAATGGTATATTTTGGCTGAAAAATGGCTGGCGGCGAAAGGGTTAAAATTCATTACATCAATTCAGAAATGTGCACATTTACAAACAAAACGCACACATATGCACATACACAGAGAGAGAGAGAGAGAGAGAGAGAGAGAGAGAGAGAGAGAGAGAGAGAGAGAGAGAGAGAGAGAAGAGAGAGAGAGAGAGAGAGAGAGAGAGAGAGAGAGAGAGAGAGAGAGAGAGAGAGAGAGAGAGAGAGAGAGAGAGAGAGAGAGAGAGAGAGAGAGAGAGAGAGAGAGAGAGTAGAATGAATCATGAATTTAAGAGATTGGTTTTTCTTCTTTTGCTGATGAAAACAACAGCTCACCTCCACTTCAGATATGTGCATCTGCTCCATGCCGGCGAAGTCCTGCACCTGGACGTGGTGTTTGATCTTCAGGTGGCGCTTCAGGTCAGACAGGTTGCCGAACCGGTAGTCACAGCTCACGCACTTGTACACCTTCGATAATGTGAGAAAAAAACATTTCTTTTTTCTTTCTTTTTTAAACTTGTTTTTATTTTCATAATAATTTTTTACAATACAAACAAAACAAATAGTACCATTCACATGACGAATACATGAAATACCTGTGTACACACACACACACACACATACGGACACACACACACTCCATCCCTTAATTCATCCGGATACAGCCATTCCAAAACAAAAAGTTACAATAAACATTTTTACACAATGTTTGTCAGCACACTTAGTGACTTAGTGTCAATCTACATGACTGCAAATCACTAAACAAACAGCACCAATAACAATAAAGAAAGAAACATATATGTCTCAGAATAATCATCAATTTTCTTACACGCATGAACATTTCATAAGTAGATTAGGTGTTACATGTTAATCTTCACTTTTCAATCAATAAGGGGTCTATAATTAGCCCAGGTAGTCTGAAATGTTGTAAGGTCAAAGTTCACTTTGGCAATGCATTCTTTTATTGTTCTAACATAGTCATATATATTCTTTTTAGCAAGTTCTTAAATACAGAGAGCTGGGACAGACAATTGTCAATTTTACAATAATAGATATATTGCTTGGCTATTACTAGTATTAGTAGGAAAAATAATAAAAAATTCATAACCCTTTTGCTGCGGATGTCGCATTTCTGCACCACAGTGATTTTAACACCCACGTCTCTAAAAGGCATGAAATTAGGATTTGCTATCCAATAATAATAATACATGGGTGCAACTCCACAAAATGAAAAAAAATGAAAGGCAGGGGTCCAGGGCCCCATGACCCCGGCAGGGTACAAATATTGAAATGTGTTAAAATGAAAGAGTAGCACCCATGATAATAATACTAGTAATAATAATAATAATAATAATAAATGGAAATAATATGTAGCTAACTTTAGGAGATAAGGAAAGGCCTTATTTGATAATGTTCTGGTGGGGTTGATAGAATTGCAGATGAGATGCCAACTTCCCAGGTAAGCTTGACCAAAACCGTTGGCTGAAAAATGGCTGGCGGCAAAAGGGGATAACCCATCTTCATTGTTGTCGTAATCCCTGATAAAACATGTATGGCAAAAAGTCTCCATTGTTATCATTATTCAGAAAGTTCTTAACTAGCCAAAATTTACTAGCCGTATCAGTCTTAAGAGAAAACTGACCATGGTCATTACATCAGCACAAAGTCCTCTGATCAGACAGAAAAAAGAGGCAAACAACTTTGTATTTGTATCCCCCCCCCCCCCCCCCCCCCCCCCCGTGGGGATACCGGGGGTGGGGTGGCGAGTATGGATAAAACGCCTTGCCTTCTTTTGAGATTTTTTTCTTCTTCTTTTTTTCCGCACTTGTTCAGCGGAAATGCAGATTTTGTTGTTGTTGCTGACTGTAATAATATAATCGGAGGTCTCAAAGCGTAATAATTACAGACAAATCCGTAGGGAAAACAGGTGTGCTTGTGCATGCATGTGCAGTGAGTGAATCTTCACACAGACACACACATTTCTCTTCCTTACCTGCTGATCAGTAGCAGAGGCAGCAGCAGAAGTGCCGGGCATGGCGGCCAATTCCGGTGAGAAGTGCAGCCCCTTGTGCGTGCGTGTGTAGTGGATCTTCATGTAGCCCAGGGTGTTGGCGGAGTAGTCGCAGTGCTGGCACACGAAGCGCTTCACCACCTCGTGTGTCTCCATGTGCCGCTTCAGGTGACTGCGCTGCTGCGCCTCGTATGAACACCTGAAGGCCAGAGTGTTGGGAGTTAGGAATATATTACACTCCCACCTGGTGGGGATACTGGGGGACGGGTCTTTCGTTCATAGTTCCCCCACCCTCTGGAAGATCTGTGCTGCGCTTGTAACTTCCTCTAAGCTATCACTCTTTTGACTCAGCCTTTTCCCTTTGCTTACTGTCATCTGCCCCACCTTCTGCAAGTTCTGTGCTTGTAACTTCCTCTAAGCTATCACTCTTTTGACTCAGCCTTTTCCCTTTGCTTACTGTCATCTGCCCCACCTTCTGGTAGTTCTGTGCTTGTAACTTCCTCTAATCTGTCACTCGCTTTGACTCAGCCTTTTCCCTTTGCTTACTGTCATCTGCCCCACCTTCTGGTAGTTCTGTGCTTGTAACTTCCTCTAATCTGTCACTCGCTTTGACTCAGCCTTTTCCCTTTGCTTACTGTCATCTGCCCCACCTTCTGGAAGTTCTGTGCTTGTAACTTCCTCTAAGCTATCACTCTTTTTGACTCAGCCTTTTCCCTTTGCTTACTGTCATCTACCCCACCTTCTGGAAGTTCTGTGCTTGTAACTTCCTCTAAGCTATCACTCTTTTTGACTCAGCCTTTTCCCTTTGCTTACTGTCATCTGCCCCACCTTCTGGAAGTTCTGTGCTTGTAACTTCCTCTAAGCTATCACTCTTTTGACTCAGCCTTTTCCCTTTGCTTACTGTCATCTGCCCCACCTTCTGGAAGTTCTGTGCTTGTAACTTCCTCTAACTTCTAAGCTATCACTCTTTTTGACTCAGCCTTTTCCCTTTGCTTACTGTCATCTGCCCCACCTTCTGGAAGTTCTGTGCTTGTAACTTCCTCTAAGCTATCACTCTTTTGACTCAGCCTTTTCCCTTTGCTTACTGTCATCTGCCCCACCTTCTGGAAGTTCTGTGCTTGTAACTTCCTCTAAGCTATCACTCTTTTGACTCAGCCTTTTCCCTTTGCTTACTGTCATCTGCCCCACCTTCTGCAAGTTCTGTGCTTGTAACATCCTCTAAGCTATCACTCTTTTGACTCAACATTTTCCCTTTGCTTACTGTCATCTGCCCCACCTTCTGCAAGTTCTGTGCTTGTAACTTCCTCTAAGCTATCACTCTTTTGACTCAGCCTTTTCCCTTTGCTTACTGTCATCTGCCCCACCTTCTGCAAGTTCTGTGCTTGTAACATCCTCTAAGCTATCACTCTTTTGACTCAGCCTTTTCCCTTTGCTTACTGTCATCTGCCCCACCTTCTGCAAGTTCTGTGCTTGTAACTTCCTCTAAGCTATCACTCTCTTTGACTCAGCCTTTTCCCTTTGCTTACTGTCATCTGCCCCACCTTCTGCAAGTTCTGTGCTTGTAACATCCTCTAAGCTATCACTCTTTTGACTCAACATTTTCCTCATCTACTATCTTTCTGCGAGTTACTGGTCCAATCTCCTGCCTTTGTTCCAGAAATTCTTACAAAAGATTTCCTCAAACTGAAGATGGACTTGCTGGGGCTAACTATTTCTTAGGCGCATAACGGCAGCATGATGCAGCTGCGCTCATATGACAGGAAACTGAGCTATCGACAAAAACGAAGAAGGAATATAGTATTACTATTAGATCTAACTTCATCTCCAGAGTTACTCTTCTTTGCCTTTTCCTTGAGTTTCTTTCGAGTTATTTTTCTTTGAAACTGTTCTATTAGGCGAACGCAAAGGGATATAGTTTTTAGCATGTGAAGGCATCACAATACTGCCCATATGGCTCAAACTTTTACCAGCCCAGGATAGAGATTTCAAGACGTTTGAAATCATCAAAAAATGAACATCAAACAAGCACATAGCTGCTAACCTTTCAAAATCAAAATAAGGAATCCTGCTGGAGATGGGTCATGTTTTGGTTGCTACCTTGTAAATAAAGGGTAGAGGGAGCTGAAGCTCGGATACTGATGAAGTAATTCTCTTTCATGTTCACAGAAGTAAACTCTTCATCTCCTGACAAGAAAACATACTGTTAGACTTAGAGTAAAAACCCCACAACAACAACAAAAAAGAACTTTGCACTTTACACTTGTCATTCTTCCCTATTGTTAAACTTTAAAACTTATTCCTGACTTATATTAGTTATAATGCTTTTGTATATTCAATGTTCTGTGTGTTTCTGTTTGTTGAATTCTGTAAAATGAAAAAAAAAAAGTTCAATAAAAAAAGAACTGCAAGCATTGACTGAAATAAATGTGAACAGGCTAACAATATGGATAGGATTTCCACATGGGTCAGAGCGTTGATTTCTTTGTTCGTAGTCTCAGAATAGGACTTTTGTTGTTGTTGATTTAGAGGACAACCGGAATCGTGGTTGAAAGAAGGAAAAATTCCTGAAAACTAGGAATAGAAGCAGCTATACAATTGCCTTTTACTCCCATTTCATTCCTCGTCTTCTTCTTCTTCTGTGTTCCCAGGCCATATGGCCATAATGGGTAAGGTACATGTGTCCATTTTTCAGTGTTCACTGGTCTCCCCGCTGTGCACAGCCGAAACATTCTGATTTGGGAGGAGCTCAAAGGAGAAAAATTATTTGGAAGATTTTTTTTTTTAAAGGCAGGAGAATGGGCCAATAAGTCCGAAAGATAGTAGATGATAGAAAGCAGAGGGAAAAGGCAGAGTCAAAGAGAGTGGCAGATTAGAGGAAGTTACAAGCACAGATGTTCCGAAAGACCCCCCCAGGTATTCCCACAGGGAGATTCCTTATCAATTTAGTACATTGTTCTTTGATACAACTTTAACAAGTCACTCTATTCAGCCCTTTGATAAAGTCCTATTTTAAGGATGAAAATTTAAGGGTCATTTTATTTTGTTTATTTTCTGCATCATCATCTTTTCGTTTATTTGATGTAGCTTTGTGAGGTTTTTAGTACAATTAAACGGTTTTGTGAAGAATACATATGTAAGTACCAAAAAAAAGGGAACCATTTAACCCATTGACTGCCAGAGAAAATTAAGAGAAAAAAATCATTTTAAAAATCATGACATGAAAAGGAAAACTGGTACAGCCAATCTGGCAAAATTGTCTAGGAATATAAAATTAAGAACCCTCTTGACTCTGTTAACTAATTCAAGTCATTCCGGACATATAATATGTCCAGAATTAATAGATAGCTGTCAATTTTATGCATTTGCTTCAAGGGAAGTAAATCTGAGTGCACATCATACCTTGGTCACTTCTAAACTCGCTTCACTCCCTTAGACCACAATTTTGCCCCTGACTTTGCTTTTGTAGTGGTTCGTTGTGGGGAAACCAATTGGTGTGGAGAGTTTTTCTATATAAAGTCTATCTCCTTTTGTTTATGTATGTTTTGTTTGTGTGCATGGCTGGAGTGATCTGTGAGTATTTTGAATATTTCAAAATTGTTGCGATGCAAATGAGTTAAAGCAAACAGCAGTATATCAGATACAGTGGAACCTCCCTTATAAGACCTCCCATTATAAGACTCCCTCCCACATAAGACCTACTTCTCCGAGACATTGCCCTTCTTTGAAAGGAATAAAATTACCTCCCTTATAAGACCCCTCCCTTATAAGACCCCTCCCTTATAAGACCTCATTTTGCACGATTTTTGAAGGTCTTCTAAGGGAGGTTCCACTGTATTCCCATTCATCTGGTGATGTCAGTGATGTCATCAAGTCTGTACATCATGCGTTATATGGCAGTCAAGGGGTTAATATTCAGTTCGGGTTGTCACTGATACTGTTGTTGCAAGATGTAGTCATGATAGACAGACTCACTTGTCGCACTTGAAGAGGTTGCCGGTCTTGTGTGAGCGCACGTGCCACCGTAGAGCTGTCTTGGACTTGTAGGCTTTCCCACATTCCTGACACGCAAACGGCTGCAACAAAAACACATGCATTCATCAATGGAAATGCATATAATAATCTTGACCTAAAGCAAATAACGCATACGCATCCTCACTTAGACCTTCCCTAAGGCATCCTCACTTAGACCGTCCCTAAGGCATCCTCACTTAGACCTTCCCTAAGGCATCCTCACTTAGACTTTCCCTAAGGCATCCTCACTTAGACCTTCCCTAAGGCATCCTCACTTAGACCTTCCCTAAGGCATCCTCACTTAGATCTTCCCTAAGGCATCCTCACTTAGACCTTCCCTAAGGCATCCTCACTTAGACCTTCCCTAAGGCAACTCTTTTCCTTAATGTGACCTAAATCAAAATGGCTGGCTACCGTATTTTACGTACTACTATAAGGCAATGCTTTTTTCCCAGACTGAGACCCCTGCGCCCTATAATGTGATGATCAAAGCAGTAAGAAACTATAACAACAAAATCTGATTTTTGTGTAAAATTTGGGGGGTGCGCCTTATAATGTGTGCATTATAGTCCGAAAAATGACTAATTTTATTACACAAATAAATCAAATCAAATCAAATCAAATTCACTTTATTATCTCCCAAGGAGAAATTTTGTTCAGGTGCCAGAATAACAAAGACATTGACATTCAGCATGCATGAATAGGAGCAAAAGTTACACATAATACACACTTAAAGATACACATTATATGTGGATACATACACGTCTAAGGATAAGCATGCATAGTTTCTTTCAACACGATGAACACACATTTCAACCTAAAAGGATCATGAGCTTAGGAGGTGGATGGATCTGGGGATGAAGGATTTCTGTGCCCTGGAGTTGACTTTAAAAGTTTCATAGTTTAATAGTTTGTAAAGTCTTATTTACTTACTTTTTTCTTTAACACAGCTGCCATCCAATAATCCAAATTAACACATGATACTAAGAACATGTGATAAGTAAACACTTAAGTTTGTAAAACTTATACGGCACAATCAACCTATGCATGTCAGCTGCAACTTTGAAAAGAGATGAGTTTTTAGACCGGCTTTGAACGCATCCAGAGAGTCAGTGTCTGAGAGACAGGGGTAAGTTGTTCCACACAGATGGAGCCTGGAACGAAAAGGACCTTTCACCATAGGTTTTGGTTTTGACAGTGGCTGGTTGCAGGAGGCGAGTGTCAGAGGAAGAGCGGAGGACACGAGAAGGTATGTAGAGATGAAGTAGGTCAGACAGGTAGAACCAGAGATGACAGCAAAGGAAAGAGTGGAGAGTTTATAGTCAATCCTGTCAGAGATGCTTAACCAGTGCAGAGAGTGCAGAAGTGGCGTGACATGTTCATACTTAGAAGACTGAAGGACTAATCGGGCAGCATTGTTTTGAATTCTTTGGAGGCGATTGAGAAAATACTTTGGAAGGCCAGCAAGGAAGAGTTGCAGTAATCGATTTTAGACAAAACAAAAGCACAGACCAAAGTTTTTGTGGCATCAGTAGATAGATAGTGGCGAACAGGACTTATTTTGCGGAGCTCAAGAACAGATATACATATCGACAAACATTTGAGACATGTTGTTGGAGGGAGAGGGTCTGATCTCACGTGACTCCGTCATCTCTATCATCTTGTTTTAATCTGAGTTTTGGCAGAAACGTTTGATTTTTATACATCCGATGACAAGATGGCCAATCCTGAAACTTCTTTCAATCAGCTTTTTCAATCCTGATTTCAGGAGCATGCCTGAACTACCCTCACACATGTAAATACTATTTTCTTGTTATTATTACAGTGGAACCTCCCTTATAAGACTCCCTCCCATATAAGACCTACTTCTCTGAGACATTGCCCTTCTTTGTAAGTATTAAAATTACCTCCCATATAAGAACTCATTTGGGATGATTTTTTGAGGTCTTATAAGGGAGGTTCCACTGCATTTTATTTTGATTACCTTGTGTGAGGAGTGCCTGAGCATGTGCGCCTGCAGGTTGTTCTTGGAGCGACAGGCATAGGTACACAGGGAGCACTTGAACGGCTTGACTCCCTCATGGATCCAGATGTGCTTCTGAAGCTCAGAGTTTGCTCGGATGAAGATGCGCTCGCAATACGGACACTTGTACGAACGACGACCTGCAAATATCAAAATTATGCAATACACTGTACAATACAATACAATATAATTCAATACAATAAAATACACTCTCGTGCTACTGCAGCTCCGAGTTCGCTCGGATGAAGATGTGCTCGCAATACGGACACTTGTACGAACGATGACCTGCAAATATCAAAATTATGCAATACACTGTACAATACAATACAATATAATTCAATACAATAAAATACACTCTCGTGCTACTGCAGCTCTGAGTTCGCTCGGATGAAGATGTGCTTGCAATACGGACACTTGTACGAACGACAACATGCCAACACTTTTTGTGCAAATTAATTGATTGGGTGACTGATAAGATCTCTCTCTCTCTCTCTCTCTCTTTATCATAAGAGCAATAACCTGAATCAACAATTAATGCTGTTGAAAGTGAATCACTACTAATTTTTTTAATTTTTTTAAATCTTGGCAGCCCCAGGCTGGTGTGAGACAGCAATGTCTTGGAAGGGGTTAAGAAGGTGGCAGAGTGGCTAAGACGTTTGTCTGCCAATTCAGTGCGTGAGTGACTGGGGTTCAAATCCCGGCCTCACCCTTTCTTTCCAGTTTGAAGGGAAAAATGGAATTGAGCATCGAGTTCTTCGGATGAGGACTTAAAACAAGTCTGACCCGTGCGCTTTACGCACGTAAAAAAACCACAGCAGTTAAAAGTCAATAAGAGCAGGGAGAAATCCAACTGCCTGGTATTAACCACATTGATAGCTAGGTCTCCTAAGCCCCCACCCCCCTAATAAAAAGTATCGCCTTGTAGTCCGTAAAATACGGTTGTTAGAAAAACACGGTACTAAAAAACACACCACAAGATGGAGTGATGTGCGAGTGTTTAAAAATGCCCACTACTGACCCATCTTGCCCTGCATCTTGTGCTTGTACCCGGTCAGCTTGTCCAGTTCCTCCCTGGGCAGGTCGGGGTGAGACATGGCCATGTGCACGCGCAAACGCTTGATGCTGAAGCACACACACACACATCCAGGGTTCCCGAGTTTTGCCTTTTTTAACCCTTTCATCGCCACTGTCGCCTCTTGCCACCACAATGATTTATCACCCATGTCACTAAAAAGGCATCATACGAGGGTCTGGTATCCAGTGACCTTATGTTCTTAATTCTGGGAGGTAAGGACAGGCCCTATTTTATGCATGTCACAGAGGAATCCCCAATATTGCAGAGGGAATCTTTTCCCTACCCGGGTAAGTTTAATGGTACATTTTGGCTGAGGAATGGCTAGCGTTGAAAGGGTTAAGAGGTACGCTCACCCCCTGTTTATAGTTTTAGGGGGTATTTTCACCCTCAGTTCCACTATTTTAACTATCCATGGGTGAATACATTCGCCCAAAACATCTCTACACTCCCACCAAATGCAAAGACATTCGCTGCCAAGCACCATGCCATGCGTTTGCCTATCTTTAGTGCTTGTGTCCATGTTTCTTCTGTTAACCCTTTCACCACCAATGTCGCATCTTAGCACCACAATGATTTAACACCCATGTCACGAAAAGGCCTCAAACCAGGGTCTGGTTATCCAAAGAGCCTATTTTCATAGTTCTGGGAGGTAAGGATAGGCCTTACTTTATGCATGTCAGAGGAATCCCCAATATTGATGACAATTATTTTTCTCTACCCAGGTAAGTTTAATGGACATTTTTTGCTGAAAAGTGGATGGCAGCGAAAGGGTTAAAGCAACGCATGTGCACTCGATAAAAAAAAAGTTACTCCCCTCTTGTTGGGTTGAGATGCAGCGGACAACCAAGAACGTCAAAAAACACATGGCGTTCGAAGAGTTAACCCTTTCACCGCCAGCCATATTTCAACTAAGCATTTCCATCGGTAGAGAACAAAATCCATCTGCAGTATTGGGGATTCTTCTGTGACAGATATAAAATAAGGTCTAACCTTACATCGCGAAACTAAGACAAAAGGGTCTTTGGATAATAGACCCTAATTTGACGCCTTTTAGTGACATAGGTGTTAAATCACTGTGGTGATAAAATGCGACTTTGGCGGTGAAAGGGTTAAAGGCCAAGACGAAAACAAGGTAGAAGCTTTGACCCTTTAACCGCCAGCCATATTGTAGCCAAAGATTTCCATTAAATTTACCTGGGTAGAGAACAAAATCCATCTGCAGTATTGTAAAAAAAAAAGTTCCCTCACCTTCTGGAAGTTCTGCGCTTGTAACTGCCTCTAATCTGCCACACTCTTTGACTCTGCCTTTTCCCTTTGCTTTCTATCATCTACCGCCTTTCTGACTTATTGGTCCATTCTCCTGCTTTAAAAAAAAAAAAAATCTTCCAAATAATTCTTCTCCTTTGAGCTCCTGCGAAATCGGAATGTGTCGGCTGTATGCAGCGGGGAGACCAGTGAAAACTGAAAACTGAACACAAGTACCTTACCCATTAAAAAATGGGTGGCGCGCCTCTGGCTGCGACGTTCTCTCCAGGTGGAAGCAACCCGAATTTCACAGAGATGCCTCTGTGACCAATACCTAATTATGACCATATGGCCTGGGAACGCAGAAGAAGAAGAATCTTGATTTCAGGCTCCATGCCTGAATTAGTTTCACCAGGGCTCCCAATCGTCCCGCAAAACAAGGGGTCCCAGGGATTCCTTCACTAACAGCATAGAGTCCTAGAGACGGGATAGAGGGTCCCAGTGGCACAGCGAATGCTAAAAAGAATTTTTGTTAATGCATCCCTGGGACCCCCTGCACATTCTTCTAGAGGGTCCTGTAGAATTCTAGTGCTTCATATACCCCCCAAATGGGAGTCCCTGTTCACCCACGCTGTGCAGTCGAGTGAACGCACGTTTCAAACTTGTCTGTGCAGTGCGGGCACTGCAGGCCGTTGATGCCCAGGTGGGTCAGCTGGTGATTCCACAGGCGCGTGCGGTTCGTCGCCACAAAGTCGCACGCCTGCACAAAACAACAGTAAAAAAACACATCTGAAAACAAATATGTAAAGAAGCATTCAGCTGGTGGTTCCACAGGCACGTGCGGTTCGTCGCCACAAAGTCACACGCCTGCACAAAACAGCAGTAAAAAAACACATATGAAAACAAATACATATGTAAAGAAGCATTCACCCCCGTGGGGATACCGGGGGGTCTTTTGTATAAATGGAAGTTCTGTGCTTGTAGCTTCCTCTAATCTGTCACTCTTTTTAACTCTGCCTTTTCCCTTTGCTTATTGTCATCTACTATCTTTCTGCCTTACTGGTCCATTCTCCTGCCTTTTTTCACGAAACCCTTTCAAAAACATTTCCTCCAGCTGAAGTCGGACTTGCTGGGCCTATTTCTTAGTTAGGCGCATAATGGCTGCATGACGCATCTGCGCTCATAATTGACAGGAAACTGTCCGAGCGAGCGAAGAAGCTTGAAGAAGAAGAAGCATTCAATTGGTGGTTCCACAGGCACCTGCGGTTCGTTGCCACAAAGTCACACACCTGCACAAAACGACAGCAAAAAACCCCATTTGAAAACAAAATATATAAAGAAGCATTCAGCTGGTGATTCCACAGGCGCGTGCGGTTAGTCGCCACAAAGTCACACGCCTGCACAAAACAGTAGCAACAAAAAACATTTCAAAACAAAATATATAAAGATTAAGAAGCATTCAGCTGGTGGTTCCACAGGCGCTGTTGGTCGCCACAAAGTCACACACCTGCACAAAACAACAGTAAAAACAAGAGGCAAAGCCTTCAAGGCTCATTCGAACAGGCACATGTGGGACAACAACAAATAAAGATCAGGGGGCGCGCTAGCGTTTTTGAAAACGCATTTTGCTTACGCAACATCGGCCAAAAAATGCATAAGGGAAGCAAAAAATCGCGTCAAAGAACAAAATGATAAATCTAAGCTAAAATTAATGAAAACAAGACCAGCAACAAAAAAATGCATTTTTATTCACTAACCAGTCATTTACGGCGATACAGTGATTTTCCCGCCACACTGCACTGCGCCGTCACAGCAGTACTGGACGGAATCTGGATAACTAATGAAAGAGAAAGGATGGGATACTTACCTCCTCTGAAAGCAGTGGCACATTTCTATAGTCTGTTCCAATGTTTGGTGTAACAGAACCACTATAGGACTTCTAAAGTCTGATTCACCATCTAGACTCAGATGCGATTTTGAGCGGACGTCATTTTGCGTACCGGTTACGCGTAAACGCCGTAAAAACGCGTCAGCGATTTCTAAAACGCGTCAAATACGCAAGAAACATGCGTTAGCACAACCCCTGAAAGATTGAAGGGGGTGTCTAAAGTACAAGATTGCCAATAAAATTTTAAGTACAAATGAAACTATCGTTAATGGATATAACTTTAAACCAAAAAAACAACACAAAAAAAGTGCCAGTGCCGAGAATCGAACCTGGAACCATTGGCATGACAGACAGACACTCTACCAATGAGCTAGCGAGGCTTTCAGTGTTGATGAGTTTCTTAACTCATGTTGCCTGTTGAATACTCTCTAACCCACTAATCTAAAATGTTATCTGTTTGTTATCTGTTTACAGTGTTGCTTAAAGTATTTAATTATTCAAATCATTATTGTTTGAAAGCTTGCATAAACATCTGTGCGTATGCAAAGTTTGAACAATGTATGCCTTCTATTTCAGCGGCATGCCTGCACACACACAGTCACACATACACACACACACACTATGGCTCTCGGTTGGTGCTTCACTGTGGGGCGACACGCAGGTGCAACTAATTCATCATGCTTTCTGTTATTGTTTTGTGATATAAGTATAATGATTTTAATGTTGAACCTGAAAGTAATTTATCTGCTGCGCTGAGATAATAAAGTGTACTTGACTTGACTTGATACACATTGAATGAATAATATTATCAGTCTATGTTTCGTTATTTTGAACAGAGAAAGTAAAGTCAGAACTGTTTACCCCCTACACAAGTCTTGAGTAGTCTGGATAGCTGAAATGAGTAGCCTTGGTGCCAAATGTGCAGTTGTATTCATTAAACCATCAAATAATGTTCACTGAAAATGAGTAGTAATCAAGAATTAAAGAGCATTATTTTCAGTTTCGAAGAGTAGTAGAGGTCCAAACTGAGTAGAATACTACTCGAAAAGAGGTCCGTTTTAAAAGTGTGTGAATGAATTAAACACACATACACACACACAGACAGTCACACACCTTGCAAGGGAATTGCACATTCTCATGCTCTCTCTCCATGTGTCGGCGGAGGTTCTCCCTCGTGATGGCCCTGAAGACACACTCTGTGCATCGGAAGGGACGGTCACCTGCAACGAACAAACAAATAGTTCTTTTAACCCTTTCACCACCAAAGTCGCATTTTAGCACCACAGTGATTTCACACCTATGTCACTTAAAGGCATCAAATTGGGGTCTATTATCCAAAGACCCTATTGTCTCAGTTTGGGGAAGTAAGGATAGATCTTATTTCATATACGTCACACAAGAATCCCCAATACTGCAGATGGATTCTATTCTCTACCCAGGTAAACTTAATGGACATTTTAGGCTGAAATATGTCTGGCGGTGAAAGGGCTCATTAGGAATAAGAACTAATGCTTCTTTACACCCAGCCTCGGAAAACACAAAACAAAACAACCACCAAACAAGAAAAACACACAGCAACTTTGAATCAAAATGAGTGGAATAAATACTGGAGTAGAATAACCCTTGAAACCTCACTACAAACCCACTCACCTGTGTGCGTTCTGAGGTGGGGCTCGTAGTCCTGCTTGGTGTAGAACAGCCTTCCGCAGAACTCGCACTCCTCAGAGCCGAACGTCTCCCTCATCTTCTGAAAAATCTGCATATTCATGGGCCGGAAGCCTAGCTTTTCCACGATGGTCTTCTTGCCTTCTCTCTTCACCACCGACATCATCTCTCCCTCTGCCTGATGAGCATCATCGTCGTCGTCGTTGCCGACGTTATATTCCCTGTCGTCGTCATTGTCCTCCAGGTCTTTGTCCAGTTCCGAAGTGTCCATTTCTTCAAACTCTTCTTCTTGACCGCTGGCTAGTCCCGGGTTCGGGGCCAGAGGGACAGCGGTAGAATCATCACCCAAAGTTTTCGCTCCAGTAAGCGTCTGGGTTACGGCGTTGTTTGATGGAGAAACGCATGGCAAGATTTCATCATCTTGAGAGACGTCTTTTAACGAAGCGTCCTTTGCATTGTCAGCCGTGGTGGCGTCAGTTACTATGTCACTGTCGCTAGCGGCAGCAGGCAGCACGTCGGTGACGGAAGACGTCGTCATAATGTTGGCCACGCCTTCTTCATTCACCACCACGGTGATTTTCTCTGGGGTGACATCGACACTCATCGTCCCTTCTTGGCTCGGACTCTCGGGCGTTGCCCCCTGTTCTTTCTGCACCTCCTCGCTGCCTTCAAACGCAGCCTCCTTCTCTTTCTGCACTTCAGCACCCTCTCCCTCACGATCACCCTCTTTCTTCTCTCCTCCTTCCCCTTCAGCCGCAACAGACATGACCAAGTCCCCACACACTACCTCTGACGGCGGCTGCATCGCTTCCGAGCGCGCATCTATTTTTATCACGGGTCCTATCCCCATGGGCAAAGATTCTCCCGGCTTAAACCTTGGTTCCTCTGGCACGGACGCAGGCAATCCTTCTGCCATGGATTTCGCTGATTCTCCCGGCAAGGATTCAGGCAATTCTCCTGGCACGGATTCCGGCAATCCCTCTGGCACGGATTCAGGCAATCCTTCTGCCATGGATTTTGCTGATTCTCCCGGCAAGGATTCCGTTAATTCTCCTGGCACGGATTCCGGCAATCCCTCTGGCACGGATTCCGGCAATCCTTCTGGCACGGATATCGACAATTCCTCCGACACAGATTCTGACAAACCCGGAGCAAGCTCATCTCCAGCGGCAGTGACAGTGACAGTGGCAGTAGCAGCGGAGGTGGCAGTGGCAGAGTTGTTGACAGCGGAGGAGGAAAGTTCCGGGGGCAGGTTAACGAACTGTTTGTCCTGCACGGGCATCTGTTCGTCAGGTTCCGGCAGGTACAGGCTGTTGTTGATGCAGTGTTCAAACAGTTCCTCATCCCCTCCCGCTGAATGGTCGTTGGCGTGAGAGCTGGTCAGGTGTTCCAGTAGTCTGAAACGAAAAGAGAAGGGTGAGAAAAAGTGTGTGTGTGTGCATGTGTGTGAGTGAGGATAGACCTTACTTTATACATATCACAGAAATTTCCAATATTGCAGATGATTTTTTTCTGTACCCAGGTAAGATTAATGAAAACATTTTGCTGAAAAATGGCTGGTGGTGAAAGGGTTAAGGCAAACTAATCCTACAGGGTACAGCACTGAAAGCCTGAGCAAAGGGCTCCTAGTCTGAGAGTCCTAACCATTCGCTGAAGACTTAGCAGTATAATGATCTTACACTGTTGGGGAATTGCATCAAACGGCTCTCACTCGGACCGTGACTGTACTATTGGCCCGATACACCCCCCCCCCCCCCCCCCCCCCATTACCATGTGGGTAAAAAACTCACTTGACAGTGGACAGAAAGATGGCACTACACAGCGTGTGGTAATACAACATAACAGTATTTCGGGTAGTGCTTTTCCAGGTACACCTGTTGGCAGGCATGACACGACACACAGACACCACTCACTTGACAGTGGACAGAAACATGGCGCTACACAGCGAGCAGCAGTAGAGTACACGGTGCTTCATGTAGTGCTTCTCAAGGTACACGCGTCTGCTGGCATGACATGACACGCTATGACACGACACACAGACACCACTCACTTGACAGTGGACAGAAACATGGCGCTACACAGCGAGCAGCAGTAGAACATGCAGTGTTTTATGTAGTGCTTTTCAAGGTACACATGTCGGCTGGCATGATGAAACGACATGCTATGACACGATACACTCTATGACACGACACACAGACACCACTCACTTGACAGTGGACAGAAACATGGCGCTACACAGCGAGCAGCAGTAGAGTACACGGTGCTTCATGTAGTGCTTCTCAAGGTACACGCGTCTGCTGGCATGACATGACACGCTATGACACGACACACAGACACCACTCACTTGACAGTGGACAGAAACATGGCACTACACAGCGAGCAGCAGTAAAGTACACGGTGCTTCATGTAGTGCTTCTCAAGGTACACGCGTCTGCTGGCATGACATGACACGCTATGACACGACACACAGACACCACTCACTTGACAGTGGACAGAAACATGGCACTACACAGCGAGCAGCAGTAAAGTACACGGTGCTTCATGTAGTGCTTCTCAAGGTACACGCGTCTGCTGGCATGACATGACACGCTATGACACGACACACAGACACCACTCACTTGACAGTGGACAGAAACATGGCACTACACAGCGAGCAGCAGTAAAGTACACGGTGCTTCATGTAGTGCTTCTCAAGGTACACGCGTCTGCTGACATGACAGGACACGCTATGACACGACACACAGACACCACTCACTTGACAGTGGACAGAAACATGGCGCTACACAGCGAGCAGCAGTAAAGTACACGGTGCTTCATGTAGTGCTTCTCAAGGTACACGCGTCTGCTGACATGACAGGACACGCTATGACACGACACACAGACACCACTCACTTGACAGTGGACAGAAACATGGCGCTACACAGCGAGCAGCAGTAAAGTACACGGTGCTTCATGTAGTGCTTCTCAAGGTACACGCGTCTGCTGACATGACAGGACACGCTATGACACGACACACAGACACCACTCACTTGACAGTGGACAGAAACATGGCGCTACACAGCGAGCAGCAGTAAAGTACACGGTGCTTCATGTAGTGCTTCTCAAGGTACACGCGTCGGCTGGCCTGATAGTCGCACAACTCGCACTGGTGCGTCATGTTCACGTCGCGAATGTCGTGCACAAACAGGTGACGGTCACGGTCGATCTTCTTCTTGAACTGCAATGACAAAAGTCCAGGAATATTGTTTTCTTTATCGAATAACAATCCATTCAGAATCACAATTATTAAAATCAGAATCAGGATAATTTTTTTCCCTTTAAAAACCGTAACAAGCTGCATATGACATGATATAAAAAAAAAAGTCTCATTTCGAGAAGTTAAGAGAGAGAGATAGAGAGAGGGAGAAAGACAGGTGGGGGGGGGGTGGGTAAGAGAGAGAGGCAGAGAAAGTAAGAGAGAGAGGGGGGGGGGAGAGACTGAGAAAGAAAAAAGACAGATAAACAGACAGACAAGAGCTGCTGTCATAAACGAGAGTTGGCTCCCCTTTCAAATAATTGAACTTCCGTTTGTGCCACTTCCTGCTGTTGTGTTTGGACTTTTCTTCACGAAAACTGGTAGAATTATGGCTCTGCAATGATGCTTTTTATATCCAATGATGGGCTATGGCATCTATTTGACGGTATCTCGGACGATAATAGGGATTTTTAAGCATTTTAACGTGAGTATTCGTCGTATCGGAGACTCGTGACCACTTTCAATGTCGAGACTCACAGTATACTGTACTGAGCACGGCAATCGTTGCCTCTCTTCTCACGATTTTGTTCACTAATAGGGCGCCCTCGTTTATTAGGAGCATAGGTCGAAATTGGATTAAAAAAATATCGCCTTATAGTCCGAAAATTACGGTAACCCCTTCACTGCCAGAAGAAAACTGATAAATTATCAATTTTCTTATAATGAAATTTAAAAGAGACTTGTTAGAGTCAATCTGAGAAAATGGTCTAGAGATATATCTTTCCTGACTTATCTAAGCCAAAACCCATCATTCCAGGGCTATGCCATCAAAAGTTATGACATCACACATCCTGTAGTAGACACTGGACTGGGCAGGGAAGGGGTTAATATTTAGAATCAGGCAAAAATCTCAAAGACAAGCCATTGTCAAAATTCATCACAACAACATGAATACAAACACAACCACATGGGTGCAACTACACACAATGAAAAAAACCCTGAACGACCAGGGTCCAGGGACAATGTCCCCCTGTAGCTGAAGCAAATATTTATTTATGAAGGTATTTTAGCTTGCTTTTCACACAATTTATACAACAAATGCTTATTTTAAAAAAGTATTTGAAAGCTACAGTAGACACACAAAGATCTTGTTTGACAAACTTAAAAAAAAGGAACTTCCTTTTCTGGTAAAATTCAAAAACAGGAAATCCTTGTATACCAGGAAAACGTTACACCCATGAAACCGTTTCAACTAAAATTTGACTCAATTCTGGACTTTATTCTAGAACTCACACAAGTTACAGAAAGACAGTAAAGAGGCAAACAAAGACACTAACTCCCCCCAAATTCCCTTCCCCTGACCTTCCGGTTGCAGACGTGACACTGGTGAATGACGGTGGAGCCACTGGCTTGTCTCCCTTGCAGGAAAGTCTGCAAGTACTGCTGTCCCTTGCGGGAGTTGGCATGATACTTCCGCACATGGTTGATCAAAGACTTGCCTGAGAAATAGCAATAATCATCATCATAATTACATCAACAACAACATAATAATAAATAATTACAATGATTTGCCTGAAAAACGATAATCATGATCACAATAATAGTAATGACTTGCCTGGAAAATAAAATAAAAATCATAATAGCACCATGTTTCACGGACAAGTCGCTTCGCTA
Organism: Phymorhynchus buccinoides; assembly: GCA_017654935.2. Classification (NCBI taxonomy): domain Eukaryota; kingdom Metazoa; phylum Mollusca; class Gastropoda; order Neogastropoda; family Raphitomidae; genus Phymorhynchus; species Phymorhynchus buccinoides. The sequence goes on along the minus strand of CM065695.1, from coordinate 41,190,239 downwards.
TGCAAGCCAAACCCCCAACTTCTTTTCAAAATAGTGAAAATAAAGAAAGGTAGATAACTCTCCATTTCATTATTTTCACTATCTTCTCTCCTAGTCGGACTATTTCAGTTTTGTCTTTAATTGTTGAAAACCCCCAATAAAACTGTTTCCCAAAAAAACCTGAGTTTAAACAAGCAAGCAAAATAACATTGCAAAAGCGAAACAAAAGCGAAAGCAACGCTAAGAAATCAATACTCTCTCTCTTGCTCACCCCTCTCTCTTCTGTTTTCTTCTTCGTTTCGTATTTTTGTGTGTATAACTATAAGTGCATGTGTTTTTACATGAGTCTGCATCCATGTTTGTGTGTAGACTATAATTATACCGTATCTTTTGGGAAGTGTGCGAGATATTTCAACGCAACTCTCCTTGTTATGCCATTCTCTAGACTTCCTGTGTTTTCAGCTCATCGTTTTTCATCATACATAATGTATGCATGGGCGCTCCTGGGAAATTTAAAAAATCTGCAAGGGGGCGGTCCAGGCGGAGCGCACGGGCAGCACACACACACATTTACTGCTCTTTTTTCACCCCTCTAGACAAGCACAAGTGCTACGCTTCTTTGAATATAGCAAATGCTTATATAGGTCCTTTTTACAGACCTGTTTACCACCTACACAAGTCTTGAGTAGTCTGGATAGCTGAAATGAGTAGTTTTGATTCAAAATTCAGATTCAAGAAAAACAAGGCGAAGAATATCCCAACAGGATACTCTAAGGAAATAAAAAACAGGAGAGAAAGGAACAAACCCACCAGAGTTTGAACTAAATAGCAAAAAAGTGGAGAAGGGTGGAACCAGGTCTTGACATGTGAGCTGGAAATGGAGGAATGAAGATAGGACTAGACCTGTGTGCCACGCCCACCCGGATGTAAGGGGGATAACTACCACCCAGCATCCGGTAGGGGGGTCAAGGCCACGGCTACTTTCGTTTTCCTATACTAGGGTATGGTTCCAGGTTTATTAGAGCTAATGCACATGTTTTAAGTGTTGGTAATGTATGGTTAAATTAGATTGAGTAATTAGAGCATTATTTTCAATTTTGAAGAGTAGTAGAGGTCCAAATTGAGTAGAATACTACTCAAAAAGAGTAGAGTAAACAGGTCTGTTTTCATCGTACAAGTGTGTGAAAGCAAATCGTTGCTTCTCAAATTCGCATAACCCGGCGACGCCGGCTCTAGGCAATTTAAAAATCCTGCAATTCAGGACATACTGCGAGAAGGAGCATCCATGTGTGTGTAGTACAATTCTATTTTGTTTCTGTTTTCTTTCTTTCATTCATTTAACTGCATTGTATGTCCGCCAACTTTGCCCGCTGTAATACTTCCTTTTAACTGAGCACACCTTAAGCTCTGCTTGTTGCTGTTTCAGTTGTTTTGCATTGTATGACATTTTTGTTTTCGGACAATACAAAAAATTATTAAACCAAATCAGTAGTCAGGCACACTCAAGTTTGTGGATAAATGAAATCCAACCACAGAAACACACCATAACTTCACATCCAGACAGTATCACAAAAAACAACCCCCCCCCCCCCAAAAAAAAAGAAAAAAGAAAAAAACAAACAAGACTATTCCCTGTTATATGTGACCCAGCACAACGAAAGGGACATTAAGTCACTGGGCTAGTTTCTCACAACAGGCTTGGAAAGTCAAAAATCTCATTTTGGGGGTCAATTTTGAGTTATGGGTATTTCCGTGATCTCTAACACCTTATCTTTCAATCTGATAAAGGACAATCATTAATACAGTCTCTAAGTGGTCTTATAAGTGTTTTAAAACGAGTAGGTCAATGCATTTTCTTCAGCTAGGCTAGACTTTAGACAGTGTTTTCTCAAAATGGCCAACACTCACCCTACTAACTTTAAATGCTCATAACTCTGGAACAGAAAAAGATACAAGAATGGTTCTTGTATTATTAGAAAGAGAATTGTCTGAAGTTTTCAAATGTATAATTCTATTCTCAGAATGGTCAATTTGACACTTAATGTCCCTTCCGTGGTACTGGGTCACATATAGTGTCGACAAAATGTAAGCAAAACCCAGTACTCTCCCCCTTTCCGTTCCTACCAGTGGCGTAGTCCTTGTGGCAGATGGCGCAGGGGTGGCGCTTCTTGTCGTGCGTGGCCTCGTGCTCCACCAGGTGGCTCTTGTTCACCGAGCGGAAGTCGCAGTGCTTGCACAGGTAGAACTGACCCGTGTGCTTCCGCATGTGTGTGTACAGGTTGCCTGCTCATAGAAATACACCATTGTACTGTATTGTATCGTATCGCAGTGCTTGCACTGGTAGAACTGACCCGTGTGCTTCCGTATGTGTGTGTACAGGTTGCCTGCTCATAGAAATACACCATTGTACTGTATTGTATCGCATCGCAGTGCTTGCACTGGTAGAACTGACCCGTGTGCTTCCGCATACATGTGTGTGTACAGGTTGCCTGCTCATAGAAATACACCACTGTACTGTATTGTATTGCATCGCAGTGCTTGCACAGGTAGAACTGACCCGTGTGCTTCCGCATGTGTGTGTACAGGTTGCCTGCTCATAGAAATACACCATTGTACTGTATTGTAGTATCGCAGTGCTTGCACAGGTAGAACTGACCCGTGTGCTTGGACCGCATGTGTGTGTACAGGTTGCCTGCTCATAGAAATACACCATTGTACTGTATTGTATTGCATCGCAGTGCTTGCACTGGTAGAACTGACCCGTGTGCTTCCGCATGTGTGTGTACAGGTTGCCTGCTCATAGAAATACACCATTGTACTGTATTGTATTGTATTGTATTGTATTGCATTGTATTGTATCGCAGTGCTTGCACAGGTAGAACTGACCCGTGTGCTTGGACCGCATGTGTGTGTACAAGTTGCCTGCTCACAGACATACCATACACTAATCAATGTTCGCTCTCCCTTGCCTCCATTACCCCATGGAGCTAGCTAGTAGGCATTCATTCTTTCATACTTTTCTTCCTTCCATCTTGTTGATGCTGTCGTACCCTGGCCTAAAGACTCACACACAAGCGCACACGCACACACACAATAAATGCACACACACACAAACGCTCGCGCACACCCACGAACACACATAAACACACGTGCATGAAGGGACAAAGTACTCTGAAAGGAAAGGAAGCAGACTATGATTTGAAGAGAGTGGTTTTGAGAGAAGACTTTTGTTGTTACACCACCACTGCCAACTGGAATTTGAACACCACCGGAACCCCTCTTTTTCAGTCTTTTTTTGTTTTCAAAACGAGCCTGAATGGTCAGCTCATTGACCGTGGGCCCTCAAGAGAAGAAGAAGAAATGAAGTTGGCAGAACGGAGAGGTAAAGGGAGTTTATTTCAAGTGGAAGGAGCCTGAAAAGAGAAAGAACGTTCGCCAAGGGTTCTGGTGCGGCAACGAGGGATCTGGAGGAGAGACGTGTCAGAGGAAGAGCGTAACTGTCTACTCGTCCATTCCTTCCTTCCATCATTCCACCCACCTTTAGTGTTGGAGCACCTGAAAGGCTTGAGGTCGGTGTGCACAAAAGAAAGAGGAACCGATTAATTCACTCTTTCAATCATTCATTCATCTACTCGTCCACTCCTTCCTTCCATCACTCCACCCACCTGTGGTGAGCGCTGCACTTGCGGTGACGCGCTCTCCAGGGGAGAGCAGCCCAAATTTCACAGAGATAAGTCTCTGTGACTAGAATATACCAAATACCTTTGGTGTTGGTCTGGTACTGGCACTTGGAGCACCTGAAAGGCTTGAGGTCGGTGTGCACCAAAGAATGAGGAACCGATTCATTCAGTCTTTCAATCATTCATCTACTCGTCCACTCCTTCCTTCCATCCCTCCCCACCCACCCTTGGTGTTGGTCTGGTACTGGCACTTGGAGCACCTGAAGGGCTTGAGGTCGGTGTGCACCAGGCAGTGCAGCCTCATGTGGGACAGGGTCTTGAACACCTTGTCGCACACTGTGCACGAGTACAGCGACAGCGAGGTCAGCTGGCCGCGCCCGTATGTCCCCGCGCTCTCGTTGATGTCCTGGTCGATCACGTGAACCTGGGTAAAGGGCATGAAAACTAAGATGGCAGGTCATGTATATCGTCAATGAAATTCAAAAACCTCATTTCTCAATTTTGGTAGTCTTGTGAAAAATGAAAAAAAACTGTTTAAAAAAATAACTGCGTTGACCATGATTGATTAACTATGACGAATATGTTGTTCAGAACTTGTTGATTGGTTCATTAAAGTTTGGCTAAAATAATACTTTTATTTGACCAATCAGACGAGAGCTTGTAATATTCTTTCGCAAACGTTTTCTAAAGTGTTTCTTAGACCCCTTTTGGCGTAACAGTTATGCGCGCGGCGACCGTCGTCTAGAGAAACTTGACCCTGATGCCTTAATTTTTGTTATAACATATTTTATTTTCCTCTCTCTTCCTTCCACTCCACAATTCCTTCATTCTCTCACACCACCCATCCATCAATATGCATTTTCAATATTAAGCATATATGGATAACATAACATATAAAAGTGTATCAATCAGTCAAACAATAAATTGCATTTGAAATATAAAGTGTTTCTTTGTGTTACTGATTTGATAGAGTGAATGAGTGAGTGACTGAGTTTGTAATCATGTTGAAATGAGAAGGTTGGAAATTTTATATAATAATAAGTAGTGATTACCAAGAGGTTTTTTTTCCATTTTTAAACAAACAAGCAAACATAAATCATGTAACACAACATTACTACAAATATACATAGAAAATACATACACTCACAAGTAGAAATACACATCCAGGAACATATATAAACTTTCTCTCTCTCTTTCTCCCTCTCTCTCCCCCCCCCCCCTCTCCCTCTCTCCTCCTATTCATGTAAATGTTCGCTTCTACTGCCTATGTACAAGCCTTAATTTTTATTTTTAGAGTCAAAACGGACTACTTTCAGATGGTCCATTGACTTATGGAACATATTGAGAAAAATAATATTTTGCATTAGATAAGACTGAAAAAAGTATAAAATGGAGATTGTGCTATTGATACTATTTCAATTTTTGTTTTATTACAAGTTATTATTTTTTTGGGCAACAAGTTCCATAATAATAAAAACAAGGACAGATAATTCATGCACCTGAATAAATCGTTCCAAAGTCATAAAAAAAACACTAGAAAGATTTTGATAATACCTGCCATCTTATCAAGCTTAGTTGTAATAGTTTTTATAGTTTTGGTGAAAATAGTTAATACCAATGTCAACATTTTCTACAGACACTCAGACAGACAGATAATAATAATAATAAAGACATTTATAGACTTTTTAGAGCGTACATTCTAGACAAACTACTCATGGCGCTTAACAAAACTAAAATTCACTCCACATGCAAGATTACAATAATATACATATCGAACATACTCAGACGCGCTCGCATTCCCAACGTAAACACATACTCATAGATATACAAACATGCACACGCATATATGCACATTGGTATACACAAACGCATCCTTCCCTCCCCACACACAAACACACTCACATCAACGCACACAAACACACACATGTACACACACACATATGCGGGCATGCACAAACACACACACATACACGTGCATAAAGAAACAACCGAAGAATCAAGAATCATGAGTAAATCAGGCTCCCAGGGACCCCCATTTGGGGGTCTATGTCATAGTACTTAAATTCTAAAGAACCCTCTAAAAGAATGTGCAGGGGGTCCCAGGTATGCACTAGAATGAATGATTTTATTTAATATAACTATCTATTCTATCTATATACTTACCGTTTCACTACGAATGAGTTATTCCTTCCAATTTGGAGCAAATGCCAATTTACCAAAGACCAAAAAGTTATAGTCTTAACAAGACTAGATTACTTCCCTTGGTCTACACAGCCAATACCACTAAGCTGCCGTGGATCCCACTCGCTACGTCACTTCCGGGGAGGCAACTTTAAATCATGATAAATTTTTTAAAAACCAACCTTCCCAATGATGTTTTCGTCGGAGGGAGGAGGGTGGGAACCTTTGATCGTAGTGAAACGGTAAGTATATAGATAGAATAGATAGTTATATTAAATAAAATCATTCAATCTATTCTATCATGTTACCGTTTCACTACGAATGAGTTGATTCCCAGCGAGGAGGTGGGTAAGAAAACATTGTTGAAACTTCACTCCAACAAACAAAAAACAATACCCACAAGACAAACCTGACAGGGAACGCCAGGGATAACCTGTAAGGGAGAGGACATAATAACTAGATAACCAAAACATCCATACCCCCAAACAGCATAAACATATGCATACCAACACCAGAGCAAAAAATAGCATAAGCTTATCGTTAGACCAGAGAAAAAAGGAGTCTGCGCAAGCACCACCTTCCCGATGCCAACGGCGTCGTCCTGCCTTCTGGCGGAGAAATGGCGAAGGTAGAAGCTAGCAAACGTGGACTGTCACTACCAGTACGCAGCCTCCATAACGCTGGAAAGCGCCACTCCCTTAATCATAGCCAGGGATGTGCTGAAAGCCCGGATTTCATGGGCTCACAGAGGATTAGTGAGCAATGACCAGTCGGCACTTATATACACTAAGTTAAAAGCGTTCACCAACCACTTAGAAATGGCTGACTAGAAATATCCCTCATGTATTTCTCATTCAAAGAAAAGAACAGACGGCGTTTGTGCCCCCGGAAGGGGGAGGTCCTCTTAAGGAAAAACTTAATAGCTCTGACGGGGCACAGGAGTCTATCAGAAACAACAGGGCCGAGAATAGAGAGAAGACTTTAAATCGTAACCGAGGGAGAAGCAAACTGAGCAGGATGATTACTGGCCCTAAACTTGGTACCCGCGAGAGACAGAAGGGTACTGAAAGCATCATCCTGGGGCAGAACCTGAGTGGACTCCACCGAGACAATATCCTGGAAAAGAAGCCAGGAGATGACAAACTCTGCATGGAGACACCCAGGGCAGCCAAGGCCGAAACAAAACGGACTATGAGTGGCCGGACCGGGCCACCACACGCTGCTACGCCCTTTCGAACCGGAAAAAAATATCAACCGAAGTGGCGAGTAAGAGTCAAAAACGAAAAGAATGGGCAAGCAAAGGATCGATGACGGGATAGAGACAGCTAGTACTAAAAGGTGAAGATGAGAATCCGCAAAACAGCAGACTCCACCTCCGAACTAGCAAACTGAGAAGCCACGGTATGAATGTGTGACTGCACTTCATAACCAACTCTACATGCCAAGCCCGTAGGAAGGCAAAGAATGAAAACTGCCCCTGACGTAGGGACAGACCGAAACAGCAACATAGTTGCCATCGCATGACGTCAAAACTAACCAGATGACGCGGAAATGTCCCCACCGAAAAGGAAAACATGTAGACAAAAAGCGAAACAGTGTGCAAACGTGACGTCGCCTTAACCCATTCCAACGCCACCCAGTCGAACAACTGAGCTGACGGCTGGGCATGGAAGATCATGTTAGCCGGACAGTAAGGTTCGATCGGGACGGAACCAGACCGAAAAGGATGACTGGAACGGGTGAACGAAATAACTGGTTGAACAACTCTCGGTTGCTGTCCTAGAGAGAGCTGGAGACTGAGTCTCTCACTAAAGGCGAAGATAAGAGAGAAAGCTGTCGTATCGTCTCCGCAGATGGAGACCCAGTTTTGGGTGAGACGGGCCGTGAAAGACTTCAGAGCCCTGGCTACTGACTCCATCTCCAACAACCCGACTGAAAGCACGATCTGTCTTGATCGAGCCCAGAGGAGAAACTCTTCTGCTTTTCTTGAAAAAGCCGGAGACGGTGTTACTCCCTGGCGACGAAGATATGAGAGAGCTGTCGTATTGTGTCCGCAGACGGTGACGCATTTCCCGGAGAGAAGGACTACAAAAGGCTTCAGGGCCCTGGTCACTGCCTCCACCTCCAAGAGGTTGATGTGAAATTTCTACTCTGCCGAAGTCCACTGACCCGAAAATTCGACTCGATCCAAAGGGGCGCCCCAGCCCGTCGTCGAGGCATCTGTGAGAAGAAAATTGCTGCTGATGCATGGGACGGAAAGGCACTGAGCTGTCGGGCCACTCGAGAATCATCCACTGTTACGTTGACTCGAGGAACCAACTGCCGTGAGACACTAGTTGCCCGAGAGGCAGCTGAGACAGTTTCCTTTGCGACAGCAGTCGTTGCAGTGGCCGTTAGCGCAACCGTGCGAGAGGAAGCAAATCCGCTACCGATTCCATAAGTCCCAGGAGACGGAGAAGCTGACAAGCAGAGAGCGAAGTCTAGGCCCGAACGTCGAAACAATCTCGACGATGGCTTTGACCCGAGTTACCGACAGCTGCACTGAAAACCGCTCCGTAACGAACTCATGCCGAGGTAGCTGAAGGAGGCTGACGGAGACAGCTCTGATTTCCCGTTGAGAATGCGAAAACCCAGAGTCTTGGACAGTCGAACAAGAATGTCCGTTTGTGAGAGGCACAGGGCTTGCGAAGCTGTTAGCAACAACCAATCGTCCAGGTAAACATGAAGACGAATAGCCCGGGACCTGGCCAGACGAACGAGCTCCTAACGGCGAAGCGAAGGAAACGCTGACGTGAAGGATGGATGCACGCGTGAAAATATGCGTCCCTCAGGATGAAGGTGTAGCCCAGTCGTTCGGGAGAATGGAGAGATGGATTGAAGCCGTTGTTTCCATTTTGAACTTGTCGGTGCGAAAAAACCTGTTGAGGGGGGACAAGTCCAAGACCGGGCGAAATTCTCCGTTTTTCCTGGGGACCACGACAGACGAGAGAAGAATCCCGTTTCCGTAGGCACAAGCTGAACAAAGGCTCCCCTATTGACAGAGCGCAGAGACTCCTCTGCCGATCGCTACGAATCAGACTGGTCTTGCGGGGGCGGCTGGTAGCTGAGGAAGCGAAAGGTACGCCCTCGAGACGAATCGGCTCTCGTGGAGACAAGAGGAGGAGGCCTGAAGTCCATGCGCACGCGCTTGGCTTGGGGGGAAGCAACCCCCCGGCCGGCAGACCTGGTAGCCAACTCCACGATGCGATCCCGACCCCAGCCCAGTCTCCGTTCCTTGAACCGCCCCAGGTTGTCCTTGAGGGAAACCTGATGAAAAGTAGAACGAAGATCAGTGGGGCCAGAACGAACGGCCGAACGATCCAGCAGGGAGAGAGGAACTTACAGTCCTTGAGGACCGCGTCTCTGAACGTGGCCGCTAGTTGCACCTTAGAAGAGGAGGCCACGGACGAACTGGAGCTCACAGCTTGGTAGAACGAAGCCATGGCAACGCCCGAGGCACGCTCGTTGGGCCGGCGATGAGCGCCAGGGGCTGAAGCAATGACGTGGTTAACGACGAGGCTCGAAGAATAGAGTACATGGATCTCTCCAAGATGTTGAAGGCCGGCCGGCCCATGAAGGCCGAAGTTTGCCTCATTCAGCGCCCATAACAAAGGGAGGAACGTACCTACGGGGCCACAACCGAGTGCGAAGGCACAGGCACAAAGGGATAGCCCGCTGAAACAGTGGGAAGAAGACCTTCTACACAAAAGGCGCCGGGTTGAGACGGGACAGGCTCCGGCAGGGGGGAGGAGAGACGTCGCCGTTAGGCAACGGCGGCGGCTGAGACCACAGGGTAGAGTAGCCTTACGAAGTGCCTGCCGAACGAACAGAGAGATGAGAAGCGCTAGACGAGCCTCCTTCTGCGCTTGCAGACCGCCAAAAAACTGTAGCTGTCCCGCTGTCTGAGCTGATTCGAGCTGCACCATCGGCTTGACGTCGGTGTAGTAGGGCTGACTGCACGACTCAAACTCTTCATCCAGAGAAGACTCTCGTGGCAGCGCTACATGACGCTTCGAGGGGTGTCTGGTCAGACAGGCATCCGCAGGAAGCTGAAACTCATCCGCACGACGAGGGCCAGGATGACGTGAGCCAGGCTCCAGAACAGGCAACGGCCGGTCCGCCGCTGATGGTGCCGTTCTGTGACGGGTGCCCGTGACGGTGGAGACGGGTGGCCGCGTGCCGCCGGCACGAGTAACGGACAGGGTTGGTCCGTGAACGGGCCGCACGGGCCGTGGCGGGTAGAGGAAGGTGTCACCGGTATTTCCGGGTTCAAGAGTCCGCCAAGGCAAGGCCCTACGCGGGCAACGGCTCTGCTGGGCATAACGCAAGTCCGTACCTCTCGCCCTACACGGGCTACGGAACTGTTGATCATCGATGTTTCCGGGTTCAAGAGACCGCCGAGGCAAGGCCCTACGCGGGCAACGGCTCTGCTGGGTATAACGCAAGTCCGTACTTCTCGCCCTACTCGGGCTACGGAACTGTTGATCATCGATGTTTCCGGGTTCAAGAGACCGCCGAGGCAAGGCCCTACGCGGGCAACGGCTCTGCTGGGTATAACGCAAGTCCGTACTTCTCGCCCTACTCGGGCTACGGAACTGTTGATCATCGATGTTTCCGGGTTCAAGAGACCGCCGAGGCAAGGCCCTACGCGGGCAACGGCTCTGCTGGGTATAACGCAAGTCCGTACTTCTCGCCCTACTCGGGCTACGGAACTGTTGATCATCGATATTCCCGGGTTCAAGAGTCCGCCGAGGCAAGGCCCTACGCGGGCAACGGCTCTGCTGGGTATAATGCAAGTCAGTACTTCCCGCCCTACTCGGGCTACGTGACTGCCGATCATTGGGAGAGTCCGTACCTCCTGCCCTACGCGGGCTACCACTCGCCCTACGCGGGCTACGGAATTGCCATTCCCTGAGAGAGGGGAGAAATTCGCCATCACGAGCACGAGAGCCGTAGACAGGTACGGCGTCCGTCTGGGGCTTCCTGCAGCGGTCGTGGGAACGAACAGCTTCCACGTCACGCTGGGAGGAGGACCGTCCGTCCAGCCCGAGGTCTTCCTCTCGTGGGAAGATGGGGATGTCCGTAGTCAGCTCTCTTTGGGCCAGCTGCCCAACCGAGTAAAGAAAAGGAACATCATTATTGTTCATGCAAAGAGAGGCGAACGTACACACTGGTTAATACCTTGACTCTCGTGAGAGTACCCTGCGTAGTTTGTCCGTAGTCAAGTCAGTTGTCGTGTCCAGGGCCTACCAGGCCCAACTGACAAACCGGCCCAAGAGGCCAACGGAACCAAAACTAACCCCTCATTCTCAAACTCTGCAAGCATATCTGATACCAGAGAAGAAGAATCCACCCAGGAAATAATCTGCTCTGTAACAAACGCAGGAGACACAGAACAGGCTGAGAGAGGGGGGGGGGGGGGGGGGGGGGGGGGGGGGGGGGGGGGGGGGGGGGTGGGGGGGGGGGGGGGGGGGGGGGGGGGGGGGGGGGGGGGGGGGGGGGGGGGGGGGGGGGGTTGCACCTTCCCCGACGATGAAGAAGAGGCAGACTAGGCCTCAAACTAGAAAGTTTGCGAAAACTAGAAGAAGAAGAAGCCTGAGGTGTATCCAAAAGCTTCCCCTTAACATCCCGAGATAGCTTACTAGAAAACCCCACCAGACTGAGTCCATACTACAGGATCGACGGCCGACATGGCGACCGGGGGAACCAAGCATGTAACTTGTAAGCACAACAAAATATTTCAAATAATTATTAGCAATGAAAAAACGTGAAAATAATTCACACCAACTACATGCCGACAAACCTGTAGCCCCAAGGCAAAGGGGCAACCCAAACAGAGGAGGATGGCGGCTAGAATAAATAAGATAAACGAAATAATAGCAAGAGCAAAGAACAACATGGCTGCTCCAAGTTGGAAATTTTTTTATTATGATTTAAAGTTGCCTCCCCGGAAGTGACGTAGCGAGTGGGATCCACGGCAGCTTAGTGGTATTGGCTGTGTAGACCAAGGGAAGTAATCTAGTCTTGTTAAGACTATAACTTTTTGGTCTTTGGTAAATTGGCATTTGCTCCAAATTGGAAGGAATAACTCATTCGTAGTGAAACGGTAACATGATAGAATAGATACATTCTTTTTAGCATTCGCAATGCCACTGGGACCCTCTATCCCGCCTCTAGGACCCTCTATACTGTGAGTGAAGGAGTCACTGGGACCCCTTGTTTTGCAAGAAGATTGGGAGCCCTGGTAAAATAGACTTGTTTGTTTCACATGTCAGTCAAAACTTCAAAAAAACAACAACAAAAAAACAACTTTGTCCAGGTTCTTTACCTTAAACATATGGTCGATGCAGCTGAGGTCCACGTTGAGCGTGGACTCGAACTCGATCTTCTCCTCGTCGTTACGGAAGATGGGAACATCGTCGATGCCCTGCGTGTTCTTGTCCCTGCTGCCCCCTCCCTCTGTGTCGGCGTCTGTGTGCAGCTACAGCCACAAAGGAACAATGCTCACCAGCTTCATGATAATTATTTGGTCGGTACAATTTCGTTTCACACGTTTTCGCCGCCAGACAAAAAACGGTAAAGGTCAAGATATGCCACCCCCCCTACATTTCTCGGTTAATTGTATTTTTCCGTTTTTGCCTTTCTTACCATACATAAAGCTGTATTTTAGGAACCTTTTTTTTTTTTTTTTTTTTTTTTTTTGCTGTCCCATCTTCTGGGCTGTACAGTGGCGTTGCTCCCACGCCGCTCGTTCCGAATCCCAATTCGCAGCTACACCCGGGTTTGTTCAAGTCGCAGAAACCGAGACCAGCAGTCCAAGGGGAGAGAATTTATGTTAGGCCGTCAGGAGGCAACCAACCGAGGAGACACTGCACTTCTGCTGAGTCACTTCGGTGGAGTTCAGTGGAGCCTGTTCAGGACACCACCTACTAAGCCCCCTACTGACGACACTATTCTCTTAGTCGCGGAGCCAGCGTGAGTGAGGTCCTCCTCCGAGGGCGCCACCACGACCGTCCACCGACAGCTCCCCAGAACACACTGATCCCAATGACTTTGACCCGAACGCACCAAGGCATAGACTGGATTGGAAACCGAAACTGAGGTCACCATGAGAGCAGGGCATGCAAAGCCACAGAATTTGAGACATTGTTTTTAATTTTATGATTGATGGAAAATGAGGCCGATGATAACGATGATGATGATACTATGGAGTTCCGTATCGGTCTGAGACTGCATGGCAGGGCTGTACTCTACGCTTTTTAGGAACCTTTTTAGCTAATAACCTTTTTGGAATATTAACCCTATCCCTAACCCTATAAGACAGAAAAACGCAACGAACCACAACTGTGACAAATCGCGGTGTACTGCAGTACATAGTGGGGGGTAGGGTTAGGTTTAGGGCTAGGGTTAGGGTTAGGGTTAGTATTCCAAAAAGAGAATTAGCTGAAAATGTTCCTAAAATACAGCTTTATGTATGGTAAGAAAGGCAAAAACGGAAAAATACAATTAACCGAGAAATGCAGGGGAGGTGGCACATCTTTACCTTCCATTTTTTATCCAAAAAATATCATTAAACTTTACTGGGTAGAGACAAAAATATTTCTGCAATATTGTGAATTCCTCGGTGACATATATAACATTAGGCTAGTGATTAGGTCTATCCTTAACTCCTGAAATTAAGAAAATAAGGTCTTTGGTTAACAGATCTGGATTGGATGCCTTTTACTTTTAGTGACATGGGTGTTAAACCATTGTGGTTCAAAAATGCGACATTGGTGGTGAGAGGGTTAATGTTCTTTCAGTTATGTTGTATCTCTGTCATGTTGTTGCACCTAACCTGAATTTCTCTTTTGGAGATATTAAAGTATACTTGAACTTGAACTTGAACAATAATGTACACATACAGAGGAAACCGGCTGACTCAAAAACGGGTGCCACGAAAAATATTTTAGATACCGTATTTTTCGGACTATAAGGCGCACCTTTGCATAAGGCACCCGCCCCAAAATTTTACCCAAATTTCAGAGTTTGTTATTATATTTTCTTTCTATTTTATTAGTCATATTATAGGTGCAGGGGTCTGAGTCTGGGGAAAAAGTATTGCCTTATAGTTCGAAAAATACGGTAATTCACAATATTATTTAGGTCCCTATCATGTATGCCAGTCAGTCGTATCCCCACGGCAAAGATTCTAAAAGGGTAAGATGGTCTACTTATAGAGCTCGGCGAACCGGGATGATACAGTTATCGTTAGTGGGGACAGTACACCATTCACAGTGGAGGCTATCCAAAAACTCAGACTGGAACTTGAACGGAGAATTCAACTGGCCTATCGACGTGTAAAATGTGTACTGTTTAAAAGGGACATAACCAGTGTTTCTGTCCTCACTACTCATATAGGGAAAAGAGACCGGATGCTTGTCTTCCCCTATAGTCTTTGCCCATGGGGAGAGACTCGTGGAAGGGGCGGAGCCGTCCAGCTCCCCGTATTGGCCACTGCAGCTAGGGTTATTAACCCTTTCACAGCCAATTATATTTCAGCCAAATATTTCCATTAAATTTACCTGGGTATAGAACAAAATCCATCTGCAGTATTGGGGATTCTTCTGTGACATATATAAAATAAGGTCTATCCTTACTTCCCAAAACTAAGACAATAGGGTCTTTGGATAATAGACCCCAATTTGATGCCTTTTAGTGACATAGGTGTTAAATCACTGTGGTGCTAAAATGCGACTTTGACGGTGAAAGGGTTAACGCCCTTGGCAGTGAGCGTGAATCCCTTGTTGGTCAGTACTGAAAAGGGAATTTACTCTTGCGACCTCAAATAGGGTTATTGGCAAGAGTCATGCCCTTGTTTGGTCAGTACTCAAGCATCTACCGAGGGCATTCACTCTAGCAAAACATGGTTGTGCCAACAGAGGCATGAGGCATCCACCAGCTCCCCCACATGAGTGAACAAACCCAGAGCTGCAGAAACTGTCAAACCTGCGGAGGTGTGGCTGCCAATTGGGACTCGGAATAAGCGGCGTGGGACCAACGCCACCTTACGGCCCAGAAGATGGGACGTTGGTGGGATGTTGGTGGGATGTTGGTGGGAAGGGTGGAGGGTGGTATGAAAGTGAGTGCACAAGCGGGCGTGCAGTTGTTAAAGTGAGCGGGGCGTGTGAAGTGTGAAAGAAACTTTTAAAGCATGTAATTACAATTTATTTTGTTCTTTTATAAATTGCTTGGTTTCTTGTGTGTACATTTGACGTGTCTGCAGGACAATTATCCTTGTTTTTATGAGGACAAAATAAAAGTTGAGTTGAGTTGAGTTGAGTTGAGTTGAACAAAAACACAACCAAAATCTGTCAAACGGACCTGGATGTTCTTGAAGGCGTTGGCGTTTCTGTCGGCACGCCCGTCCTCGTCCTCTGGCGGGATCTCACTGTCCTCGGAGTGGTCAGCCTCGGCAGGGGCCCTGTACTCCTCCTGGTCATCCTCAACAGCCCCCGCCTCCGCCTCCTCTGGCTCCTCTTCATCCCCTGAAAAGAATAAGAAAGCACAGGAAAACCTCTATTTAAAGACCCTCCGTTCAAAAGATCTCCTCTCAGTTAAGACCGATTTTTTTTGGGAATGGATTAGTGTAGCTTACTATATTTTATGTATAAAACTGACCTCTGTTATAAGACCCCTCCAAGTTAAGACCCATTTATTCCGACTTTTTGGAAGTCTAAAAATAGAGGTTTGACTGTACTAATAAGTGCACAAACCGTATGCCCGGCCCGCAAATTCCCCACAAGTAACATTCTTCGCCGATCACTCTCAGTTTCCTGTCATGATATGTCATGCTGCCGTTATGGGCCTAACTAAGAAATAGCTAGGCCCAGCATGGGAATCTTACTGGTGTTCCTGGGAAATGAAAAAAATCCTGGAAGACGGCGGCCCCGGCGGAGTGCAGGGGCAGCGCACACACACACACACACACATTTACTGCTCTTTTTTCACCCCTCTAGACTAGTACAAGTGCTACATTCCTTTGAATATAGCAAAATTTTGCTTATATCGGCCCTTTTTATTGTAAAAGTGTGTGTGTGTGTGTGTGTGTGTGTAAGAAAATCGTTGCTTCTCAAATTCTCATAATCCGGCGACGCCGGCTCTAGGCAATTTAAAAATCCTGCAATTCAAGACATCCTGCAAGAAGGAGCATCCATGCATTACGGATGTGACCGTTTTTGATTACCCCGCCATGTGGGCAGCCACACTCCGACTTCGGAGGATTTTGGAGACTGATGATTGTTATGCTAGGAGCTTGTCATGGCTTAAGACAATCCCCGCACAACCATAACAACATTTTGATGTAGCCTTGGCGTTCTAGCTTATATACCAACTGGTCTGACACAGCCTCATGCCAAGGCGAAGTGCTGCTGGTTTACCTTTGGGGACGTTCCCCAATGCCAGCTGTCCTTAAAATCCTTTTACTGTTTTAGCTGAGAGAATGGTGATGTACACTTAGCAAGGCACCGTGAGAGGCGCCCTGGCCGCTTGGTTAGAATCGCCGCTCGTAATCCAATGGGTTTGCAAGCGCGCTGGTTTGAACCCAGCTGGTCAAGGTGTTGTATCCTTGGGAAAGATACTTTACTCCTATTTTCTGGTCAATGGGATGAGACCTAAAACTGAGGTCCCGTGTGCGAACGCACGCACAAAATCTTGCGCGCATGTTACAGCCCGTTCCACTATTCGGTATGAGTAGGCCGTGTGTGCTGGTGGAATGGATGACACGAACTCACAACGCATGCATCCTGTGCACCAATAGCAGTCTACACGAAGACTTTGAGTGTGGGGCAGGATAAACATCCCCAATCGGAAGAAGAAGGCATATTCTAGCCCAGCCATCCAGAAAAGGAATTGCCCTCTCTGCTATCTGGCAGTCATTACAGTGGGAAACGACAGACTGGTAGTACTTCTTCTTCTTCTGCGTTTCCAGGCCAAACGGCCATAATGGGTCAGGTATGTATGTGTCCGGTTTTCAGTTTCACTGGTCTTCCCGCTGCGTACAGCTGACACATTCCGATTTCGGAGGAGCTCAAGGAGAAAAGTTATTTGGAAGATTTTTTTTTTTAAAGGCAGAAGAATGGGCCAATAAGTCAGTAGATTATAGAAAGTAAAGGGAAAAGGCAGAGTCAAAGAGAGTGGCAGATTAGAGGAACTTACAAGCACAGAACTTCCAGAAGGTGGGGGAACTATTTTTTTTACGAAAGATCCCCCGGTATCCCCACGGGGAGAGACTCATGGATGGGGCGGGGTCATCCAGCTCCCCGTATGGAGGCACAAGGCATCCGCCCACTGCCCCAACTGATAGTACAGTGGAACCTCCCTTATAAGACCTCCCATTATAAGACTCCCTCCCATATAACTAGACCTACTTCTCTGAGACATTGCCCTTCTTTGTAAGTATTAAATTTACCTCCCTTATAAGACCCCTCCCTTATAAGACCTCATTCTGGATGATTTTTGAAGGTCTTATAAGGGAGGTTCCACAAAGGCACGCATTTCGAATTCCGACTGACCCGAGTCTATCTTGATCTCGCGCTTGGTGATGTCGATGTACAAGGAGTTGGCCAGGCACTTGTGCGTCCTGAAGTGCCTCTCCTTGTTGAACAGGCGCTGACAGTTAGGGCACCGCAGCTTGCCGTCTTTGTCTGTGAGCAAGAGGTCGTCATCATCGTCATCATCGCAGTCACATGGGTGCAACCACACAAAATGAAAAAAACTGAAAGGCCGGGGTCGAGGGGTAATGTCCCCCTGCAGCTGAAGCAAAAATTGATTTATGAAGGTATTTTAGTTTGCTTTTTCCACAATTCATACAAATGCTTATTTTGAAGTGTTTGAAAAATACAGTAGACTTACAAAGATCTTGTTTGACAAATTAAAAAAAAGAGGAACTTCCTTTTCTGGTAAAATTCAAAAACGGGAAATCCTTGTATACCAGGAAAAGTTGCACCCGTGCAGTTATCTTTGTAATCATCATCATCATCACCTTTGTAATCATCATCATTTTTGTAATCATTATCATCACCTTCACTGGTCAATCATCTTTGTAGTCATTATCATTAAAAATTGTATAATCTCTGCATTTTGTAACTGAAGCACAAAAGAATAAATCATTTGTGCGAGCATGCACACACACAGTGACAAACACACACATGTGCACAACAGAATAATAGTATGATTTTAACCCTTTCACCACCAGCCATTTTTCATCCAAAAATTTCCATTAAATTGACCTGGGTAGAGAACAAAATCCATCTGCAGTATTGGGAATTCTTCTGCGACATATAAAAAATAGGGTCTATCCTTACTTCCCAAAACTAAGACAATAGGGTCTTTGGATAATAGACCCCAATTTGATGCCGTTTAGTGACATAGGTGGTAAATCACTGTGGTGCTAAAATGTGACTTTGGCAGTGAAAGGGTTAAGGGGGGTTAAAGAACTTAAACAGAAAACCTTGTTTGCAACAAATTCATACAAAGAGAATATATATCTACCAGAACACACACACACACACTGACCTTTTTCAGGAATGTCAGGTTTTACAGGTGTGGATGACACAGCCTCCATTGCTTCTATTTTCACCTCCCCTGCTTTCTTGGGCCGTCGACCTCTCCGCCCTGATAAGGAAACATTAGTTGTCAGTTCATATGATGAGCACAGATGTGTCATGCTGCCGCTATGCGCCTAACAAAAAATAGGCCCAGAATGTCTGCCTGCGGATGGAGAAAACCTCTGCAAGTGTTTCTCGAACAAAGGCATGAGAATGAACCAATTTAGGTATAAAGATAGATGACAGTGAGTAAGCAAAAGGGAAAAGGTAGTCAAAGAGAGAGACATATTAGAGGAAATTACAAGCACAAAACTTCCAGAAGGTGGGGAACTATTTGTATGAAAGACCCCCCTGCCCCACGTATCGCCATGGGGGATGTTGTCAGTTCTAACAGTACTAGAACCCAGATACTATGCAATAGTAAAGTGAGAGTGAGAGCTGTTAATGAGGCCTACACTGAAAATTCTCTGTCCCAGACTTGTGTACTGAATTGCACGCGCCACCTACACAGAATTGAATAATTCAAATAAAACCACTCCCATTTTACGCTCAAACCCACCTGGAGTTCTCTCAATCCAATTCCCACAAAAGTCATCTTCAACACATACCGGTGTCATGAAAAATAAATACCTACCGTGAAATAAATACCCTTGAAAAGCGCACTAGAACCATTCTTCTTTCATGTGATAAATAAGTCAACTATTATTTAAAATATACATATTTAAGTGCTCAATCTACACGGAAAGAACCAAGAAATAGAGCGGGAGGGTGTAAATCTACATTTTTGCAGAGAAATTGATACACAAAGCCATGTCACTTAGTTTCATATTTTCCAAAATGGCAGACGATATAAACCACCATCCATGCAAACAAAAATAAATAATATTATAAAAATATCCCTGACTTCTCAATATTTAATGATGAATCTTCTGTTCTTCCTGCATGCCACAAGACGCCTCTGGATGAATTTAGGGGCGAATCTTTCCCAAACAGCAAACAATTTGAATGAGGAAAAGAATATTTATTTTATGGGTAAAATATGTTATGCAACACCGGTACTCAAAAAACAACAACACACACACAAAAGCAAGCAAAATGTATTTAAAGCACTCTGAATTTATGCTCAAAACCCACCTGGAGTTTTCTTCTCCAACACCTCCCCACCACCACCACCCTCTCCTCCCCCCGCCACAGACACCATGCCCATCGTCGAAGAACCGCCACTGTGCATCAACACACCTTCACCACCAGCGGCGGTGATTGTCGTCGTCATGGCGCCGGGCAGCGACGATTCCAGCTGGGCCATGGTTTCCGGAGTGATTACCCCGGTGTCAGACTCGTTGAGGATGATGTAGGTGTGGGTGGCGCCCCCTTCCTGGCCCACCATGGCCGACAGGTGGCCGTCTGTGGCCATCTCGTTGAGAAAGGCCAGTGTGTTGGGTGAGGTCGAGTTCACCACGTCTTCTGCACAGCAGAGATGATAAAGTAAAATTCTGATTATAGGTTGCACCATTTTTTTTTAACTCATTCAAGTCGTTCCGGACATATATGTCAGGAATTAAGAGATAGCTGTCAATTTGATGCATTTGCTTTAACTGTTTAACTTTAAGGGAAGTAAATCTGTGTGCACACCATACCTTGGTCACTTATAAACTCGCTTCACTCCCTTAGACCACAATTTTGCCCCTGACTTTGCTTTTGTAGTGTATCGTTGTGGGGGAACCAATCGGTGTAGAGAGCTTTTCTATATATAAAGTCTATATATATATAAGTCTGATCTACCACTTCCCTATGTCTAAACCTGAAGTAATAACCCATAATCTTCTTTCATTTCTCCTTTTGTTTCTGCATGTTTTGTTTGTGTGCATGGCTGGAGTGATTTGTGAGTTTTTTAAATAATTTTAAAATCATTGCGATGCGAAGGAGTTAAAAAGAAAAAGGTCTACACACAGACACTGACACACACAGACACACAGTGACACACCATCAATTTATATATTAAACAAAAAACAAAACAAACCCATTTGAATTCAATCACATCACAGCCATTACACTAAGCTGCGAACCTAGAAATCGTACGATTTTGAATTATTAAAAAATCTCAACAAATCACTCCAGCCATACACACAAACAAAACAGGCATAGACGAAAAGAGAAATGAAAGAGGATTACAAGTTTTTACTTTGAACAGGTATAGAAATAGGGAAACGGCAGCTCAAACTTTTTATAGAAACTTTTTAGAGAAATTGGTTTCCACTTATAAACCACTACAGTGGAACCTCCCTTATAACACTCCCTCCTACATGAGACCTACTTCTCTTGAGACTTTGGCAGATTGCCTTTCTTTGTACTGCTCTTCTTTGTAAGTATTAAACTTACCTCCCTTATAAGACCCTTCCCTTTGGATGATTTTTGAAGGTCTTATAAGGGAGGTTCCACTGTACAAACGCAAAGTAAGATGCATAAACATGGTCTAGGGGAGCGAAGCGAGTTTAGAAATGACCATATTATGGTGTGCACACAGACTTACCTCCTTTGAAGTGAGATCAATAAGCTGACTGCTTTGAGATTTCTTCCGCATACAAAATACGAGATTCATCCTCAACGATGATGTTACATAATGTGACATATTGCATTTATTTATGCGGAAAGATGGAATGGTCAACTTAGGATGATTTGACCGCCAGGGGGGCAATCAAACCAGTAGGGGCTTAGCGCATGATATTCTTAGTTGGGCGTAATGAGAGAGAGAGAGAGATCTGAGGGAGATGAGTCCTACTGGTTTGATTGCCCCCTGGCGCTCAAATCATCATCCTAAGTTGCTCATTGAGTTAAGGAAAGAAGAGGAGAGAATTTCCACTAACCCATGACCCCCTCAGCACCGGTCACCTCGGTGACCTCCCCTGAACCATCCACGTGCACCTGGATGACATCCGGCATGGAGCGCAAACATCTGGCCTGCTTGTGCTGCATGAACACCTCAATGTCGTTGAAGGCGCCCTGGCAGGTGCCGCAGATGAAAGTGTCCATCGTCTGAAAATAAAACATACAGTGGAAAAAGTTGTGGGTTTTTCTTCTTCTGAAACTAATTACTATGGTTAACCCTTTTACCGCCAAAGTCACATTTTAGCACCACAATGATTTAACACCTATGTCACTAAAAAGGCATTAAAAGAAGTGAATATTTTTGATAAGGTATAAAAAGTCATGTTAAGTTTTAAAACATAAATTGTAAGCTTTTAACTGTGTAAGGTTTTTAATTTTATACACGACTAAATTTTAATCCTTTTTTTAACTTTTGTTTCAAATCTTTACGTTTTTAATTGCATATTTTTAACTGTGATATCACGTGGTCGGATTTTAAACTGTGATCTTATGTGCTCAAATTTTGACGTGGTGACAGCCCTGACATGGCCGTAGCAGTCGACGGGGCTTTAAACAACATCAAATCAAATTGAGGTCTATTATCCAAAGACCCTATTGTCTTACTCTTAGTTTTGGGAAGTAAGGATAGACTTTATTTTATAAATATCACAGAAGAATCCCCAACACTGCAGATGGATTTTGTTCTCTACCCAGGTAAATTTAATAGCAATTTTTGGCTGAAATATGGCTGGCGGTGAAACTGAAAGGGTTAAAATCGAAATGAAAAATGAGTTGAAGGATATATATAGATATATAGTATATACAGCAGATAAATGTGTGCATTGTGTGAAAGTGAAAACATGGGCAAAAAAAGTTTTTTTCTGAAACCAATAACTATGGTTAAATTAAATATGAAATTAAAAAAATGAGCTGACCTACTCTACTGTGCTATCTCATCTCCATGTGTGTGTTTTAACATACATTTCTAAGACTCTTTTTAATATAGCATTTACACTAATTACAGCACACATATATAGACTGCACACATTTTGATGCTTATACTTTTATGACCCTCCCCAACCCCAACCCCCTCACCCGTTTCCTGCTAACCACCACCATCCCACAATATGTGCCCCGGGCTTGGAACTGGAAGTCTGGATTTAGTCATTTTACTTCTTCTTCTTCCTCTAGTTGGGGATGTTTATCCTGCCCCGCGCTCACCGGTCTTCATTCAGACCATTAATACAATAATAGTGCACAGCATGCGTGCTATAATGTGAATTTGTGTCATCCATCCCACCGGCACACACGGCCTACTCGTACCGAAGTGGGATGGGCTTTAACGTGTACGCAAGATCTTGTGCATGCATTTGCACATGGGACCTCGTGTTTTTGAAAAGTCTCATCCGAATACTTTTCCCCCAACTGACGTCAGGTATTCATTTACAGTTACACCTGCGTGGAGTGAGGAAAATAGGAGTAAAGTGCCTTTCCCAAGGACACACCACTGTGAACCGAGCTGGGTTTGAACCTGCGCACTCGCAAACCTGACGGATTACAAGCTAGCGACTCAGACTTACCAACTGAGCTACAGCGGCTCCTCATTGATCATTCTGGCACCCTCAGGAAAAAAAGACAGAAACTGAGAAAGTGAGAAACACTCATTTGACCCCCCTCCTTCCCCACCTTATCCTTGACCTTAGGCCTACTACAAATGATTTTTATTTGAATCAGTGGCTGATTATCATTGGGTAAGTGGGTTGGTCTTACAATCAAAAAAGTAATACATACAGATACACTAGGCCTAGTATTATATTTTATTATTTATAGTGACTACTACTACTAGTGAGTAACAGTACTAACACTAACAGTCTAACACTAACACTAAAAAGTAACAGTGTTTTCTTCTTCCATTAATTTATAAGTCACTTATTCAAAGTAAATTAATGGAAATGATAACCAAAAGCTTGATCAGCATGGTTCTTTCAAAAATACCCAATAAACTTGTACGAAACAAATTTCGAAAGTCACTCGTGCAGCTTTATCGGCCAGAGTAAAGGAGCTAGCCAAAGTACGCGGATACGAATGATCATACGTAACTACACAACTGCACCGACATACCGAGTTCAAAAGAATACAAACCACAAAGCCTTTAAACAGATGAATGTATTGTTGACCCAACAAAGCATAGGTACTCACATAAGGCGCTTTGTATTTGAAGAAAACAATGAGTAAATTATATCATTGCGGCTACAAAATGGCGATCACATAGGTAATTTTATGTCACGTGATTCAATTTCAAGAGTTGCGACCCTTTGATTTGGGGCAGGCTTTCTTTCTCCGATGAAATTTTTTTTGCTGCTGTTCCCGATTTTTTAAATTTATCTGGCAATCGTATGGAAAGATACACTTTTCATTGATATTTTCACATTGGTAAGTTGGATGTTTGTGATGTAGCTTGTTATAATGTGCATTTTTGAGTGCACATATGATATTAAACGAGCAGAGAATCTAACACTCAAAAACCTCCTTGA
>CM065695.1:41132569-41165874 GCA_017654935.2 Phymorhynchus buccinoides | reverse complement strand
TGGTGATGATGATGATGATCAGATGATATATATGATGATGACAGGATGATGATGCATATGATGATGATGATAGTGACAATGAAGTGAATGATGATGATGATGATTAATGAGGAGGAGGATGATGATGATGTGATGATGATTGATGTGGTGATGATGACGATGATGACGATGATGATGACAATGATGATGATGTGTGCTGTGGATGACGACGCCGATGATGTATGGTTGACGATTGTGGACAACAATGATGATGATTACGATGATGATGACGACGATGACGGATGAATGATGATTACGTGTCGTGCCACGGTGTGTTCTGAGAGCTATAGGGTTTCAGTCGTGTGCTGCGCGAGATCCACATTGCAGTTACGATACACGTTAGACGTGGAAACGCTCAACTGCACTACTCACACACACACACATAACCACATACCCTGAATTTTGTTGAATGGCAGTGCCTGTGTAGTGCAGAAGAAACAAAAAGACAATATTTAACACAACACTAACAACTTCAGTCATGATATATGTCGATAGGTGTGGCGGCCCACGGGGCCGGGGTAATCAAAAACGGTCAGCTGGCTCGACGTAATGTTCTCATCCCTAGCGGATGCATTTGTACCATAGTGAGCAAGTGCATGCTTTGGCCATTGTGATGATCCCTGTAGTCTTTTAAGCCGAGGGTACGTCAACAACTACTAACATCAAGGACATGCAAGGGGAGTTTCTATGATAGTTTGTGTGTGTGTGTGGTGTGTGATATTCGAGACAAGCTTTTCTACATGTGAGTTTCTATTACGTGCGTGTTCACGACTTGTTCCTATGTATGACGAGTTTTCTAGTATCTGAGTGTGAGTTCCAAACTTGTTCCTATCTGTTGCGAGCTTCTATGTATGTGTGATTTCCAAGACTTGTTCTTATGTATGCGCCGTTGTCTATATGTGTGAGTTTCAATACTTGTTCTTATGTATGTGAGTTTTCTATGTGTGGTGTTGAGGGGTCAATACTTGTTATCTTATATGGGAGTGTCTATGTATGTGTGAGTTCACATCCTTTTCCTATTGCAGCGAGTTTCTATGTAATGTGTGTGAGTTTTTCAAGACTTGTTCCTATGTAATGCGAGCTTCTATGGATGTGTGAGTTTTCAAGACTGGTCCTACTGTATGCGTTTTCTAGTAATGTGGTGAGTTTGAAACATATTTATCTTTGTCTGTGTTGTTGTTTCTATTGTATTCGACAGTTTTCTATGTATGTTGATGTTTCTATTTTGTGAGTTCTTATCGCATGTTGTGTTAGTCAAACAGGCGTTTCTGTACATGTAACGTGTGTTAGCAGTGCGGCCCACTATCCAGATTTCCATACCTACCCACATCGTGCGTCGTCGCGTGACACACACACACGACGGCAGTGACACATCCCTCTTCAATTCCGACGCAGAGCACTACAACTCACAATACACCATCAGCACACATACACACGTCACACACACACACACACACACACACACACACACAAGCGCAAAGCATACACCTCAGGGCTCCCAATCGTGTGCCTGCAAAACAGGGTCCCAGTGACGTCCTTCACTTACAGTATAGAGAGTCGTAGCGTGGTATAACGATGTTCCCATAGTGACATTGCGATTGCTCAAAAGATGTGGTTTCTAGTGGCCATCCCTGGTACCCCCTGAACATTCTTTTAGAGGGTTCCTTTAGAATGTTAGTATTCATAGACCCCCAAATGGGGGTCCCTGGGTTGCCCCTGCACCTCTTGTGTGTGTGCAATTCATGACAGGCCTACAATAACAACAATGACAATACCGAGCGCTGTCGTTGCTACCGACACAACAGCAACACCACACCACCACCACCAAGCAACAACAATGCGACAACAGCAGTAACTGTGCAACACCACCCGCACCCACCACAACAACGACAACCAACTAGGAGCATGGTGTGCAACAGCACCACTCACCACCAACAACACAACAGCGTGTCAACCACCATCACCACCACAACAACACGACACAACAGCAGTCAACACACACCACCCCACCAACACCACGACCACACCAGCATTAACAACAACAACACAACAACACAACACACACCAACAACACCGACCACCACCACCACAACAATGCACACAGCCTAAAACCAACACAACAAAAACAAACAACAACACCACAACACCACCATCCACCACCAAAACAACGACAACAACAGCAGTAACAACAACAACAACAAAAACAACAACCAACAACACACCACGCACCACCCCAACAGCAGCAGTAAAACAACAACAAC
Organism: Phymorhynchus buccinoides; assembly: GCA_017654935.2. Taxonomy (NCBI): domain Eukaryota; kingdom Metazoa; phylum Mollusca; class Gastropoda; order Neogastropoda; family Raphitomidae; genus Phymorhynchus; species Phymorhynchus buccinoides. Next base: position 41,163,574 of record CM065695.1, on the reverse strand, counting down.
AAAAACAACACACCCAACAACAACACCAACATACACCATCATCACCAACCACACAACACGACAACAACAGCAGCAATCGAACACGCCCGCGCGTCCGACACCACAAACCACACACCGCTGGTGCAACAACACAGAACAACAACGACAACAAAACAACACACCACTGTCGTGTTGCACACCAACAACCCACCACCACCACCACAACAACAACACTCCCTCACCGAACTTGTCCTTGAGCGACAGTCTCTTGCTAGCCCTTTTTCTCCCGTCCATGGCGACAACTGCCTGTACGGGGGGGATGGGGGAGGGTACAACTGGGAGGTTGCCACGCCACGGAGCCCCATCCGTCCGCGTGTGTGTGGAGACGTGTGGGGGGTCAGGGGGTGTCCTCCACCGGCGTCGCTGCGCGCTGGCTGCTGCTAGCTGGCTGTGTGTTGTGCGTCGGGGTTACGCGCTGTACAGCAGAGGAGAGAGAGAATGGTTTTTGGACAATAAGAAGGAATATTTCCAGTCTGCATATCGTCAGTTGGAAATGTCAAACACCTCGTATCTCATTTTTGTATTTTTGAGAAAAATAATAAGTTGTTTTAAAAATTAACCGCGTTGAACCACAATGATTTAACTATCTTCTGAATATTTTGTCTCAAGACATTGCGATTTAGTCTGCATTTTGTTAAATTACTTGTAAAAATTTGTTTTAACTTGAAAAAGAATGAAGATACAAGGTTTTTGTCACTTAACTATATCTGAATTTGGACTTATTTTTCACCTCTTTACCCCGACATAGAAGTCGTTAGAGATACGAGCTTTTTGATGGAAGGTGGCGTGAAAAATTAGAAGCTTGACTATGTATCCACTCAAAACTCCCAAAAATCGAGATACAAGTTTTTTTTGAATTTCACCATATGATATATTACAGTAGATCCTCCGTTATAAGACTCCCTTTGCACTTAAGACCTACCGCTCGTGGGGATACGCGGGGGGGGGGGCGTTTTGCATCAATTGGGTTTCGCCCCACCTTCTGGAAGTTCTGCGCGTTCTACGTGCTCTACTTCTGTCCTTCTTCTTTAGACTCTGCCTTTCCACTTTGCTTACTGTCGTCTGCTATTCTTTAGTCTAGTCTCACTGGTCCGTTCCCTCCTGCTCTATTGGTCTATATACAACTCTAACAAAGATTTCTTCAGCCGAATCGGACATGCTGGGGGCAACTATTTCTTAGTTAGGGCGCATAACGGCCGCATGAGCATATAATACGCTCATATGACAGGAAAATGTCTGAGCGAACGAAGAATAAGACTTAAGTACCTGCGTTCTCTGAGACAGATTGCCCTTTCTGTTGTAAGCTTAAAATTATCCTCCTTTACACAACGTGCCTCCACTTAAGAGTGTGTGTATTTTTGGTTGTAATTTTCAAGTCTTAAAGGAGGTTGATTGTAGATGGGGGCCAAAAAAAGCATAAGGAACGCAATTAAGTACACTATACTACTGGCACGCATTAGATAAGCGCAAAGGAAGAAAATAAGTACGGGATATGTGGTAAGAAAGCCACAGAGGAAAATGCACCTGAAATGTATTGGAAACAAACTACGGTGCGTGACATTTAGTTCAATTACGGCATAGCAATGTTTTTCTCTTGCACTTGTACCATAGTGTTCAAGTGCTATACCACACTGTTGATGATCCTGGAGTCGTTTTAGCCGGGTAAGCCATCAACAAAAACAACAACACAGAACAGTGTTGGGTAAATTAGGAACAAACCCTAGAACTTCCTTCTTCTTTGTTAGTGTGTTACTGTTTATCAGGCATGTATGAAGGAAACACATTTTTCTCTGAAAGTATTTGTGGGTTTCAGAAACAGTTGTTAACAAATTTCCCCCCTGTGCCAGCCATTATTTTCAGCCCAAAAATTCCATAAACTGAACTGGGTAAGCACTTTTATATCTGAAATATGTGGGGAATTCCCTCAGACACATGCTAACATTAGACCTGTCCTTATGCCTCTCCAGTGAATTGCAGAAAATAGGGTCCTTTCATAGATATACAGTCCCTGATTGATGCTTTTTAGTGTACATGGGTTTAAAGCCATTGTGGTGCAAACTGCGACATTGGCGCGAAGGGTAATGGGTGGCTCAATGGGTAAAGACCCTTTATGGGATCAGGGAGGCACTTCCTCTTTGAAGGCAAATACATAAACTGTTGTGAAAATTGGGGGAAAGGCTTATCTCCTCCAGGCTTAAAACTCCGTCCGACAATTGTTTTTCTACATTCACGTGTTCTCTGAATACAGAATAATTCTCGTGTGAAGATTACCATGCATGGCTATGGATTTGTGCGTGCTGTGCATGAGTGTGCGCACTGGGGCTCGCGCCAGCGGGTGTCCGGGTGTGTGTGTGGGTTCAGGTGTGTGTGGGTGCATATGTGGCTTTGCATGCATTAGTGTTTCACGAAGTGCTCTCCCCTATTGTTTTCCACATGGGGGGGAAAGATTCCGTCTATCGCCTCACTTTCAGCCTACGCACCTTTCTCGGACCGTACCTGCCGCGCCGTCCTGCCCGGGTTCCTGGTGGGGGGTGTGGGGTTGGCCCTCCTCGATTAAGCAGTGCGGTGGACTACAGGACACTCGGCCTGCCCACGGAGGCGGCAGCGCGTTAATCTGTCGTCGCCGATTCCTCCTCCTTGGTGGCCGCCCTGTGGTTCGTTCTGTGGCGGCGGCGGTGAGGGGGTTCCTTGCCCCCTCCTCCCTCAATCTCTCCCCCTTCCCACCACGACTGTCCGGTAGATCTTCCCCCTCCCTTCTGCTTTATCCTCTGTGAAAGACGGGAGATAATTTTTTTTTAATGTCGAGTCGAGTCAAATGTTGCTTTACTATGTCCAAAAAGAGACATCCACAGAAGGTAATTACATGAACAGACTAAACAGCACAGAAACAGTAGAAGAGAGAGAGAGACCTGTGCCGACAGACACACAGACAGACAGACAGACACACACACACATCTACACAGAAGAAACACAAACACACAACACACACAAGAAACAACAAACACACATGCACACTAGTAGAAACAAAACACAACGCTCGACAAAAACACACACACCCCACACTCTTTCAGAGACATTTTCCCTTAAGGGTTATACAGTCAACAACGATACCTGCATCGTCCTTGCCTGTTCCTCCCTCTATCTCCCTTGGTCGTCTTCCGCGTACGCTTCCTCTTCCGACAGCTGTCCGTGAGAGGGTACGGACACCACCTCTTAGCCACTGGAACATAACAACAAGGGCTGTGTCATACGCCATTGACATAGGCTAGAATCACCACGGCTCCAGCAAAATGTTGCTATGCTCTGATAGTTTATACGTGGGTTTCTTTACCTGACAACCTCTTAGCATAACATCACGCAGTCTCAAAAATCTCCGAAGTCGGGTGGTGGCTGCCCCGTGGCCGGGTAAGGGAAAAAACGGTCACACACGTAAGTTCCATCCCGTAGCTGGTGCATTTGGTAGCTATAGTGTAGCAAGCGCTTCGGTGTTCGGATGATCCCCTGAGTCTTTCAGCCAGGGTACACTACAACAACATACTAATTTGGCTGTTGGAGATGATACCTGGAGTCTTTCAGCCAGGGTTCAACACCAACAACCAAAATAATAATTCTTTCTATGTGAGAAGGATCAAACAATGGGTTGCTTCTACAAATCCATGGAAATCCCAAAAGGCAGGGGTGCCTGTGATCGCCCTGTACCATACGTCTCCCTGCCGTCTGAGTCCTGAGTCTAGAGTCTGGTGGGGTTCAGGGTCAGCTTCATCCTTCTCTGCGTTGCCCGGCCATGTGCCCAATGGGTGTCCGTTTTCAGGTTTGCACTGGTCTCCCCTCTTGCATGCAGCTGACACATCCGATTTCGAATGTGAACGTATAGACCTTCTTGACCCCATCTTCACTGTGCAGGTGTATCCCAACTCTGAAATCAGGGATGTGGCGGGTCGTCCGTACTCCTTCCACCAGACTTTTCGCTGCCGTCACCTTTTGTTGACGTGGGGGATGGGGAGGGGGGGGGGGGCCCAACCTTCCGACAACTGCCAGAATTTGGTTGACGGTGAGGGGGACCCCTCGCTTTTTCTTGTACGTCTAAGATCAGGATCCGAGTCGGAATCATCCAGCTTGCGAGTGGGTTGTGTTTTCTGGCATGCTTCAGAATTGCACTTCGTACTAGAAAAATGTGGCTTGAGAAATAAACCGAAGTTTTCATTCAAGGGACACACTTCGAAGTGTACTTTGATAGCAGACGAAACAGTGTACGAGTACGCTCAAACGTCAATGCCCTTCTTTGATTTCTTCTTCTTGTTTTTTTCACACTGTGGACTGAAATGCAGATTTTTTTGTTGCTGACCGTATAGCGTACTCAGAGGTCTCAAAACGTGTGTGTGTGTACATACAACAACTCCGTAGGGAAAATCACAGGTCTGGAGGAAGTCAAAGGAGAAAATTAGTTTGGAAGATTTAGTTTAAAAGGCAGGAGAAATGGGCCCAATAACTCTTAGAATGACTTTAAAGATGCAACCTGACAGATAGTTTTTGCAAAGACGACACGTCGAAAATCACCCAAAAGACATTCTTTTCAAGTCTTGCGGGTCACTTTGCTCTGGTTTCCTAATAAATCCACCGTCACAAACTGCAATTCCTCTCTGGCGTAGTTGCCGGGAGAGAGAAGCCATTTTTGGACCTGGGTGGGTGGAGGCCACTGGATTGGGTTAGAAGCTTTCTTTTTTGTAGTGGCAGTTACATAATGGAGCTGATTTCCTGTGTTGTGCGCGAAACTCCTTCGGTAAACTGTATAAAAAATGTATAAAAGGCGTGTATTTGAAAATTTCGTGCAAACGATTTGGTCCAAGCGTCAGCACCCTTTAGAAATAGAAGCCACTGCCTTCTCTTTCACTGAAAGAATCTGTCTTGCCAGCACCTCCACGCGAAGGGAGATTGTGCAATTTGACGGTTTGATTTCCTGGGAACGTCAGTGCAAAGTGGTAGTGTTGCGATCTCTGTGAAAGGGTCTGTTTCCTGGTGTACTCGACAGTTTTCGTGCACATAACTAATCATCAGGTGCCCCTTATTTTGTTATTATATTTCTTCCTATTTTATTAGTGTCCTGTTATAAGGCTCAGGGTCTAAGTCTGGGGGAAAAAGTATCGCCTATATACAGCCCCCAAACATAGTAATAGGACCGACAGTAAGAAGATAATAAAAGGCAGAGTCAGAATAGAGAGTAATTAGATTACAGGAAGTTGCATCGTGAGAACTTGCCATGGAAGGTAGCGGAGACTATTTTCTACAAAGACCTCTCCACCCCCCACCTGCCACTCCCACCCTTCAGGGTCCACGCTACACACACTATAGACATCATGATAAACACACAGACACACACCACACAGAAACACACACACAGTGTCAACACACATCACACTGGTGCAAACTGAGTACCAATGGTGTCACGAATTTGAACAAAGGGGAGAACCTCCTCTCTTCTAATTATGCAACTTAGATACGCGCATTTTTACCCGCCGGGGTGGGCATGTCGATCGTGACCCGTAGTGGCTTCGCGCGCTTATATTCTTAGTTGGTGGCGGTAGTCAGATAGAGGAAGAGGAGAGCGAGAGGAGGGGGGGGGGGGAGATAGTCCCTCCCTCTACGCCAAATAGAATATCGCGCTGGCTAAGCCCCTATCTGGTTTTACTGCCCCTGCATGGTCCAATCCTCGTTCCTAAGTTTGACCATTAACTCCCCTCCACCAAAGTTGATCACGATACCACAACGCACATGGTGGCGATGGGCTATCTCCTCAAGCGTGCCTCGATGCATGTCGACAGCACGGATCTCCTGCTTTGGGCGACTATACTTGGAACCCCGCCGTCCCTGGATTTCTCTCCCGTGTCTGCGCACACCTCCGAATCAGAAGCTCGGTTTTTGAAGGAATGGCGCTGAAAGCAAGGTTTTTTATGGCCTGAAAGCACTACTGTATTTTATCTGACTACAGGTGCAATCCCCAACTTTACACGAAATTACTGATTTTGTTCTTATTAATTTTTTTTTTACTACGTTCATACCTCGATCATGTTATCCTTCTTTCTCTTCTACGATCGCTCAGAACCAGTTTTCCTGTCAATTTATAACGCAGAGTGTTCGTCCATGCATGCCTTACGCGACTAACTAAAGAAATAGTTAGGCCCGTACGTCGTCTCTACTTCCGGCTGGAGGAAATCTTTTTTGAAAGTGTTTTCTTGAAAACAGGCAGGAGAATGCTGGAAAGGCATGAAAGATAGCAGATGATTTACTGAGTAAGCAAAGGGAAAAGGCAGAGTCAAGAGAGAGACATATAGAGGTAATTTACAGCACGAACTTCCAGAAAGGGGGGAACTATTTACACAAAGAGACCCGGCAGCCCCACGGGGGTGGGGGGTGGATCATGTTATAAGGTGCGGAAACGCATCGTGTCTGTTCCACAGGCATGGGAATGTGGAAAGTTAAAAAGCTGAAAAGCGGGTCTAGTGCCACGCAGAAGTTGCGTGCTTCTAATTAGGGGTCGCGGGGGTAATATTGGAGCTTTTTTGGGTAATGAATTCCCTCACAAGCAGTTGCAATGGCTACGTTGAGTTGATTTTGGGGTTTTCAGCGACAGACCTTTTTGTTCGGCAGAACAAAGCAGGTCATTTTCGGCAGAAATTTGCAGTTTGGCAGACAATTCCATCCCGTGCTTATATCCGAAAAGTGTGTGTGTGTGCCTGACTGTGAGAGGCAAGTCCATTGGCAGCGTGCACACATGCTCACAAGCTGGCCCTGTCATGCCAGAAGGGTCGGTGGGGGATAGTGTCGCTAGCATGGATTGTATGGGTCGGGTTGTTGGTCGTTTATTAACATTTGGCATGTAATGCATAGATGCATACGGCTAATGCATGTGTGTGGCACAAGTACACACACCAGACATAGACAGAAACACCAGACAACAAAAAAGAGGAAAATAAAAAGAGAAAAAACCCAAACACACAGCCAACACACACACATACATGCATGAACACGTACACGCACACACATACACACACTACAAACATTGCATGGGTTAAAAGGAAAACATTCTCTCAATCCTGAAATGACACGTTTCAATGTTCTCTGAATCTTCACACAATCCTGAAGTGGTGAATGCATTCAAAATAAATTTAATGTGTGTGTGTCTGTGTATACAGGATGCATGGTGGGTGGTTTACAATTGCAATGTCTTATCATCTTTGTTTTAGCGCACATGACACACAGTATGTGTTGTTGTATGTTTGATTTTATAAACCCTGGATCCGAAGAACAGATGTGCCAATCCTAAAGACTCTTCCTTATCAGCTTTTTTCATCGCTGATTTCAGGGTGACTCATGAAGTACGTAGTTCACAGCTACAAGCCGCTCGTAATTAAGCCGCACCGCCTATTGTTTAAAAATTGAAAAAAGAATGCATAAGCCGTGTCGAAGCATAAGCCCGTGGAAGCGTGGCAATGCACCTGTCTGCTTCCGGTTGAGTCTATAGTTGATCGCGGGTTGTGTTGACTTACAAAAACGAGTTCGGACCGCATTTGTAAACACATATACAGAAATCAAGGTGAATGTTTTTTGTCATCAACCATGAACAATGCCCCAGATCTAAGGTCTGAATCAAGATGCCACTGAGTTGAGATTACTTTCACTTTCGGCAACGCTTAGGCCGCCGCAACTGTATAGCCGCAGGGGGGGTGGGGAAAGTTGTGGTGCTTATCTGATCCGCGAATGATGTACTTGGGGTGTCTGCGCACAATAATATTGTCATCCTGGCATTCACAGTCACCTCCCGGTGATCACAGGCGTTCAAAGCTATCGCTCTAAAAACACAATATTGATAAATCCCTTGTGTTGCACTCTTCTATCACATCAATTTCATCATCATCCTGGCACTTGACAAGCTATCCGGGTAGTGTGTGGCCCTGCCTGATATGAGCGTGTGAGATAACCATCACTCAGAGCAAGACAGATGGACAAAGCAGACCAATAAATAACCTTCCAGGACGTCATTTCCATCGTCTCCTGAACACTTGACGCAATCCTGAAAGGCTGGCCACCTGTGTCTGTGATGATCATGGCGACTAGATAACCATTCACTCAGGCAGGCAGACAGAAAGACAGAGAGGTGTGTGAGACCGACAGACAAAAAACAACCTTCAGACGTCGATTTCCCTCATCATCCTGGCACATTGACGTCTATCCTGAGGACTGAGCCACGCCTGATATCATGGAGGACTAGATGCCATCACTCTCAGACAAGACAACACACAGACCGTCTTTGTGTCGTGCATCGATCCTGACATTTCACGCGCAAGCCTGAAGTCTGACCTTGCTTAGTGATCCACAAGCAAGTCATAGACCATCACCCCAAGATGGAGCTCACGCTTCCAAGGACGTCATTTCCATCTCATCCTGGCCACTTGACGCGATCCTGAAGGGATTGGCCCTGCTGTATATGCAGGTGAGTTCTCTCCACCACGATGACCCGCTTGGTGGCCAAGCGTGGTGAGGGGAAGCGTGGCAGCACTGGCCATGTACACATGCCCGAGGCGTGCTGCTATCTTGCCCTCCCCATGGTACATGTCCTTGTCGTGCGAAATTGACCCTGAAAGAAGGTCGGCTTATAATTAGTTTTAGGCACGTAGTGGGGGAAAAGTGGTTTTTCAAGGAAATGGCCGTGGTCCATGGGCCAAGAAAATTCAATAAAGTTAGGTGAATTTTTCACTTTTTCCATGCCCTTTTAATGCATGTTTTAATAATTTGTGTTTCAAACTTCAATAACTGTTTCGCGGATTTTCTCGATTTTCGCGGGTGTCCTAGCATGCCTGTATGTACAGTACATGTTAATGCAGGGTTCGTACAGATCTGATTAAAAACAATCCAGGACTTCCGATGACAGGTTCTAACTTCAATGGGACTCAATCTGGCACACTGATCTGGTACAGTCCTCCACAAATTGACGCTGAAAATTCCGGCTTAATTTTACAGTACCGTATTTTTCGGACTATGAGGTGCACCCAAATATTAACGGCAAAATATGCAATTCTGTTGTTTTTTTAAAAATTTTAAAATATTTTCTACTATTTTAAGGTGCTGGTCCATGTTTGATGAGGCGCCGGGGTCTCAGTGTGCTGGAAAAAAGTATCGCCTTATAGTAAAATAAATATGGCATGTTCATAGTCAGATACTTGTCGAACTCGGGTACCGACAAGCAGCTTCCTCCACGCACAAGCCGGCGACGTCTCTGCCTCTCATGAACCTACTGCAGGCATAAGACATCTGGCAGCCTTTGTGTGGATGGTCTCCAAATACTTATACCATGTGTAAACCCTCCCCCTCTTGCTCGTCCCCCCCGCTTCCTTCCCGACAATTCCTCCCCTCTTGTGCCCCTCCCCGCTGTATTAAGGCGCCTCTTCCGCAATCCCCAATTTCTACAGTGCAGAATGTGATGCAATGTTGACTGTGGTACATAGTAGGAAGTAAGTGAGGGTTTGTAACGATCTAATACAACCATTCCAGGACTTTTCTCAGGACCAGGGCCTCGTTTATTCACGCTGAGTGTCTATATCGCATGAGACTTTAGTCATGATGCTAACTTAGAGCTTCTTCCATGGTCCTATAAGGATTTAATAGAATCTTTTGGAATAGCTCTAAGTTAGGCATAATGCTAGTCTCTGCTTTTCACGTGAATCGGCCCAGGTTACTAATATTTCTCAAGGCCTCAATCTGGCACCGAGCTCATCAATGTCGTGTTGCGTTTCCAGCCTTCTTGAGCTCAGTGTGTTTTGCTTCTGGATGGATAATCTGTTATCGATTATCCTCCGGTCCGGAGGCAGACACATATTGGACACCGTAGATTGCACACATGTGGGGTATACGATCCGGAGCCAGTGCAACACCGGAAAGCCCCGGTCAATTTTCATCAGTAATGATATCAGCAGCTACTTGTGCTTTCTGGCCTTGACAATGGCTTTTTACCCTTTCACTGCCAACTATTCGATTTTTTTGCACACCAATGTCTTTAACACCAAGTCACTAAATGCATCAAACTCAGGGTCGTTATGCTGCAAAGATCCCTATTTCTCTATTTTGCCTTATTCTGTTCCTATTATTCTTTTAGGGCACACAGCACATTAGATCCGCAATCCGTAGTGGTTGCGCAGTAAGCAAAGGGGAAAGGGCAAGTCAGATGAGACACCCTTACTGACACATATGTAGCTTCCATCGGCACAGTACAGCTGACTTCTGTGTGACCGGTGCGTGTTGTCCATCACCCAGTACCCTCGTAACGGTCCCATTGCTGGCAGTTTGGGAGAAGGTATACGCTGGTAGCGCACTGGGTTCTTGCACATACAAACATATACCGTAAAATCTTGACTATAAACGCAATCTGGGGGTGGGTGTTAGCTAGAAGTCCACATGCCCTTAAATTGACAAGATATTAGGTATTTATTCACAGATAAACTGTCAGCCTTTTTATAAGCTTGCAGAGACAATTTTGTATGTGCACAAACCACACAAATATAGATTTCTCCTATCTGAACATGAGTATTTAATGTCCATACGACTTTAAAACACATGGAGTTTGAATCTATTGATTATTCAAACTAGTTTTTTGAGTCCTAAATAAGCTCAAAATAGACTGAACAATACAGCCAGAACGAATTTAATCATACGGATAAATGTAGCATGGACAAAAAAATCCATTGATTAGCCCGCTCAGCCTATAGCCGCATGGGCGCCTAAGTTGAGGAAAAAGATCGCGGCGTAATATCAGCACTATCGCTAGCTGATAAGATTACCAGGAATGAACATTTTTCTAGAGATTTTGTACCAAACATACCTATCAGCCCTCATGTCGTGCACTTTTCTAAAGATCAACAGTGTAAAACAATCACCTTATTTCCTATTTTCAAAACGTTCCAGACTGTGGAAGTACTAGATTTCTCTTATTTTCAACAACCTTAAGCAATTGCACACATGAGAGGAGAGAGAGAAGAGGATAGGAAGAGAGATGGAATAAGAGAGAGAGAGAGAGAGAGGACTAGATTGAGAGAGAGAGACAGACGATGAGAGGAGCATTTATACTGAGACAGACTAGATATGGAGTAGACAATAAGAGAGAGATAAGAGACAGTAGAGAGAGTTAGATGTAGTCGATATATATCATATAGCTGAGGACAAAGAGAGATTGAGATATAGAGAGATAGAGTAGAAGAGAAAGAGTATAGTGATATGTACAGAGACGTAGTATAGTATATTTATATGATTATATGATATATATCGAGGATGCATATTTTGGAGAGAGAAGAGAGAGAGAGAGAGTAGAGAGATAGTAGAAGAGAGAAGAGAGAGAGAGAGATAGAGAGAAGAGAGAGAGAGAGAGTCGAATGTCCTCATTGCAAATTAATCCAAAAACATATTTTACACTTAGGCCTGCATACTTTTTTTAAAAGATTCATTTAAAATACAAAAAAAAACAAAACACAAAGAACACACAAATCTCATCAAACATAAATGGTCAAAACTATCTAAAAGGTGAATATCGTTGGTGAAATTCAAAAACCTTGTATCTCAATTTTTGTAGTTTTGACAGAAAAATGGAAAAAAAAGTTAAAAAAAATTAACCGCGTTTATCACCACAAGCTTATTAACAAGGACGAATATGTTGTTCAAGACATTGCGAGTTTAGTCCTGCATTTTGTTAAAATTACTTCTTTTTTTTTTAATACTTGAAAAGAACGAAGATATGAGGTTTTTGTCCCTTAAGTAGATCTGAATTTGGGACTTAACAGAGTTTTTCTTCTATTTTACACAACCTCATTTACCCCAGATAGAAAGTCGTTAGAGATATGAGCTTTTTGGTGGGGAATGGGGGGGGGGGGGGGGAGGGAACAAGGGAAAAATGGGGAATTAGAGAGAGCTGACTATGTATCTAAACTCAAAAACTTCCAAAATCAAAATACTCGGTTTATGAATTTCACAGACGATATGCTTGATCAACATGTACCCTGTAATTGTAAACTGCACATATATGTGCGTAATTTCTTTGTATCCTAAAAACCCCCCCCACAAAACAGTGATCTAAAAACACATGAAAATTGAAAACTCAAGGGAAAAAGTGCCAAAATGTAGAAAATAAGTTTTTTTAAAAAGCAACACCAAGTTCCCAAAGACTAGTGTTACTGCTAACCAATAACAAAATAAACTGAACAAGAAGAGAAAGAAAGAAAGAAAGAAAGAAAAAAAGAAAAAGCAGCAGAAGAAGACAGTGCAGAACAGAACTATGAAAATACAGAAATAAATAACTGCTACATACATCAAACAAAATATCCAACTGTCTACTTCTAAAACAGAAGATCAAAAAAGAATATCCAACAACTAAGAAGAACTTCTAAGAACGAAGAAGAAGAAGGAAGAAGAAGAAGAAGGAAAGAAGAAGAAGAAGAGGAAGAAGAAGAAGAAGAAGAAGAAGAGAGAAAGAAGAAGAAGAAGAAATGTGTATGTGTGCGAGGACAGAATTTATTCAAATACAAAATGAATATAACCAAAGACTGTATATGGGAAGATAAGCATCCGGTCTCTTTTCCCTATATATGAGTAGTGAGGACAGAAACACTGGTTATGTCCCTTTAAAACAGTACACATTTTACACGTCGATAGGCCAGTTGAATTCTCCGTTCAAGTTCCAGTCTGAGTTTTTGGATAGCCTCCACTGTGAAAAGTGTACTGGCCCCACTAACCGATAAACTCTATCAGCCCGGTTCGCCGAGCTCTTTAAGTAATCCATCTTACCCTTTTAGAACATCTTTGATATAACTTCTAAGAAAGTGAATATACAAGACAACACACAACGCTCAAGACATCAAAAGAATAATCGAACCCCGCAAGCCCCCTTTCCCATCCCATTAAAACAGTCTTTTCTTTCCCTAGCTTCAACATACTTTATTAGTAGTATAACACAAACTATTGACAGAGGTACCAGTAATTATTCTTCGATTGCTCAGCTTCTTGTCATATGAGCGCAGATGCATCATAACAGTTAGGCCCAGCATGTCCGTCTTCGGATGAAGATAATATTTGTAAGAATTTCTTGAGAGAAAAAAGGCAGGAGAATGGACCAATAAGGCAAAAAGATAGTAGACGACAGTAAGCAAATTTAGAGAGCTGACTATGTATCTAACAGTAAGCAAAGGGAAAAGGGCAGGTCAAAGAGAGTGACAGATTAGAAGGAAGCTACAAGCACAAGAACTTCCAGAAGATGGGGGGACTATTTGTGCAAAAGACGCCCCCCCCCCCCCACCCCAGTATCCCCCCCCCGCCCCCCACAGGGGACAGGGAGGAGTGAATAACATCTTTCCCCATCGTCATACTGTATGCACATGGATGGAACTGAAGAAAATCAAAAAAACAGGCAAGGCAGGGGTCCAGGGGCAGCGGGCATTGGATGCGCCCGGGAGGCATGCCCCCACCCCCCGAGTCCCCCCCCCAGGCGTCCCCCCCCCCTGAAGCTGAAGAAAAAGCAAAATCATACTCAATTTGAAGCTTATTCCAGGCTTGTAAAGTGAGAATTCAACACGTTTTCCCCCTTGAACTTTGAATTTAAAAAAAATGTTGGTGGTAAAAATTTTGAAAAACAGGCACCACCTGGTTTTCAAATTTTGAAAAACAGGTGCTGCCTCGTATCCGAGGCAAGGTTGCATCCATGTATTCATGTTCATGTTCATGACTGTCAAAATGCCCAAGAAATATACAGTCACACTTCAAGCATATATTGCACTTGCGGGTATACTTTTTTCCCCAAAAGCATTTTGTACTATTCCACACAAAGCAGAGAAATCAAAGGGTTAAAAAGGTTGCTGGGGTAATATGTTATGTTGGCATGTTTGCATTGTGTTAGTGGTGTGTGTGTGTGTGTGTGTGTGTGTGTGTGTGTGTGTGTGTGTGTGCGTGTGCGTGTGTGTGTGTGTGTGTGTGCGTGTGTGTGTGTGTGTGTGTGTGTGCGCATGCGTGTGCACGCGCATACGTGTGTGTGTACAGAGTATGTGTATGTGAAGGTTTGTGTGTGTGTGTTTTTTTGTGTGTGTATGTGTGCATTCATCAACTGTTTTAAAAAGTGCAAAAATATAATCCAACTGAATGTAATTCATGCAACTTTATTATGCTGCATATTTGTTTCGATCAGTAAAAAATATGGTTTTACTATAAGACCTTCAAAAATCATCCCAAATGAGGTCTTATAAGGGAGGGGTCTTATAAGGGAAGTACTTTTAATACTTACAAAGAAGGGCAATGTCTCAGAGAAGTAGGTCTTATGTGGTGGGGGAGGGGGGGGGGGGAGTCTTATAATGGAAGGTCTTATAAGGGAGGTTCCAATGTATAATTTTTTTTCTTTTATTGCTCATTTAATACAAGTGGGGTTGTTTTTTTATCAGTGTACCCTTCCCCTACCTACCATGGCTGATGAGCTCCATCTACCATTTAAGATAAACTCAACTTTTACACACACACATACACACACGCTTGTGCGCACACGCTTTAAAAGCTATGTAATATAATAATATAACATGCTTTACATAATTACTTAGGTTAGGTTCGGTTAGGTATTAGGGACAGGCTTTCATCAGCCTAGGCCTCGCGGCCTATAAAACGTCCCATCATTGACATATATACATTTTGATTTTGCATTGGGGTCTGACACACACACAAAAATACAAGCAATCAAATCATCTTTAGTAATTACTAATCAAATTCCAGAAAGAGATCTCTAAATTTTGTCTAACAATTTTTTTTAAACAAGAACAGTAACAGCCAACACACTCAAAATCTACACACAAAAACATACAAATCCCAATCAAAAAGAAAAAGAGATAATAATAATAATAATAATAATAATAATAATAATTGCTTTGAAATGAAGCCAAAAAAACCTGTAGTAAGTGTTTTAATTTTACAGCAAATAATTCACACAAATAACAAAAAGCACAAAAAAGACTGGGAAAAAAATACTTCAAATTGAAGAAACAAAAAAACAAACAAAAGTCACACCAACACTAAACAGAAGAGAACGTCACAGAGACACTTGATCATTAATTAAATATATAATAAAGTACACCAAAATTGTTAACATGTGTCGTTAGATACAACAGATTAAAGACTTTAAAAAAACGAATTAAACCGTAAGAATGGAAATTATACCAAACCAAACGCCACTCTTCTAAATCTCCCGTAGGCAAAGAGATGGTTAAAAAAGCTACAAAAGCGAAAATAAATAAGTAAATAAATAAGTCAAACGTAAGTCGACTAATGAATGAAATAAGCGCTTTAGTTTTTTTCGTTTTTTTGTACCTGAGCATGTGTTTCCCACTTGAACCATGCAGAGAATTAATGAATCAAACACAGTTAATTATTAATCATACATCCTCAAAACTTCAACACTATCCAATCGAAAACAAGCACACAAAAAAAGATCAAAGCTATACTAAGGAAACGTTATGTTGGGGGTCAGAGTAAGGTTAAGGATGGGAATGGGGAGTGAGGTGGGGGGTGGAAAGGTTTAAAAAATACATCACAAAACAAAGAAATTTGTGGGGTCTAAACTGACCAGTTATTCAAACTTTCTATGAAAAATAAAACAATCATATGTTGAAATCATAATTTCAGTAATTGAAAAGCTACGATTAATATTATACTTATTGGCCACTGCAAAGAACACATTTTGCAAGAGTGAATGCCCTTGGTGGGTGGGGGAAGATGGTTGAGTACTGACCAAACAAGGGCATAACTCTCGCCAATAACCCTATTTGAGGCCACTGAATAGCTGCCTTTTGCAAGAGTGAATGCCCTTTTGGATACTGACCAACAAGGGCTTAACTCTTGCCATCAAGGGCGTTAATAACCCTAGTTGCAGTGGCCAATAGCAATATATAAAAAATTGAGATACCTTCAAATTCACTGCTTTAGAGCTAAATTCCGAATGACTTTGGAAATCTGTGGTTCTTTTACACAGCTGTTCCGTCCCACACAAAATCAAGCTATTTAGTTAAAAGCCTGAATCTAGAAATCTTAGATAAAAACTGTAAAGATATTTTGGCTGTATGCTCTACATAGTATTTCAAATACATTTCTTCCCTCAGATTTATGGTAAAAAATTATTTTTGTGAGCAGTATCAATCAACATATCTAGTAGAAATAATATACTTAGTATCACAAACATAAATAAGATTGCCTATGAGTGAAAATCTAGCAATATCCACTGACTATAAGTAATCTTGTCACATACTACAACATATTCTCGCCTGTTATTTATGAAAAGTTACTTATAGTTAACTAAAGTTTGCTTGAAAAAAATTATGAAATTATAAAATAAACTAAATGTTCCTCCCGAAACAGCTTAAACAGTTCATTTAAAAATGGGCTTTTTTTTTTTTATCAATTGCTAACATGTTTTCCAATGAAACAAAACTCCACAGCATAGACGGGTTACATGAATGGTGCCTTCCAGATTAACAACAAACCAGGGGGGGCCTACTCTTGTCCTGTCATTTCATCTAAGACATGTGTATATTATGATTATTTATTATCAAGTTTCTACCGAAAAGTTGTAATCAAGAATTCACCAATCTATCCACACACAAAAATAGGTTGATTCACATGCCAATGAAAGATGATATTTGAAAGAGAAAAAAACCCACAGATTAAGTGCACTTATAACTAAGAACCAGGGGAAACAACTATACAAGTGTTTTAACCGACAGTTACTTTTTCTTTATTTTTTTATTTTTGTTTTAGATCATACATAGATTTCACTATCAAAAAGTCTTTTCCTAACCCTTTCGCCGCCAACGTCACATTTTTGCACCACAATGATTAAACACCCATGTCATTAAACAAGCGCGAAATCGCAATAGTTTGTGGCACGCGGTCTATTTTTACCACTCCAATCATGAGTTACCTCCCCTGGATTTTCAATAATTTTAATCTGTAAACCAGAATGTTATCTCTGCACCATTTCGTAACTTTTTATATCTTTTGGAAAACATTTAAAACTATGTATCCTACTTATACTCATCAAAAGAAGCACTGCATACTCGTCGTGTCTGTTGTAGTGTCTGTATTACATATGTTTATTATTTTGTACGCTTTTAAAATACATCATTGTAAAGAGCGGCCAGAAGTGTAGCCTCGATTTGAAGTGCGACAATTTTGGAACGACAGACCGACAGACAGACCAACAAAGTGAGTTATAGGTTCGTGGCTTGAGCCACAAACAAAAACTTTGAATTCAGGGTCTGTTATCCAATGATTTTTGTGTTCTTGATTGTGGGAGTTAAGGGTAGGCAGGCCAAAACATGTAGCAAAGGAATCCCCAATATTTCAGACAAAAACTTTTCTTTACCCCTGTAAGTTTATTGGATAATTTTGGATAAAAAATGGCTGGCGGCGAAGGGGTTAAAAAGCATTACAATGCATGTGCATCTGAATTAATACAAATCTTTTAACCCTTTCACCACCAAAGTCACAATTTTGCACCACAGTGATTTAACACCTATGTCATTTAACAGCCAACACACTCAAAACACCAGGTCATTAAAAGGCCTCAAAATCAGGGTCTGTTTCTCTTAATTTGGGGGGAGGTAAGGATAGGCCTTACTTTAAATATGTCACAGAGGAATCCACACATTCATTTCAGACAACACACATTCAAACAAAACACCCATGTCATTAAAAGGCCTCAAATCAGGGTCTGTTCTCTTAATTTGGGCCTGTTCTCTTAATTTTGGGTTTATTGGAGGCCTTACTTTAAATTGTTGGAAATCACACACTAAAATCAAACTGGCAAACACCCATGTCATTAAAAGGCCTCAAATCAGGGTCTGTTCTCTTATTTGGGCCTGTTCTCAGGATAGGCCTTACTTTAAATATGTCAGAGGAATCCACACATTCAAAATCAACATTCCACTCAAACACCCATGTCATTAAAAGGCCTCAAATCAGGGTCTGTTCTCTTAATTTGGGAGGTAAGGATAGGCCTTACTTTAAATATGTCAGAGGAATCCACCATTCAAAATCAACACATTCAAACACCCATGTCATTAAAAGGCCTCAAATCAGGGTCTGTTCTTCTTAATTTGGGGAAGTAAGGACTTACTTTAAATATGTCAGAGGAATCCACACATTCAAAATCAACACACTCAAACACCCATGTCATTAAAAGGCCTCAAATCAGGGTCTGTTCTCTTAATTTGGGCCTGTTCTCTTAATTTGGGGAGGTAAGGATAGGCCTTACTTTAAATATGTCAGAGGAATCCACACATTCAAAATCAACACACTTCAAACACCCATGTCATTGAAAAGGCCTCAAATCAGGGTCTGTTCTCTTAATTTGACCCTGTTCTCTTAATTTGGGGAGGTAAGGATAGGCCTTACTTTAAATATGTCAGAGGAATCCACACATTCAAAATCAACACACTCAAACACCCATGTCATTAAAAGGCCTCAAATCAGGGTCTGTTCTCTTAATTTGGGCCTGTTCTCTTAATTTGGGGAGGTAAGGGATAGGCCTTACTTTAAATTTGGGGTCATTAAAAGGCCTCAAATCAGTCTGTTCTCTTAATTTTGGGGAGGTAAGGATAGGCCTTACTTTAAATATGTCACAGAGGAATCCACACATTCAAAATCAACACATTCAAACACCCATGTCATTAAAAGGCCTCAAATCAGGGTCTGTTCTCTTAATTTGGGTCTGTTCTCTTAATTTGGGGAGGTAAGGATAGGCCTTACTTTATAATATGTCAGAGGAATCCACACATTCAAAATCAAACACACTCAAACACCCATGTCATTAAAAGGCCTCAAATCAGGGTCTGTTCTCTTAATTTGGGCCTGTTCTCTTAATTTGGGGAGGTAAGGATAGGCCTTACTTTAAATATGTCAGAGGAATCCACACATTCAAAATCAACACACTCAAACACCCATGTCATTAAAAGGCCTCAAATCAGGGTCTGTTCTCTTAATTTGGGCCTGTTCTCTTAATTTGGGGAGGTAAGGATAGGCCTTACTTTATATATGTCAGAGGAATCCACACATTCAAAATCAACACATTGAAAAACAACCCATGTCATTAAAAGGCCTCAAATCAGGGTCTGTTCTCTTCATTTGTGGGAGGTAAGGATAGGCCTTACTATTAAATATGTCAGAGGAATCCACACATTCAAAATCAACACATTCAAACACCCATGTCATTAAAAGGCCTCAA
Organism: Phymorhynchus buccinoides; assembly: GCA_017654935.2. NCBI lineage: Eukaryota > Metazoa > Mollusca > Gastropoda > Neogastropoda > Raphitomidae > Phymorhynchus > Phymorhynchus buccinoides. The sequence goes on along the minus strand of CM065695.1, from coordinate 41,144,250 downwards.
ATCAGGGTCTGTTCTCCTTAATTTGGGGAGGTAAGGATAGGCCTTACTTTAAATATGTCAGAGGAATCCACACATTCAAAATGAACACATTCAAACACCCATGTCATTAAAAGGCCTCAAACCAGGGTCTGTTCTCTTAATTTGGGAGGTAAGGATCGGCCTTACTTTAAATATGTCACAGAGGAATCCACACATTCAAAATCAACACATTCAAACAACCCATGTCATTAAAAGGCCTCAAATCAGGGTCTGTTTCTTAATTTGGGGAGGTAAGGATAGGCCTTACTTTAAATATGTCACAGAGGAATCCACACATTCAAAATGAACACATTCAAACACCCATGTCATTAAAAGGCCTCAAATCAGGGTCTGTTCTCTTAATTTTGGGAGGTAAGGATAGGCCTTACTTTAAATATGTCACAGAGGAATCCCCAATATTACAGACATATTTTTTTTCTCTACCCAGGTAAGTTTAATGGACATTTTTGGCTGAAAAATGGCTGGCGGTGAAAGGGTTAAAGACTTCAATGAATAATAAAAACAGCAATGCCGTAGTTGTGACAGCAAATTTTCGGTTTATTTTAAAACCTTTGATGAGCTAAAACAGTTGGCCGACTGACAAAAAACAAATACACATCATTTTGCTTGTTATTGTTTGTTTATCATTGCGCAGTTCTACTCTTCTTACTTCTTCTACTGAATAACACTAAATTTGTGGAAATGTCAAGAACAAACGGGTCAAATACCACTCAACTAACTAAATATGTTTTAGTTTTCAAAAATTGGAACTCTCAACAAGGATGGAAAGAGGACTAAAATAAACAAATGAAGGTTAAAAAGAATACTCACTCGTAGGTCTGAGTTCCCTCCCCGTTTCGGTGGTGGCTGCCGAACTGGCCTTCATACACGGCTTTGGGAGAAGTGCGTAAAATGCCGAAGCCTGCACACCCCACAGGAAGACATTCACAACTATCTTTTTTCTGTTCTTTTTATCATGGTTACTTGCATACCCTGCCAGACAAAAAAACAACAACACAAAAACAAACACACACAGCTATAAACAGCTCTATTATGGTGCATGAGAACATTTTAAGAACAATTGATTTTTTTTCCCTTCCTCGTTGATCACTGATTTTATATAAGGGTATTTTAGCTGTTCAAATTTTCTGGGCCATCCGGTGGGATTGCTCTAGTGCCACTGATTTCTTCTTCTTCTTCTGTGTTCCCAGGCCATTATGGCCATACTGGGTAAGGCACGGATGTGTCTGTTTTTCAGTTTTCACTGGTCTCCCTGCTGCGTACAGCCGACACATTCCGATTTCGGAAGAGCTCAAATGAGAACATTATTTGGAAGATTTTCTTTTTAAAAAGGCAGGAGAACGGGCCAATAAGTCAGAAAGATAGTAGATGACAGAAAGCAAAGGGAAAAGGCAGAGTCAATTAAGAGAGTGACAGGTTACAAGCACAGAACTTCCAGAAGGTGGGGAACTATTTGTATGAAAGACCCCCCCCCCGGTATCCCCTCGGGAGAGACTCGTGGAGTGGGGCGGGGTCGTCCAGCTCCCCGTATGGAGGCACGAGGCATCCACCCACTGCCCCAGCGGCTGATTTCAAGTCCCACCTCCAGTCCGCACCCTGGTTCTTCAGGCTGCATACTCCCAAGGGAGCAGTCTATCTTAGGCTGTCATGAAGCAATCACCAGAGACACTGCGCTGCTACTGAGTCAGAGTTACTCTGTTTTTTCTTTGTTTCTTTTTTGAGGGTGTCGGCCAGCAGGGCCTTCACCTGCTCCTTTTTTTCAGTGACTGTGTTTAATGTCTCATTTATACCCTATAACCAACAACTTAGAAAAAAAGAATACTACTACCAATAACAAACAAAATTTTTGTAACCCTCTCCCTACTACAGAACTGAAATGTGCCCGATTTTTTTTTTATCACTGGCTCCCGTTTGCGCCCGCTGAACGCCAGGTCTAGTACGTTCACTTTCACTTTCTCCCTACCCACAATGCAATATACTAAGTTAGGTCTTCCTGTTTCTGACACTCCCGGGTCGGTTTTTGGTCTTTACAGCAAGGGAAAGCACCCAATAGTCTTTTTGAACGGATTTTTCAAAGTGACGCCAAATTTTGTTTTCTTTTCCACATGACGTGAGCAGTAATGACCACGTGCGATGTTTGGAGCGCCATTACGGATTTTTTCTTCCAATTCATGGTTTGTTGTGTGACATTGTGTTAGCTTTCGAATAAAAAAATATCATTATTGCTATTCAATATGCATCTTTCAGAAATGAAATGTGAGTTAGACTTTATTCTGGGTGATTTTTTTAAATAAAAGATTTGGTGTGACGTTCGAAAGTTACTCCCCTTCTCTTATGCAATAGGATCGATTCTCGGTTCGAGTGATCGGGAGACATAGGGTTAAATCAAAAATAAAACAAACGACAACAGCAACAAAGAGACATATCTAACAATAGCATAATATCTTAGTTCTTTAGTTAACTATTTTCCACTTAACACCACACACACACATACACACTTGAGTTTGAATCTCGGGGGGAAAATCCACCAATGCAACTATTCAGAGTTACTTTGTTGGAGATCAGTGGAGCCTAGTTCTGATCTAACATATAACAGGCACCACTTTCTAAGCCCCCTGCTGATAACAATAAGATAAGGTTAGATTTTCTTATCTTACTGTGTTTTGCATGCTCTTTATATTGCGTTGTCCCTTTTTACTATATTATTGTTTGTTAACTGTATCATCTTTATGGTGTTTTTTAAAATGTGCATGTTGAAGCAGACGAGAGAGAAAACGTGGAGCCTGTTCTCTGATCTAACATATGAGGGACACCACTTTCTAAGCCCCCTGTTGATAACAATAAGGTTAGGTTCGATTTTATTATCTTACTATGTTTGACAATGTTTTGCATGCTCTTTATATTGCTTTGTTTGTCCCTTTTTATTATTTTTAAGAGGGCTGGATGTTAAAAAAAAAAGCATGTACCATTTGCTTATTCTATTACCCTCTATAAAATAACATTAACCCTTTCACCGCCAGCTATTCTTCAGCCCAAAAATACCATTAAACATAACTGGGTAGAGACAAAAAAACCTGCTATATTGGAAATTCCTGTGTGTCATGCACAACATTAGGCCTATCCTTACCTCCCAAAATTAAGAAAATGGGGTCTTCAGATAACCAGTCCTGATTTGATGCCCTTTTAGTGATATGGGTGTTAAGCCATTGTGGTGCATAAATGCGACATTGGCGGCGAAAGGGTTAATTCAATTCAATAATGATTTAGTTACAAAGCCAGCATGAATGACAGTCCAGTCCCCCACGCTCAGCTCCTTCATCTCGAAGGTGCTGAAGCTCCCTGAATAAAAACACTACCGTTATGCACCTAACTAAGAAATAGTTAGGCCCAGCAAGTCCGACTTCGGCTGGAAGAAATTTTTTTGAAAGTGTTTCTTGAAAAAAAAAAAGGCAGGAAAATGGACCAGTAAGGCAGAAAGATAGTAGACGACAGTAAGCAAAAGGGAAAAGGCAGAGTCAAAGAGAGTGGCAGATTAGAGGAAGTTACAAGCACAGAGCTTCCAGAAGGTGGGGGAACTATTTATACAAAAGACCCCCACGGGGGGAACTATTATAACAAAAATTACATTTTTTGTCAAATGCTGCAGGATGTCCGTAGAATACAGCATTTATATGGGTTTTCTCAGTCACAAACAACAGGGATGGGAATTGTCCGCCAAATAGCAAATTTGTGCCAAAATGACGTTAGGTTATGTTAGGTTAGGTACATTATAGTCACAGAGGTGTCTCTGTGAAATTCGGGTTGCTCCCACCTGGAGAGCGCGTCGCAGCCAGAGGCGCACCACCCTTTTTTTTTTTTTTTGCATGCGATTTTTGTGTGACTGATGAGGAAGGAAGGGGGGGGGGGGTAAATTTTGACCAAATGACAACTTTTTCGTTGCCACTGGGTTTAACGTGTGCTAAGTGCATGAGCACACGGGACCTCGGTTTATCGTCTCATCCGAAAGACTCCATGTTCAGACCGCAAGGCCTAGTGCAAAGTGAGAATAAAAATCCCCTGTAAGTTGCTTTTCCACTGAAAAAAAAGTCTGTCCGCCGAAAAAAAGAAGAACTAAATTTAGCCATTCTAATGCTGTCTTAGGGCTTCAATTACCAAAAAAAGCTTCAGCATTACCCCCTGGACCCCTACTAGGGGCCTTCTGCAGCCCCTAGACCCCCGCTTTCGTCTCGTCTTTTTTTAAAAATATACTTTTCCACTTCCCATGCCTGAAACCAGCTCCCTGCACCTTGCTTCTTGTTCTTGACCCACTGCCCCTCGTAGACGCTGTCGTCGGAGTACTTCATGACGCCGTGGCCGTGCATCTCTCCGTTCAGGAACTGGCCCGTGTACTTGCAGCTGGACCCGGAGAAGAACTTGTACCCGTGCCCGTTGATCTCCCCGTTGACAAACTGGCCCTCGTAGTACGTTCCGTCCTTCATCGTCAGCTTGCCGTGACCTGCGTCAAAGTCAAAGAGTCAAAGTCAAAAAGTCAAGGTCAAAAAGTCAAAGTCAAAGTCAAAGCTCTCTGTTGACAAACTGACCCTCATAGTACGTCCTGTCCTTCATCATCAGCTTGCCGTGACCTGCGTCAAAGTCAAAGAGTCAAAGTCAAAAAGTCAAGGTCAAAAAGTCAAAATCAAAAAGTAGAAAAGTCAAAGCTATCTGTTGACAAACTGGCCCTCGTAGTACGTACCGTCCTCCATCGTCAGCTTGCCGTGACCTGTGTCAAAGTCAGAGTCAAATGTCTCTGCTGACAAACTGACCCAAAGTCAAAGTCAAATCTCTCTGTTGACAAACTGGCCCTCGTAGTACGTCCTGTCCTTCATCGTCAGCTTGCCGTGACCTGCGTGAAAGTCAAAAAGTCAAAGTCAAATCTCTCCACTGTGGTATCATCAGCTTGCCGTGACCTGTCAAAGTCAAAAAGTCAAAGTCAAATCTCTCCACTGACAAACTTGCCCTCGTAGTACATCCCATCCTTCATCGTCAGCTTGCCGTGACCTGTGTCAAAGTCAAAGTCAAATCTCTCCACTGACAAACTTGCCCTCGTAGTACATCCCATCCTTCATCGTCAGCTTGCCGTGACCTGCGTGAAAGTCAAAGTCAAAGTCAAATCTCTCCACTGACAAACTTGCCCTCGTAGTACATCCCATCCTTCATCGTCAGCTTGCCGTGACCTGCGTGAAAGTCAAAAAGTCAAAGTCAAATCTCTCCACTGACAAACTTGCCCTCGTAGTACATCCCATCCTTCATCGTCAGCTTGCCGTGACCTGTGTCAAAGTCAAAGTCAAATCTCTCTGCTGTGGTACGTCCCATCTTTAATAGTCAGCTTGCCGTGACCTGTGTCAAAGTCAAATTCAAATCTCTCTGCTGTGGTACGTCCCATCTTTAATAGTCAGCTTGCCGTGACCTGTGTCAAAGTCAAAGTCAAATCTCTCTGCTGTGGTACGTCCCATCTTTAATAGTCAGCTTGCCGTGACCTGTGTCAAAGTCAAAGTCAAATCTCTCTGCTGTGGTACGTCCCATCTTTAATAGTCAGCTTGCCGTGACCTGTGTCAAAGTCAAAGTCAAATCTCTCTGCTGTGGTACGTCCCATCTTTAATAGTCAGCTTGCCGTGACCTGTGTCAAAGTCAAAGTCAAATCTCTCTGCTGTGGTACGTCCCATCTTTAATAGTCAGCTTGCCGTGACCTGTGTCAAAGTCAAATTCAAATCTCTCCGCTGTGGTACGTCCCATCTTTAATAGTCAGCTTGCCGTGACCTGTGTCAAAGTCAAATTCAAATCTCTCTGCTGTGGTACGTCCCATCTTTAATAGTCAGCTTGCCGTGACCTGTGTCAAAGTCAAAGTCAAATCTCTCTGCTGTGGTACGTCCCATCTTTAATAGTCAGCTTGCCGTGACCTGTGTCAAAGTCAAATTCAAATCTCTCCGCTGTGGTACGTCCCATCTTTAATAGTCAGCTTGCCGTGACCTGTGTCAAAGTCAAATCTCTCTGCTGTGGTACGTCCCATCTTTAATAGTCAGCTTGCCGTGACCTGTGTCAAAGTCAAAGTCAAATCTCTCCGCTGTGGTACGTCCCATCTTTAATAGTCAGCTTGCCGTGACCTGTGTCAAAGTCAAAGTCAAATCTCTCTGCTGTGGTACGTCCCATCTTTAATAGTCAGCTTGCCGTGACCTGTGTCAAAGTCAAAGTCAAATCTCTCTGCTGTGGTACGTCCCATCTTTAATAGTCAGCTTGCCGTGACCTGTGAGTAGAGTTAACAAGACATTTTAGCATAAGTATTATTAAACTGGGACCAGAAAGTTATTGTGAGTTACCCAGTGCTTTGTGAGTTAGCAGGAATCTGCTGTAATTAATGAAGAGTTCCCTCCCTTTGTTCATTTAATTTCACATACCATGCTTCTTTCCGTTTTTCCATTCGCCTTCATACTTGAAGAACTGGTTTTCGTACGCGTACACCTCAAAACTGAAAGTGTCGACCAGATCTACCCACTAATTAATGAAGAGATTCCCTCCCCTTGTTAATTTCATTTCACATACCATGCTTCTTTCCGTTTTTCCATTCGCCTTCATACTTGAAGAACTGGTTTTCGTACGCGTACACCTCAAAACTGAAAGTGTCGACCAGATCTACCCACTAATTAATGAAGAGATTCCCTCCCCTTGTTAATTTCATTTCACATACCATGCTTCTTTCCGTTTTTCCATTCGCCTTCGTACTTGAAGAACTGGTTTTCGTACGCGTACACCTCAAAACTGAAAGTGTCGACCAGATCTACCCACTAATTAATGAAGAGATTCCCTCCCCTTGTTAATTTCATTTCACATACCATGCTTCTTTCCGTTTTTCCATTCGCCTTCGTACTTGAAGAACTGGTTTTCGTACGCGTACACCTCAAAACTGAAAGTGTCGACCAGATCTACCCACTAATTAATGAAGAGATTCCCTCCCCTTGTTAATTTCATTTCACATACCATGCTTCTTTCCGTTTTTCCATTCGCCTTCGTACTTGAAGAACTGGTTTTCGCACGCGTACACCTCAAAACTGAAAGTGTCGACCAGATCTACCCACTAATTAATGAAGAGATTCCCTCCCCTTGTTAATTTCATTTCACATACCATGCTTCTTTCCGTTTTTCCATTCGCCTTCGTACTTGAAGAACTGGTTTTCGTACGCGTACACCTCAAAACTGAAAGTGTCGACCAGATCTACCCACTAATTAATGAAGAGATTCCCTCCCCTTGTTAATTTCATTTCACATACCATGCTTCTTTCCGTTTTTCCATTCGCCTTCGTACTTGAAGAACTGGTTTTCGTACGCGTACACCTCAAAACTGAAAGTGTCGACCAGATCTACCCACTAATTAATGAAGAGATTCCCTCCCCTTGTTAATTTCATTTCACATACCATGCTTTTTTCCGTTTTTCCATTCGCCTTCGTACTTGAAGAACTGGTTTTCGTACGCGTACACCTCAAAACTGAAAGTGTCGACCAGATCTACCCACTAATTAATGAAGAGATTCCCTCCCCTTGTTAATTTCATTTCACATACCATGCTTTTTTCCGTTTTTCCATTCGCCTTCGTACTTGAAGAACTGGTTTTCGTACGCGTACACCTCAAAACTGAAAGTGTCGACCAGATCTACCCACTAATTAATGAAGAGATTCCCTCCCCTTGTTAATTTCATTTCACATACCATGCTTTTTTCCGTTTTTCCATTCGCCTTCGTACTTGAAGAACTGGTTTTCGTACGCGTACACCTCAAAACTGAAAGTGTCGACCAGATCTACCCACTAATTAATGAAGAGATTCCCTCCCCTTGTTAATTTCATTTCACATACCATGCTTTTTTCCGTTTTTCCATTCGCCTTCGTACTTGAAGAACTGGTTTTCGTACGCGTACACCTCAAAACTGAAAGTGTCGACCAGATCTACCCACTAATTAATGAAGAGATTCCCTCCCCTTGTTAATTTCATTTCACATACCATGCTTCTTTCCGTTTTTCCATTCGCCTTCGTACTTGAAGAACTGGTTTTCGTACGCGTACACCTCAAAACTGAAAGTGTCGACCAGATCTACCCACTAATTAATGAAGAGATTCCCTCCCCTTGTTAATTTCATTTCACATACCATGCTTTTTTCCGTTTTTCCATTCGCCTTCGTACTTGAAGAACTGGTTTTCGTACGCGTACACCTCAAAACTGAAAGTGTCGACCAGATCTACCCACTAATTAATGAAGAGATTCCCTCCCCTTGTTAATTTCATTTCACATACCATGCTTATTTCCGTTTTTCCATTCGCCTTCGTACTTGAAGAACTGGTTTTCGTACGCGTACACCTCAAAACTGAAAGTGTCGACCAGATCTACCCACTAATTAATGAAGAGATTCCCTCCCCTTGTTAATTTCATTTCACATACCATGCTTTTTTCCGTTTTTCCATTCGCCTTCGTACTTGAAGTTAATTTCATTTCACATACCATGCTTATTTCCGTTTTTCCATTCGCCTTCGTACTTGAAGAACTGGTTTTCGCACGCGTACACCTCAAAACTGAAAGTGTCGACCAGATCTACCCACTAATTAATGAAGAGATTCCCTCCCCTTGTTAATTTCATTTCACATACCATGCTTCTTTCCGTTTTTCCATTCGCCTTCATACTTGAAGAACTGGTTTTCGTACGCGTACACCTCAAAACTGAAAGTGTCGACCAGATCTACCCACTAATTAATGAAGAGATTCCCTCCCCTTGTTAATTTCATTTCACATACCATGCTTTTTTCCGTTTTTCCATTCGCCTTCGTACTTGAAGAACTGGTTTTCGCACGCGTACACCTCAAAACTGAAAGTGTCGACCAGATCTACCCACTAATTAATGAAGAGATTCCCTCCCCTTGTTAATTTCATTTCACATACCATGCTTTTTTCCGTTTTTCCATTCGCCTTCGTACTTGAAGAACTGGTTTTCGTACGCGTACACCTCAAAACTGAAAGTGTCGACCAGATCTACCCACTAATTAATGAAGAGATTCCCTCCCCTTGTTAATTTCATTTCACATACCATGCTTATTTCCGTTTTTCCATTCGCCTTCGTACTTGAAGAACTGGTTTTCGTACGCGTACACCTCAAAACTGAAAGTGTCGACCAGATCTACCCACTAATTAATGAAGAGAGTCCCTCCCCTTGTTAATTTCATTTCACATACCATGCTTCTTTCCGTTTTTCCATTCGCCTTCGTACTTGAAGAACTGGTTTTCGTACGCGTACACCTCAAAACTGAAAGTGTCGACCAGATCTACCCACTAATTAATGAAGAGATTCCCTCCCCTTGTTAATTTCATTTCACATACCATGCTTCTTTCCGTTTTTCCATTCGCCTTCGTACTTGAAGAACTGGTTTTCGTACGCGTACACCTCAAAACTGAAAGTGTCGACCAGATCTACCCACTAATTAATGAAGAGATTCCCTCCCCTTGTTCATTTCATTTCACATACCATGCTTCTTTCCGTTTTTCCATTCGCCTTCATACTTGAAGAACTGGTTTTCGTACGCGTACACCTCAAAACTGAAAGTGTCGACCAGATCTACCCACTAATTAATGAAGAGATTCCCTCCCCTTGTTAATTTCATTTCACATACCATGCTTTTTTCCGTTTTTCCATTCGCCTTCGTACTTGAAGAACTGGTTTTCGTACGCGTACACCTCAAAACTGAAAGTGTCGACCAGATCTACCCACTAATTAATGAAGAGATTCCCTCCCCTTGTTAATTTCATTTCACATACCATGCTTCTTTCCGTTTTTCCATTCGCCTTCGTACTTGAAGAACTGGTTTTCGTACGCGTACACCTCAAAACTGAAAGTGTCGACCAGATCTACCCACTAATTAATGAAGAGATTCCCTCCCCTTGTTAATTTCATTTCACATACCATGCTTCTTTCCGTTTTTCCATTCGCCTTCGTACTTGAAGAACTGGTTTTCGTACGCGTACACCTCAAAACTGAAAGTGTCGACCAGATCTACCCACTAATTAATGAAGAGATTCCCTCCCCTTGTTAATTTCATTTCACATACCATGCTTCTTTCCGTTTTTCCATTCGCCTTCGTACTTGAAGAACTGGTTTTCGTACGCGTACACACCGAAGCCTGCAGACATAAACAATAGTGAGTCAGAGACAGCACAGCATGCAAGATCAACATAGAATGCCTACTTCTTCTTTATCCCATAAATGTCCATCTTAGTCAGCCACACACCAGGACAATAGGATGAAAAGAGAGCGGGGGGGAAAGCACCTTTAAAAAAAAATGTTAAAAGGGGTGGGGGGGAGAAAAAAAAAGAGAAAAAGGAGCCCAATTATGAGCGCAGATGTGTCATGCTGCCGCCATACGCCAAAGTCAACAAATAAAGTTAGGCCCAGCAAGTCCAACATCGGCTGGAGGAAATCTTTTTGACAGTTTTTTTTTTTTTAAAAAGGCAGGAGAATGGTCCAGAAAAGCAGAAAGATAGTAGATGACAGCCAAGCAAAGGGAAAAGGCAGAGCAAAGAGAGTGACAGGTTAGAGGAAGTACAAGCACAGAACTTCCAGAAGGTCGGGGGGACTATTTATACAAGACCCCCCCACCCCCCCCCCCCTCCCCCAGTATCCCCAGGGGGGTACTTGCACATACTTATCTAAATCAATATTGATTATCCAGATGAATCCTGATGTAGTAATATTTCTTATATAATTGACAGTATTGACAATATTGTTTAATACAATGGTGAGCATGTGTGAGAGAGAGTGAGAGAGAGAGTGAGTGTGTGTGTGTGTGTGTGTGTGTGTGTGTGTGTGTGTGTGTGTGTGTGTGTGTGTGTGTGTGTGTGTGTGTGTGTGTGTGCGTGCGTGTGTGTGCGTGTGTGCATGTGTGTGTGTGTGTGCGTGTGTGCGTGTGTGCGTGTATGTGTGTGTGTGTGCAATTGTGTGTGTGTATGTGCATGATTGGTTGGGTCTGCCTTTCATCAACCATTTTCTTCTTCTTTTTTTTCTTCTTCTTCTTCATTCTGAACTGTCTCCTTCGAAAACAAAGTGGATCCAAACGCAAATCCCAAGTCACAGCTAAAAAAGAAGAAGAAAAATCTGCCACGCCTCAAGCAAAAACGTTGAGGCATTAGGGATTATACAACTTCAGTCTTTCCTTGACTGCTGTCATGTTCATGCTAACGCCCTAATCCAAAGAATAGAAGGCAGATTGCCAGACAGGCCCACAAAACGAACTGCAAAGCTGTGTTGACACACACACGCAGGCACGCACGCAGACAGACACACACACACACCACACATACTCACATACACATGCACAAAGAGAGAGGCAGACAGACATACAGTACCGAGCGAAACTTTGCCTTTTTTAAAGGTTTTCTTTTCTTTTTAGAGCTCTCAACACAGAGAGGGGATGAGTCAGTCTTTTGTTGTTGTTGTTTTTCTTTGTTTTACATGATGCTGGGGTCGGCTACAATTATGTAAAAAAAAGTTAAATAATAGTAGCTGGGGCTTTAACCTCTTCACTGCCCCATCACAGATATAAACTGCCCCGTCACTGAAATATCCGTCATAGGGTTA
>CM065695.1:41110551-41132069 GCA_017654935.2 Phymorhynchus buccinoides | reverse complement strand
ATTACTTCAATAAAAACATGTTTTTTGGTGTTGATTTTATGAAGTTATAATTAAAAGGAAACTGGCATTTTCAAATAACACTTTCAATAAAGCTAAGTACACATACACACAACTAAATGTTTCCATACGGAAACCCTGTGAATAAGTAAAAGAAAGAAGAAAAAAAATAAGCGACCGCGTTTATGCACGACATGTCCGCTTATTTTTTCCTTCTTTCCTCAGTGTTGATTCTGGGATTTTAGACTGAAAAAAGGAGACCCTTGGCTCCCTTCACCAACACAATTGAGGGGCATAATAAAAGTTCATGCACACAAATTTTTTTAAAGGTTTGTTTGCTTGTTGTCTTACTCTGGCTTAAAGACTCCGAAGAAGGGTGAAAAGAATGGTTAAAATATTAGAGAGAGAGTAGAATATTTTTTAAAGTAAAAAACAAAGCAGAAAATCATAATCTCTCAATGAATTGACTTTGTCTTGTTCTGAGACAGGTTACAAGCTGATCTTTCGCAGGAACGAGAACAGTTGCAAGCAAGGCATTTTGAGAAGAGACACAACATCTGATCAGAGAAGAATTGGTTAGAATTAACAGGCAGTAAAAGCATTCAACAGTCTTTATATCTTCTTCTGCATTCCCAAGCCATAAGGCCATAAGGGGTAAGGTACGTATGTGTCCGGCTTTCAGTTTTAACTGGTCTCCTAGCTGCATACAGCTGACACAATGCAGTTTCGGAGGAGCTCAAATGAGAAAATCATTTGGAAGATTTTTTTGGGGAAAAAAAGGCAGGAGACTGGAGGCACGAGGCATCAACCCACTGCCCAGACTTGTCTAAACCTTCACATTTGTTTGAGTGATCACACACACACACACACACAGAGTTTTAGAATTTACTAAAAGATACAAGAGGGGAACATTGTCAGAGCCTTTGACAAGTTCAGCTTAAAACGCTCATGGAGATTTTACATCACGCTAAGAATATTTTGTGAAAGCAGGTTGGGCTGAAATTTCAAAATCTGATTCAAAGGCAAATGCTATTGCTGGTCACATCAACATTATTAGTCAGTATATCTCCCCACCTTACATCCCCCCCCCCCCCCCCCCCCCCCCCCCCAACCCATTTCTGTTACATCTTCTTTCGAAAAAAAAGAGTTTAATAACAGGAGAAAGAACAAAGGAAACAAGGTGATGATCTACACACTGGTGTATATTATTACAGTGCAACCTCCTTTATAAGACCTCCCATTATAAGACTCCCTCCCACATAAGACCCACTTCTCTGAGACATTGCCCTTCTTTGTAAGTATTAAAATGACCTCCCTTGTAAGTCCCCTCCCTTATAAGACCTCATTTTGAATGATTTTTGAAGGTCTTATAAGGGAGGTTCCACTGTACTAACAGACACCACATAAACAGAAACGTACTCTAGCAAACAAACAAACGAAAAAGTCAATACATGGGAATAATTCTCAGAAATAAACACATGTACATTGTGTACAACAGTAAACAGTAGGAGGAGAATCGATTTTTTTCAACAAGGATTTTGGTGGTAACAATTGGTTTTATAAAAAATCAAAAAAAAATCTCAATCCAACAAACTATTGGCGTTTTAACCCTTACTAGGCTGAAACAGACAACCGATGTTTTAGTATTATAAGGCCCATTGATTCCGTAACAGAGGTCAACTGTTGCATATAAACTAAACTACGGCTGCGCGGTTTGGCAGCTAGCAGCTTTTGGTGCTGAGGTAAACGATGCAGCTTTTTTATCGTCACGGTAATCCATTCCCCGCTGGTTTTTCCAAGAAGTTCACATGTGTGACGACCACCAGGATGCTGAAAAAGAAAAATTACAACAATACTAACTAGGTAGTGTGTGAGAAAATCGGATCCATCTGGGTTTTCAAAAAATATTCATAAAACATCAAGAACAATCAGCAAGATCATGAACATCGAAAGGAAGCTTCCTTGGTAAGGTATTTACAGCTGCCAAATTGGATCAAAATCCATCCAGTAGTTTTTAAGATAATTGATACACAGACAGGCAGACCAAAAACAATACCCGTCCTCTGGCTGGGTAATAATGATGATGATCAAGATGACGATATTGCCTAAATGTGTTTATGGAAAGCCTCTCTCTCTCTCTTCTCTCTCTCTCTCTCTCTCTCTCACACACACACACAGATGGATATGGATACTTGCCTAGCACTAATGTTTGGTTTCATATGAACGAAACAGGTGACATGCAACTCTCCAAAATGAAAAAAACTGAAAGGCAGGGGTCCAGGGACCCATGGCCCCGGCAGGGTACAGGGGTAGAGCCCCGTCGGACGATTCAGGGAGGCAACTTAAGAGAGATATATAACGAGACAGACAGACAGTTAAAATGATACACAGAGACAGCTTGAGTCTGATAAGCCTTGTAAAATTATTACAATACCTTTGTAAACTTCCAAGATAGAACAACTAAGTTCAAAACGCCCCAAATCGCTTGTGGTCATTTTTTTGGGATGAATTAAAAAAACCTGAAGTTCAGTTTCTGGTAAAATTAAAAATACTGCAATCAGTGTAAAACTGAAAGAGTAGCACCCATGGACATCATCATCAACATCATCATCATCATCATCATCATCATCATCATCATCATCAACATCATCATCATCATCATCATCATCATCATCATCAACAACGAATATGGACTGGGGATATCTAGCGGTAAAAAAATCTAGCAGTTCAGGGATTTATCAGTTTTATGACCCCATTTTGAAACATACATTTATTACTCTTTGTGGGCACAGACAAATGACTAAACATTGACAGTGTTAACATGGGGCTGTGACAGTTAGCGGGGATTGATATTATTCTTGATAGAAGACAACTAAACGTTGACAGTGTTAACATGGGGCTGTGACAGTTAGCGGGGATTGACATTATTCTTGATGGAAGAGAGACAACTAAATATGAGCGTCAACAAGGAGCTGTGACAGTCAGCGGGGATTGACATTCTGTTTCTATTTCTGTCTGGATACGTCGCAGACGCCACTTCTGACGATAAATCGCGACGGAACTTGGACTGCGTATGAACCTAATAGAAAAAATAGGAGAAAGACCTACTGCTTACCCCCCTCGGAAGGCCCAGGCCTCACTTCCAGAAGCAAGCAAAATTTAAAATAATAAAAATTCTCTAGTGGTCAGTAGTTGCAGGCTCAGATGGTGATCTGGTCAGCGCTGATGAAAATGCGCTGACACAGCCAGCGGTGACAGTGGCCTCGCTTAGTTGGTTCCACTCCATGGCAGTCCGGATGAAGGACATTATTCTTGACAGACACGGAGGATGACCTAACACTGACAGTGACACTGTACCGTATGCAGCTGCCACACTCACCTGGTATCTTCATGGAGTGCACCATCTCTGGTTTCACCAACAGGTCAGCAGAGGTCTCCACCAGCTTCTTGGTGGGCGCGCTATCACAGTTACTGCAACACAGACCAGCGTACTGGTGGTATTCAGACCTGTTCACCCCTATTTTGCGTTGTAATTTCTGTGTAATTTTGAGGCCGTAATCCAACGCATGACCAATGAACGTCGATATCATACTGACCTGGGTGTGCAATACTAAATGTCCATCAAGCAGTAGACACAGAACACATGCTCGTCACCTAGTGAAACGTATTCCTGGAATTTTTAGGTCACTTTCCCGGAATTTCTGTGCCACTTAAGTGACTTTTGATGTCTTTTTTTTTTTTTTTTTCGACCAGAAGATACAGAAGCTTCGGAATGCACTCGCTTGGACGCCATTTTGAAACAAAACGGAAATGGCGCGAAATGACTTTTCACCGCATCGTTTCAAAAGCTTCGCTTACCGACGCAACTGTGTGGGTTTTTTCATTTAGGATTTTATTTTCCCTTTTTTTTTTTCCGTAGCCGTAATTTGACTTTTTCCCCATAAAAATTACGGCAAAATTGTAAAGGTAAACAGGTCTGTGGTATTCCTTTTCTACGAGATTCTGTGGAATTCGGGCTGCTTCCACCTGGAGAGCGTGTTGCCGCCAGTGCAGTGTCAAGCTGAGCATGGGTGAAAGTAAAACATTCTCTCAACCCTGAAATTACACATATCGGTAAAGGTCAAGATGTGCCACCCCCCCTACATTTCTCGGTTAATTGTATTTTTCCGTTTTGGCCTTTCTTAAATAAAGCTGTATTTTATTAACCTTTTTAGCACATATAACATTTTTCCAAAGAGAGAGAATACTAACCCTAACCCTAGCCCTGACCCTACCCCTACCCCCCACCCTATAAGACGGAAAAACGCAACGAACCACAACTGTGACAAATCGCGGTGTATTAGGGCTAGGGTTAGGGTTAGGGTCCATTCTCCTGCCTTTTATTTTCAAGAAACGCTCTCAAAGATTTTCTCCAACCGAAGACGGACACGCTGGGCCTAGTTAGGTGCATAACAGCAGCATGACGCATCTACGCTCATATGACAGGAAACTGTCTGGGCGATCAAAGAAGAAGAAACATATTTTAGCCAAGCCGTCCAGGGTAGCAGCCAGCACCTCTGTTGTTGTTGTCGTACCCTGGCTTAAAGACTCCAGGGATCATCCCAACAGCCAAAGCATTTGAACACTATGGTACAAATGCACCAGTTAGAGACGAGAACATTACGCGTGTGACCGTTTTTTGATTACCCCGCCACGTGGGCAGCCACACTCCGACTTCGGAGGATAGCTAGCACCTCTGTTAAGTGGAAGTCGTGGGAAACGGCAGAATGGCATACAGTGGAATCCTGATCACTCAAAAAAACGGGTAACTCAAAACACTGGGTAACTCACAATCATTTTCGGGTCCCAGTTTAATCATTTCTATGTTGAAAAGTCTATTTTTTAAACTCGGAGTATTGGCTATCTCAAAATAAAATTTCAGTCCCTTCAATTTTGACTTAACCCTTTCAACGCCAGCCATTTTCAGCCAAAACCTTCCATTAAACTTACCTGGGTAGAGAAAAGATCCCGTCTGCAATATTGGGGATTCCTCTGTGACGTGCATAACATAGGGCCTGTCCTTACCTCCCAAAATGAAGAACATAAGGTCATTGGTTAACCCCTTCACTGCCAGAGGAAAACATAGAAATTATCGAATTTTTTATTATGAAGTTTAAAACAAATCTGTTAGACTCAATCTGAGAAAATGGTCTAGAGATATATCCTTTCTGGCTTATCTGCAAGCACAAAACCATCATCCCAGGCTTATAACATCATAAGTTATAACATCATCAATGACATCATTAAGTACGAAACCATCTCGTAGCCAGGCAGGGAAGGGGTTAACAGACCCTCATTTGATGCCTTTTTGTGACATAGGTGTTAAATCATTGTGGGGCCAAGAGGTGACAGTGGCAATGAAAGGGTTAAGCGATTTTCACTGTACATACCACACACACTCTCTGAAATGATTCTTCTCTTCTTTCTTTTACTAACCAAAAGCGACCATACGACTGATCTTTTGGCTTTCACTCTTCTAGCGCCATGTAGTTGTGACGTTCTTGGCTGTCCGCTACATCTCAACTGACAAGAGGGAAGTCACTAGCTTTTTCTCTCCAGTAAGCATGCATTGCTTTAACGGCAAAAACAGTGACAAAAGCTCTAAAACCGACAAACACATGGCAGGGTGCTTGGTAGTGAATGTCTTTGCATTTGGTGGGAGCGTAGAGCGATGTCCTGGGCGAATAGTCGCCCACATACTAGAAGACTTAATTGAACTTCAGCACTACACTAAATGTTACATCATCTGATTTTTATGTGGTGACAGCCCCGATGCGGTCGTAGTACTTGCAATAAACATGATCGACTGACTGATTAACCCTTTCACTGCCAAAGTCGCATTTTAGCACCACAGTGATTTAACACCTATGTCACTAAAAGGCATCAAATTGGGGTCTATCATCCAAAGACCCTATTGTCTTAGCTTTAGGAGGTAAGGATAGACCTTATTTTATATCTGTCACAGAAGAATCCCCAATACTGCAGATGGATTTTGTTCTCTACCCAGGTAAATTTATTGGAAATTGTTGGCTGAGATATGGCTGGCGGTGAAAGGGTTAATACAATAACTATGGAAGTCTATACTTACTGGATGTATTCCTTTTCTGTGTGCCACACTTCGTACAGTGAGAACGCCTTTGAATCTCGCACGTCAATCACGCTTATGCTGAAACAGGATCAGTTACATGCTTTCAACTTCTCGCTATAAGAACGGTTAGAGATTTTGAACAATCAAAATTAAAACTAAAATAATGAAATCTGTTTAAGTAATTTACAAACTTTACAAAGGTATCACATCCTTGAGAGTGTATGTGTACACACACTTACACACATGCACAAACATACAGACACGCGCGCACACCCACACTTTTGCTCTCTGTCTGTCTCACACCCACACTGAACTCTCCGCTACACACACACACACACACACACACACATCCACACAGTCACACATAACAACGTAAACCACAGCATGAAATTCAGTCCACACAGACACACACAAACACACTGACTTGAGACATCCATTAAATCGTTGAGTCACATCTGCATAATTCCTCAACGTAAACCATCCTCAGCATGAAATTCAGTAAACCATCCTCACATGAAACAGTCCACACAGACACACACAAACACACTGACTTGAGACATCCATTAAATCCTTGAGTCACATCTGAATAATTCATCAACGTAAAACATCTTCAGCATGAAACTCGGTGCACACACACACACACACACACAGACACACACACCAACTTGAGACATCCGTGAAACCCTTGAGTCACATCCACGTAACTTCTCAACATGGCGTGAAATTCTTCCACTTTTTCTTCTTTCACATGGAACTCCCTCTGCACTAGTAGCACCTGCAATCATCATCATCATCATCACAGTTATCATCATCAACATCATCATCATCAACATCACAGTTATCATCATCAACATCATCATCATCAACATCATCACAGTTATCATCATCAACAAGTTTTCATCATCATCGTCATAACAATAAGTACAGCTTCTTAATGTAAAGTGAATCCTGTCAAATCATCTGGCCCAGTAGAGCCAGTAATGATCATCGTCATCACCATTGTCATCATCATCGTCATCATAGTCGTTATCATCATCAGCATGTTCTTCATCATCATCATGATCATCACAATAAGAATAATTATAGCTTCTCAATAAAGTGGAATCCTTCCATATTATCTGACCCAGCAGAGCCAGTTGTTTGTTGTTGTTGTTCCCTGGCTTAAAGACTCCAGGGATCATCCCAACAGCCAAAGCACTTGAACACTATGGTACAAATGCACCAGCTAGGGATAAGAACTTTACGTATGTGACCGTTTTTGATTACTCCGCCACCTGGGCAGCCACACTCCGACTTCAGAGGAAGCAGAACCAGTTGAGTAATGATGATGATGATTATCGTCATTGTCATCATCAACACTGTTATCAATATTTATAGCTTCTCAACACAGCATAGAACTTTCAATTCTGTTCCCCTTTACGAGAAACTGCCTCTGTGCAAGTACCGCATGTATTTATTACACTACATATGCAATAAGCATCTAAAACAACAACAACATACAGTATTTATACGGCGCTGAATCTTGATAGAAATCAAATCAAAGCGCACACACACGTTAGCATTCATAACGCATTCAAACAAAAATGCAATACAAAGCAAACACACATGCATGATATAAATGGTATTCAGCAGAAACAGACCTAAAGGCAAGAGAGAGAAGACAAAGAGAGAGAAGACAAAGAGAGTGGAGCCTCAATGACGGAGGGAAAGAGGAAGTTTGTTCCAAGATGTCGGTCCTGAGACAGCAAAAGAGCGCCGACCAACAGTTGAAAGCTTATACCTAGGGATCTGGAGAGAAAGAGGGTCAGAAACTGAACGTAAAGTGCGAGCTGGCGTATAAATGGAAATATTGTCGCAGAGGTAAGATGGAGCAGCTTTATGGATAGATTTATAGCAAAGGGTGTTTAATTTAAAAACAATTGCCAGGATCCGAATGAGAGAGAAAAAAATCCCAGGAATATATTTAAAGAATTAGAAAAGTCTTTGTGTCTCCAAAGAATAAGCCCATTTTGTTTCAACACGTCATGTGACTTACCAGTTGCTCCTCTCCGTCCACAATTTCCTCATCACGGAAATTCTGCAGGTTGACCTGAAAACACACAAAAATATACAGTAAAATTTGGAGTACCATATGTTACAGACTAAATAATTACTCCCCTGACCGAGACCCCTTTGCCATATAATAATAATAATAATAATAATGAGGAAAATTTATATAGCGCCCATCCTACTATGTAGGCTACAGGGCGCTTTACACAGAATTGAAATGGAATAAAAACATGAAACAAAATAACAATAACATCAGCAGACAAAACAATACCGGTCAGACTTTGTTTGGCCGGTAACAATCAGCAACAACAACTACTGTGACTACTACTACTAACATGACGAATAATTTAGTAAGAAACTGTACATGTAATAACAAAACCATAATTCTGTGTAAGATTTGGGAGGGGCGTCTTATGATAAGATGTGTCTTATAGTCCGCCACATACAATTTGGTGTGTGTGTGTGTGCGCATGCATGCGCTTGAAGAGGCTTGTGTAAACTTTCCTTCATTTTTGGAGTTTATTTACATTTTGAGCTCCATAGAGATAAAAGTTCAAAAGAACTCTAGTGTAATTTCTCTTCTACCTTCTTTTCTTTCTTCTTCATATTTCTCCTACTGCAGCTACTAACTGCTACTGCAACCGCTGCTGCGCTCGCTTCCTTAACCCTTTCACTGCCAATGTCGCATTTATGCACCACAATGGTTTAACACCCATGTCACTAAAAGGCATCAAATCAGGGCCTGTTATCCAAAGACCCTATTTTCTTAATTTCGGGAGGTAAGGATAGGCCTCATGTTATACATGTCACAGAGGAATTCCCAATATTGCAGACACAATTTTCTTTTACCCAGTCAAGTTTAATGGTATTTGTTTTGCTGAAAACGGCTGGCGGGGAAAGGGTTAAACAATTAGTTACCACTTATACCATTACTACTACTGTATTCCTACTACAGCTGCTGCTGGTGCAACTTCTACTGCTACTATTCCTCATACTAGTACTACTGTTCACTTCAGTAAAGGCTGGGGAGGGGACATCCTGCTATCGCTACGTATCAATAACACTACCATGATAAATCACTACGTATAGATAACGCCTACTGGGCTAAATCGCTACTGCAACTAAGGATTAGGGTTAGGGTTAAAATAGGGTTACACATAGGTAAGGAATAGGGTTAGGTTAGGAAAAGGGTTCGGGTTAGGGATAGGGTTAGTCTGTCGGAATTCAAACTGACAGATTGGCACTGTCATCATTAATCTTTCTCTATGGGCAGTGATGTCCCGAGGCCCCGGTCATAGGCCATTGACCTATTAAAATTGAAAATGCCCTATTGGGTTCTCCCCTGTCAGGACAAATGTCTCATTGAATTTTTAATGCTGGCAAGCTTTGTCTTGGTCAAGTTGGTGATTTCTGCAAGAGCCAGGACAGTTTGTCCTATCACTTTTCGATCCTCGGTACATCACTGATGGGTCGTAATGGTAGCAACGGGTAGTTCTTTCGATACATACTGAAAGCGCTACACACCCGCTGGGGACCACTGTGTAGGAATATAAAAACATGGCTGCTAAGGTGCCTCTTCCAGCAAAGAAATTAAATTGGAAGTGGTGAGCAGAGTTACGTCTGAGCGTAACCATAGCTGCCAACCTTTCAAAGTCAAAAATAGGAATTCTGGTCGGGGGTCAGTAGGTTTGCTGAGACTGTGGGCATAAGAACGTGTAGCTCCCCAATGCTGAGGTTTAGAGAAGCAAACTTTAAATCTTAATGACAAGAAAACATAATATTTTACATGAGAAACAACAATACATGGCAAGTATTATTGAAACAATGACGACAAACCTACATTGTGAACCAAAAAAATCCATGTAGATGAATTTTTGTGTTTTTGTTTCAAATTTCAGAATCAGGAATTTCTCTTTGAAAATAGGAACACCGGAATCTTGGCTGGAAATAGGAAAAAATCCTGAAAAATAAGAATGGTTGGCAGCTATGCGTAACTATGGAGACAAGGTAATCGCTGCTCCCTACCATTCCGTACTTCTTGTTCTTCTTCTTCTTTGAACGCTCAGACAGTTTCCTGTCAATTATGAGCGCAGATGCGTCATGCTGCTGTTATATGCGCCTAAGTGAGAAATAGTTAGGCCCAGCATGTCCGACTTCGGCTGTAGGAAATCTTTTTGAAAGTGTTTCTTGAAAAAAAGGCAGGAGAATGGACCGGTAAGGCAGAAAGATAGTAGGCTAGATGACAGCAAGCAAAGGGAAAAGGCAGAGTCAAAGAGAGTGACAGATTAGAGGAAGCTACAAGCACAGAACTTCTAGAAGGTGGGGGAACTATTTATACAAAAGACCCCCCGGTATCCCCACGGGGGGAATTATGTACTAAAATCCAACGCTGAAAGAGACACGTTAGCAACGAGGTTTTGATATTCATACGTGGTGGTCCCCCAGCCACACCACCAGTTCTTGTACTTTCTTCTTCTTCTTCGTTCGCTCAGAATTTCCTGTCACATGAGCGTAGATGCATCATGCTGCCATTATGCGCCTAACTAAGAAATAGTTAGGCCCAGCATGTCCGACTTCGGCTGAAGAAATCTTTGTAAGAATTTATAGAAAAATGCAGGAGAATGCAGATAGAAATATAGCAGATGACAGTAAGCAAAGGGAAAAAGGCAGAGTCAAAGAGAGTGACAGATTAGAGGAAGTTACAAGCACAGAACTTCCAGAAGGTAGGGGAACTATTTGTACGAAAGACCCCCCGGTATCCCCACGGGGGAGTTATTCTACTGACTTTTGATTCCAGGCGATCCAGCAGGCCGGCAAGTCGGTCCACTTGGTTTGTGAGGGCTGGGTGGGAAGCTGCACAAATCCATAGCAAAAGACGTAGTCTATTAGTATTACACATCTTTTTAACAATTTCCATTTCATATTAACCCTTTCACCGCCAGCCATATTTCAGCCAAACATTTCCATTAAATTTACCTGGGTAGAGAACAAAATCCATCTGCAGTATTGGGGATTCTTCTGTGACATATATAAAATAAGGTCTATCCTTACTTCCCAAAACTAAGACAATAGGGTCTTTGGATAATAGACCCCAATTTGATGCCTTTTAGTGACATAGGTGTTAAATCACTGTGGTGCTAAAATGCGACTTTGGCGGTGAAAGGGTATTATTACAGTGGAACATCCCTATTAAGACCTTCTCTATTAAAAGACATAATATTAAGACGTAGTTTATTACACATCTTTTTTTAAATTTCCATTTCATATTAATGTTTTATTACAGTGGAATCTCCCGACTATTAGAGAAGAAAGGTGGCAGAGTGGTTAAGACGTTCGCCTGCCAAATGTAATGCGTGACTGCAGCGTGAGTGACCCGGGTTCGAATCCCGGCCTCGCCCTTTCTTTCTAGTTCGACAGGAAAATCGAACTGAATGTCGAGTCCTTCGGATGGGGACTTAAAGCTAGTCTGACCTGTGCGCTTTACGCACGTAAAAATCCCACGGCAGTTGAAAGTCGGTAAGAGCAGGGAGAAATCCCGCTGCCTGGTATGGCCAAATTGATAGCTAGGTTTCCCAAGTGTGCCCACACACCCTCCTCACCCTGTGCCCCCCCCCCCCCCCCAATTTTAAAATTGTTTTTTAAATTGGGTAGGTGCTGCACTTGCGGCGACGTTCTCTCCGGGGGAGAGCAGCCTGAATTTCACAGAGACAAGTCTCTGACTAGAATATACGAAATACAATAAAAAAAAATTAAGAACTTCTCTATTAAAGGGGCACACTGATGGATCCGTTTTTTGCAAGAAAAACGTCGAGATCACCAGGAAAACACCCTTTACAGAGATCGCAACACTCACTTTGCTTTGGTTTCCTATAAATCAAATCATCAAATCGGTGATTCCTCCTTGGCGGAGGTGCTGGAAGTCAGATTCTTTCAGTGAAAGAGAAGGCCTGTGCCTTTTTTCTTTTCTAATGGCCGCCTTAGTTAGACCAAATCGTTTGCATTTAAATTTCCTCAATACATTTTTTTAATACAGTTTTTATACAGTTTACCAAAAGGAGTTTCGCTCACAACAAAGGAAAAATAGTTCCTTTTTTTTTTTTTTACTTGAAAAGGCCATCTTTCTGGTGACCTCGACGTGCTTCTTGCAAAAACTCATCTATCTTCTTCGGGTAAGGGAAAAAACCCTCTCTATTACAACTCCACTACACTGGTATTGTTGAACAGAACAAGTCTCTGGCTACGACCTACATCAAGTTTCTTCGACTATTTTTTCCATGATTTTTTTTCACACAGATTCGCCTGTCCTCTCATGCCAGAAAAATACATGAATACAAACATACCCATCTTGTTTCGATAGTGTTGGGGGTTTGCCTCTTTGCCACTATTGGGCATGTGCTTTTTTTCGGTTAGTCTTTTCAAAAGCATGTGATTTAAAATCTTCAGGCACTGACAGCTGCAAGCCTTAGACCAGGTTTGGCTCAAGGGAAAGCTCACTCACCGTTTAGGGTGAAAGACAGATAACTGATTGCTGAATATACGTTAAAGAGGTCTGTGCGACCTTGCTTCTCTTTTTCCCTTAGACCATACTTAGACGTGCACTGTTCATAGTCAGTCTTTCGGATGAGACGATAAACCAAGGTCCCGTGTGCCCATGCACTTAGCACACGTTAATCACCACACACATATCAGTCACGTGCTGCATTTTTTTTTTATAAATTGGGTACTGAACGGAGGAAGCTTCTAAAGTACCTAATACCACGCATATGTGGGCTGTGAAAGCTTCCTTCATTCTATCTGTAAGCTGTCAGGAGACAAACGACGATGTATGGAATCTGATATTTTACAATGATTAGTGCACGGCATTTATCTGAAAATAATTTTTTGCCATTTTGTTTTTAATTAACTCTTTCACCCCGTACTAATTCCCAGTAGCTTTTCACCACAGACGTAGTAAAATTGACGATTTTCATCTCTACTTTTCCTTACTTTGTTTGCATACCAGGTGTGAGCGTTTGGTGTTGTTGGACAGAACAAGTCTCTGGCTATAACTACATCAATAGGGTTCCAGTTTCACCCAAAAATACAGAATACAAACATACCCATCTTGAACGATAGTGGTGGGTCTCTTTGCTATTATTGGCCAGTTTTAGGGTCTTTTCAAAAGCTGCTTGTGAGAAGTTAGACCAGTTTTGTTGTGACCTGATTGTTTTTTAAAGAATCCCTTACCCCGTGCACTGTTCATAGACAAAGTCACCCACACTCTGACTTCGGAGGATTGCTACGTAGTGAAAAAGTTAACCTAATGGAACGGCCCGCCCTAAAGCATTGTAATTTGTAAGGGGAAGCAACCGGCCAGTGCCAAGTGAGTTAAAGTCCAGCCGACCATGTAGTGCCTAGTGTGCTTTGGCTATGCAAAAACCATGGGACACAAGATGAGATTTTAAAGGGGCACCCTGACGGATGAGTTTTTGTAAGAAACACGTCGAGATCACCAGGAAAACATTCTTTACAGAGATCGCAACACTCATTTTGCTCTGGTTTCCTAGAAATCAAACCGTCAAATCGGCGATTCCTCCTTGGCAGAGGTGCTGGAAGTCAAATTCTTTCACTCAAAGAGAAGGCGTGTGCCGTCTCTTTTCTAATGGCCGCCAAATCGTTTGCACGACATTTTCGCAATACAAGCCTTTTTTTTTAATTTTTTTAAATTTTATACAGTTTATCTAAAGGAGTTTCGCTCACAACAAAGGAAATAGCACCTTTTTTTTTTTTTTACTGCACTACAAAAAAAGAAAACGCTTCAACCACAATGAGTGACCTCCACCCACCCCATCCAAAATGGCTGCTCTCTCCGGCATCTCCGCCAAGGAGGAATCGCCGTTTTGACGGTTTAATTTCTAAGAAACCAGAGCAAAGTGAGTGCTCCGATTATTGAAAAGGCTGTCTTTCTGGTGATCTCGACGTGTTTCTTGCAAAAACTCATCTGTCAGGGTCCACCTTTAAATTTACAACCAGAAATTTTAGTTATAGAAGAGTGTTACAGCGCAAAAAAAGAAGTCATTTTGTGTTAGATATATTATTACGCTTTTCTTCTTACTTGAATTAGAGAATTAAGTGTGCCAAAAAAAAAGAAAATCAAGAATACAGAAGTTTCACGACAAAGAGAGATGTGATTCTATTAGAAAAAGAGAATGTAAAGACAGTTTACATTTCCATGCATATATTTTAGCAAAACACCATTAAAACAAAATTACCGGAAAGATTGTAAAATATAAGTTAAATCACACAAAAATGAAGTTAATTTAAAAAACAAAAAAACTTATTTTAGCACATACATAAAACATGGGCATCACATAAAATACCTCCATCCACCAAAATCCCCCACAAAAACACAACACCAAAACAAAAAATCAAAGCCATACAAAAACGAAGAAGCCTGAATGACCAACAGTTACACTGATTTTGATCACTTAAAACATTTTTTTTATCAAAGCATCTGAGACACATCAACCATTCATCCATTTAAGCTTGACAGCATGGGTGTAACTCCCCAAAATGAAAAAAAATAATGAAAGGAAGGGGTCCAGGGACCCATGGCCCCCAGCAGGGTATAGGGGCAGAGCCCTGTTGGACGATTCAGGGGGGGCAACTTAAGAGAGAGAGATAACGAGACAGACTGACAGCTAAAATGATAGACAGACAGTTAAAATGATAGACAGTTTGAGTCTGATAAGCCTTGTAAAATGATTACATTGCCTTTGTAAACTTCCAAGATAGAACCACCAAGTTCAAAACGCCCCAAATCGCTTGTGGTCCAATTTTTGTTGTTTTGTTTTTGTTGAATTAAAAAAAAATGAAGTTCAGTAGTTTCTGGCAAAATTAAAAATACTGAGATCAGTGCAAAACTGAAAGAGTAACACCCATGTGGCAACGACCAGATAGTCAAATACACAAATAAACACATACACGTTTGATATAAACAACACAAACAATTTTTTTTGGCCCACTTTAGCCGACATTGTGCATGCAAAACATCACACGAATGTAAAAAAAAGAAAGCCACGAATCCCACACATCAAACTAGGGCCATGTTTCTAAGATTCAACTGAGTTGTACACAACTTGCGAGTGCGCTGGTTCGAACCCAGCTGGTCACGGTGTTGCATCCTTGGGAAAGATACTTTACTCCTATTTCCTGGTCAATAGGATGAGACCTAAAACTGAGGTCCCGTGTGCGAATGCACGCACAAGATCTTGCGCACACGTTAAAGCCCATTCCACTATTCGGTACGAGTAGGCCGTGTTGTGCGGGTGGAATGGATGACACGAACTCACAAAGCATGCATCCTGTGCGCCAATAGCAGTCTAAAAGAAGACTTTGGGCGTGGGGCAGGATAAACATCCCCAATCGGAAGAAGAAGAACAAGATGACCAAGAAAACAATATTCCATGATCCAAAAGTTTGTATTACATCAAGAAGGTTGAATTAACTCCCAATGTTTGGCACACTACAATCATTTGTTTTCCAATCATCTTCATAATTTTGAAAAGTTCACATTTGATACCTTTGAATAAGTTCAAAGAGATTTATCATGCATCGTCAGGTCAGGTCAGATCTTCTCAGGTCAGATCTTCAGGGCAGCCAGGCCTCGCGGCCTCTTGATGTGCCCTATCTTTTGATTGTTTGTTATTGTGGCTTTGTTCATTAATCAGATTGGCACCGCTGTGGCGCTTTTTGAACTATCATTGTCGTCTTAATCATAATTGTATTTTAAAACATTAATTTTGGGGTCACTATCTAGGAGG
Organism: Phymorhynchus buccinoides; assembly: GCA_017654935.2. Taxonomy (NCBI): domain Eukaryota; kingdom Metazoa; phylum Mollusca; class Gastropoda; order Neogastropoda; family Raphitomidae; genus Phymorhynchus; species Phymorhynchus buccinoides. The sequence goes on along the minus strand of CM065695.1, from coordinate 41,116,094 downwards.
TTTTTGAAATGGTTAATGTTGGAAGCAAGTTTAGTTTGTGCAGGGAGATTGTTCCAGTGCTGGGTGACTCTATTAGAAAAGAAGTTTTTTCTCATATTAGTTCTACTGTATTGGGTTAGTATTTTTAGATCACTGTTACGGGTTCTCAAATCGTTAGACAATTGAAACAAATGCTTGTTAGTTTTGTTAGGGTTATTCAAAATTTTATATACAGTTATCAAATCTCCCCTTACTCTTCTAAATTTTAAGGATGGTAAACTTAACTTATGAAGTCTGTCCCCGTATTCCAAATTTTGTATTGATTTTATTAATTTGGTTGCTCGCCTTTGTACCCTTTCAATTTGTGTAGATTGTCTTTTAAGAAAAGGGTTCCAAATTAGATTTCCATACTCAAGATGAGGTCTTACTAAACTTTTATATAGGTTCAAAAAAACTTCTGTATTTAATTCCATAAAACTTCTTCTAATTAAACCCAATATTGCCTTTGTAAGTCTGCAATACTTTTACATTTACTACAGGTTTTTAAAAATAAAAAAATAATTCCTTTGTGGCTAAAGCAACATGTCATAGAAAACCTCAGAGCAATCATAGATCATGAATTTAACTGTATCTAATTTTTTTATTTATTTCAAACCAGAAATGTCGTTTTAACCATCTCACTGCCAACATCGCCTTTTGGTACCACACTGATTTAACCCTTTCACTGCCAATGTCACATTTGTGCACCACAGTAGTATGACACACATGTGACTAGGAGGCGTAGAATCGGGGCATGTTATCCGAATACCCCATTTTCTTGGTTTCGGGAGGTAGGGATAGGCCTAGTGTTATACATGTCACAGAAGAATTCCCAATATTGCAGATAATTTTGTTGGTCTTCCCAGATAATTTTGTTGGTCTTCCCAGATAATTTTGTTGGTCTTCCCAGATCATTTTGTTGGTCTTCCCAGATAAGTTTAATGGTATTTGGGGGCTGAAAATGGCTGGCGGTGAAAGGGTTAACATACTGATTTGACTCCAATGTCACTAGAAGTAGAAGGGACCAAGCCAGGGATCGTTATCCAATGTCCTTATGTTATAAACCCCTTCGGGACATCACTGCCTTAGGTAAACTTCATTACTGGCCTGGGGCTGCCTAGAACAAATATAAGACGCAACAAAACTCACACTGTCAATGATTCAGTTTTGACAACATTACTGGTTGATCCGAGTTTATTTTTCGCTTTGAGATCGTGGTTAATTGTATTAAAATCTGAATCATTAGTCTCGTTATTACTATCACTGTTAATGAAAACGTATTGGAGTATTTTCTGAGGTTTGTTTAGGGCTGATTTGTTTCACATTTTTAACATTAAAAATTAAGATAGAAGTGCCAAACGTAAATAAAAGGAAAGGTGGAACAGTAATGAAGAGATGTAACTTGAAAAACGTGGTTTGGATTGAAAAAACATGGATTTAGACAGGTTTTAGAATAACAAATCGCTATTCCGAGAATACTCATGGTCAGGTCAGGTCAGGGTAATGAGGGCAACTAGGCCTCGCGGCCTCTGAAGTGCCCTTTCAATTTAGTTTTTGTAGTATTGGGCACAGCTGTGACGGTTTTTGATGACTCAATCAGTCATGTTGGTATCTCAATTCTGTCAATTTAGGGTCTTTGTCCAGGTCTTTGTCTACTCATAAGTAGGCCCTGACTGGCGTTCTCCTGTTCCGCGAATACTCATGATTCTTCCGGAATTAGTTAAATTTAGGAGATAAGGATATCCCTTTGGATATGTAAAAGGGGAATCTACAACAATGCAGACGCCATCTTTTCTCTACCCAGGCAAAACACACATTTTTGGCTAAAACATGACTGGCAGTGAAAGGGTTAAGGAAAAGAAAGTCTTAGAATCAGAGAATCTCGCAACAGAACAACACCTACATTATTCTTGTAGAAAAATATGCACAAGACTTGCGTGATCTCCCTTGTGTTCAAGCAAACAAAGGACATTAAAAAATAAAATCAAAGTTTTACTTTTCGGAGAAAAAAGTTTTTTGTGATAAAGACCATAACCCATACCCAAGAAAAATCAAGAGTAAAGAGAAATAAAAAAAGCAATGAAAAAAAGGTAATACAACATATTAAGGAGTAAGTAAGAAAAACAAAAGGATACCTGGTGTGAAATCACTTTGCTCAATAGCTGAAAACGCCAACAAGAATGAAATCAGTGACAAGTGTGTGTGTGTGCGTGTGCGTGCGTGCGTGCGTGCGAATGTGTGTGTGGTGTGTGTGTGTGCGCGCGTGGTGTGTGTGTGTGTATGTGTGTGTGCTTTGCATTGCTGAAATGGAAAAAATGGAATGCTAATCTAGAATTAGTCAAAATCAACAGAAAAGAAAAAGGAAAATGTACCCAAAATGATACATCTAACTGTTCAACAAAATTAGTTATAAGTTTCTACAGTAAACCTGCTAAAATGACAAAACAAAGTGATACATAAAATACATCCTTCAACTGAAAAAGAACCTAGGTTATTTACAAAATGTACTAACATGCATTTTAAGTTGTACTATAACCGTCCACAAACTTTCATTATAAAAATCTTATGAAATTGTATTTACAATTACATGGGTGTTCCTGGGAAATAAAAAAATCCTGCAAGGGGGCGGCCCCGGCGGAGTGCAGGGGCAGCGCACACACACACACATTTACTGCTCTTTTTTCACCCCTCTAGACTAGTACAAGTGCTACATTCCTTTGAATATTGCAAATGCTTATATCAGACCTGTTTACCCCCTACACAAGTCTTGAGTAGTCTGGATAGTTGAAATGAGTAGTTGTGGTGCAAAATGTGTAGTTTTATTCATTAAACCATCAAACAATGTTCACTGAAAATGAGTAATTAGAGCATTATTTTCAATTTTGAAGAGTAGTAGAGGTCCAAATTGAGTAGAATACTACTCGAAAAGAGTAGAGTAAACAGGTCTGTTATATAGGCCCTTTTTATTGTACAAGTGTGTGTGTGTGTGTGTGTGTGTGTGTGTGTGTGTGTGTAAGATAATCGTTGCTTATCAAATTATCATAATCCGGCGACGCCGGCTCTAGGCAATTTAAAAATCCTGCAGTTCAAGACATCCTGCAAGAAGGAGCCTCCATGCAATTACACAAACAATTACTCCAAAATACACTGCATAACCCAACTGAATAAAAAGTACCATTAGCTAAACTTCCTGACAAACCATCCTGACAAGGAAGGAAGGTGGCAGAGTGGCTAAGATGTTCGCCTGCCAATTTCAATGCGTGAGTTGTTGTACTCTGGCTAAAAGACTCCAGGGTTCATCCCAACACCGAAGCACATGAACACTATGGTACAAATACACCAGCCAGGGATGAGAACATTACGTGTGTGACCGTTTTTCATCACCCCACAACATGGGCAGCCACACTCCGACTTCGAAGGAAAATGCGTGTGACTCGGGTTCGAATCCCGGCCTCGCCCTTTCTTTCCAGTTTGACAAGAAAATCGAGCTAAACGTCGAGTCCTGTCAGATGGGGACACAGTCTGAGCCGTGCGTTTTATGCACATAAAAATCCCACAGTAGTCAAAAGTCAATAAGAGCAGGGAGACATCCTGCTGCCTGGCATGGCCGAATTGATAGCTTGGCTTCCCAAATCCGCCCTCCCCTCCTCCCCCCCAAAAAAGGGTGGCACTGAGCTCCAGGTGAGAGAAGCCCAAATTGTGACAGACAAGTCTCTGTGACTAGAATATATACCAAAACTGGGGTGTGGCTGCGAGTTGGGACTCAGAATGAGTGGCATGAGAGCAATGTGACTTTTGGGCCTGAGAGATGAGATTCTCAGAAAACCAAAAAGGAGGAAAAAAAGAAGCCATGGGTCCTGTGCCCGGTGTAGGCTACATCAGCAAATAACTTCCGCTTTCAGTTTTGCAAACTGCCGAGTTATGATAAATAGAGCAGTCTTGGCCACCCCAAGCAGTAACCAGAAATGTCCATTTGAGAATGAACCAATCGAGAACAAAATATCAATCGAACTTCTTGCCATATTTACGATTCAACACAAAACCTAACACCCCTACCCCACCCCCCAATTTTCTCAATGGATTTACACTGATCTCAAAAATGACCCCTGGGGCCATCCAAAAGGAAATAAAAATCTCATCTCTGCTAATAAATGGGACATCAAAACAGCACACACAACAACAAAAACACTGCTCAGTCCCTGACCTTCTGCGTAAGACAGGTTGCTCTGGGAGCTGACTTGTCTCTTGGTACGGCGGCCGATGCGGCCAGGTATGACGGCCGGGCCGTCCCCTTTCTTCTGCATGTCTTCCGGAGAGAGGGGTGTCACGTTGTCACTGCAAACACACACAGAAATACAGATACACATGCATACAAACACACATATTACACTGTGATACACAGCCTCACAGGTATGTTGTTGTTGTTGTTGTTGTCGTACCCTGGCTTAAAGACTCCAGGGTTCATCCCAACAGCCGAAGCACTTGAACCCTATGGTACAAATGCGCCAGCTAGGGTTGAGAACATTACGTGCATGACCGTTTTTGATTACCCCGCCATGTGGGCAGCCACCCACACTCCGACTTCGGAGGAGATACACAGGTATGACGGGGGGGCCATCCCCTTTCTTCTGCATGTGTTCTGGAGTGAGGGGGGTGTCACAGCCTCCTTTGTTCCTTTTGTGAAGGTGCATTCTGGTTTTCACCCGATATTGTATGATACACAGGTATGACAGTATGATGGCTGGACTGTCTATATTCTTCTGCAGAGAGGAGGGTCACGTTATCTATGCAGACACACACAGGTGCTAGGAAAACAAAGATGAGCATATGCCAGACCTGCCTACTTGGAATTTTCCCAATCAGTAGCCCAGCCATCAATTTTCAGTAGCATGGCAAATTTTTTCGTAGCAACCACAAACGACGGCAATCAATTTGTTCTCTTCCTGAGCCGAAACGTACTGTTTATGTTTCGCCGACTGAACGTGTTGACGGTCGTCTCTACCGCCATGATTCACAGAGAAGTCTGCATGGCAGAGGTTGCAGTGAGCATTATTCGCACCAAGTCGACTTCTGACGATGCAAGGCCACTCCTCTGTGTAAGCTATTTTGAAAACTTGTGCGGCAGGCCGATGCTTTTTCTTAGAACAAGATGGTGTGCCAGATGATTTTCGCTTTCTGGTTTGGGTTCGTTTTTCTTCGTTTGAAACATCTCCCGAATCGCTACTGCTGCTGGAGTCCGCCATTTTTTTCAGAGAAAGTAATCAGAACGCATGCACAGTCACTTTGATAAAAACGGAAGTGACTAGGTTATCGCGCGTGACACGGCGTCTGCTCTTAGAACCAGACAAAACCGGGAACGGCATAAGCAAAAATAAAATGCGGCGGCATTTTGTTTTCTCCGTAGCAATGTTAAGGTTGCCGTAGCTCCGTAGCAAAGCTTTATTTTTCGTAGCTGCTACGGCCAAATCGTAGCAGTAGGCAGGTCTGATATGCGCACCCGCACACACACAATGCGAGGTCCTAAC
>CM065695.1:41070551-41105551 GCA_017654935.2 Phymorhynchus buccinoides | reverse complement strand
GGTCTGTCTTTCTGTGTCTGTCTGTCTGTTTGCGTATAGATCTCTCTCTCTCTCTCTCTCTCTCTCTCTGTTTGTTTGTCCAGGTGTATGTCTGCTTGTTTGTGTCTGTTTGTCTGTCTATGTCTGTTTGTCTGTCTGTGTCTGTCTGTCTCTTAAATCTTTATCCTTGTCAAATAAAGTTTTCCAGTGTCCAGTGTCTGTTTGTTTGTCTGTCTGTGTCTGCATGTCTGTCTGTGTCTGTTTGTCTGCCTGTTTGCCTGTCTGTGTCTATCTGTCTGTCTGTCTGTCTGTGTTTCTGTCCATCTGTCTGTTTTTCTGTGTCTGTTTGCCTGCCTGTTTCTCTGTGTCTGTCTGTGTTTGTGTCTGTTTGTCTCAGAGTCTGTCTGTCTGTTTGTTTGTGTCAGTCTGTTTGTCTGTCTATCTATACATGTCTGTTTGTATCTGTGTGTCTGCTTTTCTCTCTGTCTCCTCTCTTGACCTCAATACCACTGCTCGCCCCTGTCAATACTTAGACTCAAGCACACCACTTACAAAATGCAAAACAGTTCGCTATCAGTAACAGCATGGGACAGAAAAGAGGAGTGTCTAATATGTAGATTTGAGCATGCGAAAAGTTCTCTCTATAGAAATATGCACCTAAATTTACTCCCCTCTTCCCCCTCAACTCTACAATCGCCCTGCTCACTCCACACACATGATCATACTTACCATTCTTGTCAGCTCTCCTGAAAATCTGTAAATGAAGCAAAACTACAATTTCAAAGCAATTGCTACATGAAAAAAAAGGCTTTTATTCAGAGAATGATATCTACAGCATAATGAAGCCTTTAGTTTATTGATAATAATTAATCCTTTTCTCCCAAACAACTATCTATAGAGAGACAATTAAACAACCCCACGTAAGTCCTAACCCTTTCCAAGGGAAAAAATTAATGACAATACTATTCTGTATTCATAATATGTCATTAATGATTTAACAATAATAATAATAATAATAATAATAATAATGAGCATTTCTAACGCTTAAAAAATCTTAAATCTTAAGCGTTCACATTTTGAATGAATAAATGAATAAAACCAGCAAGCAAAAGAAATAAATGAACGTCAAAAATTGTTTTACACACACACACACACATACACACACACACACACATGATCAATACAGTGATACACATTGCCAATGTAAGTTTTTGTTACTTTGTAACAAAGGAAAACAGGTTTGCATTGCTCGCCTATTGTTGCAACCAGATACACTCTAATTTGGACTTGAACTTCAAGCCTAAATCCTTCGACACAGTGCCAGTGGGTATATAGGTCGAGCGGACAGGCTGTTTACTGGGTAAAGCAGAAAATTAAGATTTCATGGGATACGCCCTCTTTGTTGCAGACTAAATTAAATAACTTAAAATAAGACTTGGATTAAACGACATACAGAATTAGTCATAGGAAATCTGATAGAATTTCAGAAAGTATGAGCACTATCTTTACTTAGTGCATCAAAAGTTATGTTATCATCACATATAGTAATTTAGCAAGTGTCCGTGTGTGTGTGTGTGTGTGTGTGTGTGTGTGTGTGTGTGTGTGTGTGTGTGTGTGTGTGTGTCTGAAACACAAAACGGGCCTTATAACTCCTTCGTTTTTCGACCGAATCGCTTCAAATTTGCTATGAGCCCTAACGGGGCGATGGCAACTTGCGTGTGTCATTTGCGCGGTTTGGCAAATGCGCGAAACGCGGACCCGCCGGCCTCTCGGCGCCCGCATCTCCGGTATTTCTGGACGGATTACCTTCGAATTTGGCAGGTAGATGACCGGGGACGGTGACTATTGATGTGCCAAACCGGAAGCGAATCGATTCAGAAACGCACGCAATATACACCGCTTCACCTTTTCACAAATAACTCCGCCGTTTCTTAACTGAATCGCTTCAAATTTGCTGTCTGGCTTGCTGTGGCCGGGACAAGGCCTGGCAGCAAATTTGAAGAGAATCGGGAGAGCGCGTCACTCTCAGAGCAGCACCAATGGGAAACAGGGCCTTATAACTCCACCATTTCTTAACCGAATCGCTTCAAATTTGCTGTACTCAGCGTTACCAGTACTTGGCGTTACCATTACTAGGCGTTACCGTTACTAGGGAGAGGGCGTCACTCTCAGAGCAGCTCCAACGGGAAACGGGGCCTTATAACTCCGCCTTTTCTTAACCGAATACCTTCAAATTTGCTGTACTCAGCGTTAGCAGTACTTGGCGTTACCGTTACTAGGCGTTACCGTTACTAGGGAGAGCGCATCACTCTCAGAGCAGCGCCAACGGGAAACGGGGCCTTATAACTCCGCCGTTTCTTAACCGAATCGCTTCAAATTTGCTGTACTCAGCGTTACCAGTACTTGGTGTTACCGTTACTAGGCGTTACCGGTACTAGGCGTTACCAGTACTCAGCGTTGCGCTAGTATATATATATAATCTATTATTTTGAGGGGGAAGGGAGGTGTTATGATTTGCTTATCAAGGTAACGGGTGTGCCTGTTACAACACTAGGGCTTCCTTAATGTTCCTTCCTTCTTAAAAGCAAGCATGCATACATTGATGACGTTTTCTGTCGATAAAGTTGAGGATACAGAAAAGAGACATTAGATGGCATACCTAACCCTCACACACATGTATGTATGTATGCATGCAAACATCTAACTTCTAAGCATTCGCATACAATGATACATGTACAGACACAAACATACATACTCACACACATGTAATATGATGTATGATTGTACCCATACACATAATACAGTGATACACTGTATCACTGTATTATGTGTACTAGTAATGGAAACGCCAAGTACTGGTAACGCTGAGTACAGCAAATTTGAAACGATTCAGATAAGAAAAGGCGGAGTTATAAGGCCCCGTTTCGCGTTGGCGCTGCTCTGAGAGTGATGCGCTCTCCCTAGTAACGGTAACGCCTAGTAAGGGTAACGTCAAGTACTGGTAACGCTGAGTACAGCAAATTTGAAGCGATTTTGTTAAGAAACGGCAGAGTTATAAGGCCCCGTTTCCCGTTGGCGCTGCTCTGAGATTGACGCGCTCTCCCGATTTTCTTCCAATTTGCTGCCAGGCTTTGCCCCGGTGACAGCAAGCCTGACAGCAAATTTGACGCGATTCGGTTGAAAACCGGCGGAGTTATAAGGCCCGTTTTGCATCATGCTTCTGTTATGCGCCTAAGTAATCGCTTCGCTTCCGGTTTGGCACATTGATAGTCACCGTCCCCGGTCATATATCTGCCAAATTGGAAGGCAATCGGTCCAGAAATACCGGAGATACGGGCGCCGAAAGGCCGGCGGATGCGTGTTTCGCGCATTTGCAAAACCGCGCAATTGACACGGCCGCCTCGGTTGCCGTTGCCATCGCCCCGTTAGGGCTCACAGCAAATTTGAAGCGATTCGGTCGAAAAACGGCGGAGTTATAAGGCCCATTTTGTGTTTCAGACAGACACACACACACACGGACACTTGGCTTTTTACTATATGATGGGTACAATCATACATCATATTACATGTGTGTGAGTATGTATGTTTGTGTCTGTACATGTATCATTGTATGCGAATGCTTAGAAGTTAGATGTTTGTATACACACACCAACTCTACTGCCAACATACCTGTTAGGCAGAGGCTAGAGAACTTTACGGGTCCGTAACCCACATTCTTCAGGCTATGGTTACGGGTCTCAATCACACTTCACAGGACGCAAAAAAATCTGCGCAGTGTCTTGAAAAACTACTAACATTGACTCTAACATGTTCTTCTCCTTCTGCCAATAATGTCCACCTGCCGTAACCGGCAATTACTGACATGTACTGGGGTTAAAAGAATTATGCAGCACGGGAAAAACAAAAAGCAAACAAAACAGTGTCAATGAAGGGACGTTTGTAAGCCGCGAGGCTAAGGCTTGGGCCTCCAAAAGCACCTCTACTAAACAACCATTCCTCTGCCTTCCCCTCCCCACCTCCCACCCCTGCATCCCCACACCTAAAAACAGATGCCCCCCCCCCCTTTTTTTGCATGCATGTATTGTCCCCTAAATACAAATACTCCTGTGCAGGCATCATGTGGGGCCCATGTTTCCCCGGTTGATCTAGGGGGACTAAACGGTCGTGCATGACACTCAGTGACTGTACATGCATCATGTGGGGCCCGGGTGTCCCTGGCCAGACTGGGGACATTTAACGATCAGGCATGACCTTTAACTCGTCTTTCCCTCTATCACACCCACCCACCCCAACCCCCCCCTCCCAAATCAAATCTTCACATATCTAACTACAAAAATGTTGGTTTTAAATCTCATTAATATCTTTCTAGTTCTACATAGTAAACTGTAAATACTTCAGTTATTTCCTGACTATCTTGCAATCATTTCTTTCTTTCTATTTCCCCATAATGTTATCATTTCGCTTTGTACTCTATCTTTTGCTATTTTTCTCTTTTTCGTACTACCCCCTAAAGTGCAGCAGAACCTTCAGCGTGATGAAGTTGGCTGCCTAAGGAGAAGAGGAAGAAGAAGAGTACTATGTAACTACTAACTATGCTATTCAGACTACTGATACACACACACAGTGATTTCTTCACTTGTGCACTAGATTTATTTCTGAAACGCTGCCAAATGTTTGTTTTTTAATCAACGCTAGCTATCCATCAACTATGTACAGTTGTGCACAATCGGCTCAAATACTTACATCTAGAAATACAGTCATGCCATCGCCGCACTTAGCAGAAGCTTCTTCAGCAGACGCCATTTTCGCTTTTTTTATTTTGGGACCACATAAAAGTCGGACCTCGGACTTCGGACCATCATGTGTCAATCTCTTCTCTCGTCGTCTAGCACTGCACTTTGAGTTGACTACTTGTGCTAAATTTCTGGGTTTTAGAACTGGTTGAAGCTCAGGCGGACACTGTTGAGCTGTCTGGAGCTTCTGGTATGTTGCCCTAATGTTTCCTTCCATTAAATTCCTTTGTGCTGAAATAACTGATGGGCAGGTTCGAACATAATCACGGTCTGATTTTGTGGCATTTCCATGGGGCTGGGGATTGTAACTTGTGTGATCCCCAATATAATGCACCAAAACAATGTTTGGTTTGGAAATCAGCCACCACGCATGTCGCTGAAAAGTTCCACTCTTGTCCATCCGATGATAATATTTGACAACAAGAGGCTTTGTTTTGGGGTACTTCTTAGTACCATCATTGACCTTCCAGTGATACTGGTCACACATCCAGTCCTTCTCTTTAGCAGGGTCACTTCTGTCGATGAGGTACATTTCTCCTCCATGTGGCCTAACAGCAGGACATGAACTAATGCGTTCTCCAGCTTCTTCCAACATTTGTGCTGCTTCCTGGTGGCTTAGTGACTTTTCCCGGTGTGCAAATGGCTGGTTGCTTGCAGAATCAGAGGTCATGATGTTACTGGAAATCAAAAGAAAAGAAAACCGATGAAGCAAATGAGAAATGTGCAGAGGTGTCCTATGCAGGTTCCAAAGGGAGAACAAAAGGGTGGGTGGGTGGTGTGTGCATTCGAACCATAACACGTACACCTCCCCATATAGCTTACTGGTCATATTAATATTATACACCCACACATGGTGGTTCCCTTTAGATATTCAGGGTCCTTTTGTACATAGCACTACATTAAAACTTAGAACTTTTAGGCCCATGCAAAACAGTACGGTAAAGAACTTTTGAAAGTTTGATCAACTTCACCCCTCGTTATCTTATAATATATAGGCCTACATACAAGTTGGCATTAAGTCAAAATAAAACAGTGTGGAAATATGAGTAGGGGTGTGCACGTATGAGCACTATTGTACATACAGTAAATAATGCTTGTGAAACCTATAGGTTTATCTAAAAACAATGCTTACCTTTTTCACTTTGAGGCAAATACGTTTTTCTCCTGCCGTTCACTCTAGAAAATGTGATACCATCACATTATTCTTTGAATATTTCCCCCGTGAATTTGGTCGTGTGTTCATGACTCTGGGTTCCTGAAAACGTAGAGATTGTGCGTATTTACGCAATATACCCTTCAACTTGCCTACGATTATATACTAAACACACACATTATAAAAAAAAAGAACATTTGTTAAAGAAAAGTATTGTAGTAAGGTTTATTTGTCCAATATTCATGTCCTTCCGGCTACGACTGAGCTTCGAGACCCGACATTTATGTGTTTCGAAATACAGAGGTCCGGGTCCGAAGTCTGATGATGAAAATCCGTTTAACGTCCTCCGGTCTGAAACAGACACACGCCTGATAGGTATAGTGAGACTATTATCGTCCAATATTGGTCGCTGACCCAAATAGACACATATAGGCCTATGGGACATTAGTATATATAAAGATGGTGGGAACGATCCTGGAGGCAGTGCAACTCCAAGAAAATCCCGAATTTTTAACGATAGATTGATTGTTAGAGAGAAAAATAGAGGTTTAACGCCCTCTGAGGCATTTAGAATTGTATTCAGACCATACCTATGGGGCTCAAAAATGATAACATACCAGTTAACTACTTAACTGGCTTTAATATACCAGTTAAGTAGTTAACTATCTTTTCTTATTCCAGTTAAGTAGTTAACTGATATAATCAACTTCCGCTTCCGGCAAAAGAAAAGTCAGTTAACTGTTAAGTGGCATTTTGTCAGGAAAACCAACTCCTTTACTGTTTTTTGTAACACGAAGCATTGGATGTACTGCAGATCATCACCCCCCCCCCCCCCCCCCCCCCCCCATTTACACTGTGAAAGTTACATACCTTCAATATAATTTTTTTTATTAGCAACTTTTGTCACGGATCAGACCTCCAGGATCTGCTCAGAGCTTTGAATGATGGTTGGTTGATGGTTCATGTTTCCCCGGTTGATCTAGGGGGACTAAACGGTCGTGCATGACACTCAGTGACTGTACATGCATCATGTGGGGCCCGGGTGTCCCTGGCCAGACTGGTTTACATAATCACTCTCTGCTACTCACCATCCATATCCACCCACCACTATTCTTAAAAATAGTTTTTATTAAAGTTTTAAACACTACTTGATTTTTTTAAAACCCACATACTTCATTCCAAAATAAAAAAAGCTTTTATTAAACATAAAAACGAACAATAACCTGTAACACAGTTTTGTTACGTGCAAGCTCGAAGTCATCTAAAGTGATAGTGAAAGTTAATTTTATTCCCCCCCCCCCCCCCTTCCCCCTATCCAAAAGTAAACCACCAATGCCCCACATGGCCGAAAGGGGCGTAAAACCCAATTATCACAATATAATCTATTCACTAACTCATAAGAAACGGGCAATGATAAATATATACTTTTTGATGCTATTTGGGGCTTATTTCAGTTACTAAAACATATTTGGAGCAATTTCTTGGAAAAAAAGATTGCTGATCTGCAGTATCCAATGGGATTTTGTGTTACAAAAACCAGTTAACTTGTTGGTTTTCGTGATAGAATGCCACTGACCGGAAGCGGAAATTGATAATATCAGTTAACTAGTTAACTGGAATAAGAAAGTCCACTTAACTACTTAACTGGTATATTAAAGGCAGTTAAGTAGCTAACTGGTATTTTATCACGTTTGAGCCCCATACATACCTAGTTTACCAGCTAGTCCGAGGTCCGAATGAATGAAAATCCGTTTAACGTCCTCCGGTCTGAAACAGACACATATGGGACATTAGTAGATATAAAGATGGTGGTAGCGATCCTGGAGGCAATGCCCGGAGGCAGTGTAACTCCAGGAAAGTCCCGAATTTTTAACGATACAGATGTATAATGTCCGAGGTCCGACTTTTATGTGATCCTTTTATTTTCTCTTCTCCAATCAAATCTCGCGAGATCCAGTTCCGTCGCCAGTGATAACAACATGGCGACCCAGGCTGTCAATCGGGAGCCCTATGTCGGGGAAAAATTCAAGTTCTTACGACATGGTGAGTTCCACAAAGTGTTTGTCGTTAGCACAGACTTAACTGATACTTTTTTAATAACTGCAATAACACAGCTTCCCTCCCCTGTCACCCTCCCCTCCCCAATTCCCTGCCCTTCTAGTTCTACCTCAACTCCCTCCGTCCTGACCCCCCCCCCCCCCCCCCCCTACCCAATTGCTGATCATCTGGGCAGCAAAAATTTTGCATATGTTTGACACCCCCCCCCCCCCCCCCCCCCACCCACCCCCCCCTTAATGTACATAGCATCAAAATCGTCAAAACAATGACGGTGGATGCTGAGAGAAAAAAGAAGAACAGTGAGTTATTGGATCTGCAGTGGGAAAGTCTTCTTCTTCTTCTTCTTCTTCTTCTTCTTCTTTTTCTTCTTCTTCCAGTTGGGGATGTATCATGTTTATCCTGCCCTGCGCTCACCGGTCTTCATTCAGACCATTAATAGCGCACAGGATGCGTGCTATGTGAATTCATGTCATCCATCCCACCGGCACACACGGCCTACTCGTAGCGAATAATGGGATGGGCTTTAACGTGTGCACAAGATCTTGTGTATGCGTTCACACACGGGACCTCAGTTTTTGAAAAGTCTCATCCATAAAGGACCTTTTCTCCAACTGACGTCAGGTACCCATTTACACTTGGGTGGAGTGAGGAAAGTAGGAGTAAAGTGCCTTTCCCAAGGACACACCACTGTGAACCGAGCTGGGCTCAAACCTGCGCACTCGCAAACCTGACGGATTACTGAGCTAGCGACTCAATCACGTGTGCCTGTTGCACAAGATAAGTAACAACCTGGTAGACTTAAATCTCAGCCAGTATCTGCCCGCCAGCGACCCCAGAACTCGGGGAACAGAGGTTCCACCAAGAAAGAGCCAACCATGCTGTCCTCCATCACTCCTTCTTTCCACGGACACTAAGAGAGTGGAACCTTCTCCCCACAGTGCTGACAGAAAGCACCTGTCCAGAAGCATTCAGGGCAGGCCTCGGTGGCATTAACATCAGCCACCAGGCCTCTCTGCTGAGCTACTGTGGATCAAATGATGGGGATGCCCCTCTCTACACCCTCCACCCTACCTACTTCCCCCCTTGAGATGATCATCTGGGCAGCTGTTCCTTTCCCACAGTACCAGTGTTTTTAGATGATACTGTAAGCCCTGTTGTATACATCGTAGTCGTCAACAAGGTGACGGAGGATGTTAAAGCAAAGAAGAAGAAGAAGAGCAGTGGCCGCAGCTCAAAGACAGTCGATGGTCTGCCAGACTGACCACCTTGTACAAGTTCCATCATGGAGATGTGCCCATCAACACTCCTCACAGGCCAGTCCCCAATCCACCATCTTGACAAACGAGACAGATGCATGCTGCAGCCCGCCTACTTCCTGTATGTAAAGACAACTGCAGTAAGTTCTCATTCTTCCCGAGGGCTGTGTCTGCATTGAGTTGTCTCCCACCTGAAAGCAGTTTCATTAGGTGGAATAATTCAAAACTCAGATTTCAGTACCCCCCGTCCCCTCCCTTATTCCTTACTTCCCCTGTGTATCCAGTACCATAACATTTCGTCCCCTGTCTGTCCTCCCTCTGTTTTCCTTCTCTCTTGTGCTGATCATCTGGGTAGTCACGACATTTTGACAGCTAAGGTGTATTTTTAATTTTTCAGGAGCCCCAGGAGTAGAAGCCTCAGAAACTTCACAAGGTTCTAAAACGAAGGTGGATGCTGTGCAAAAGAAGAAGAAAGCTGTCATAGAGCCCAAAGGCTCGTTCAAAAATTTGTAAAAGTGCTGTTTAGTTTTACCCATCAACACAATTTTCATTGAACATTTTCAAGGGGAAGCAACCATTTGCTTTCCCCGGGTAAGGAATAGGACTTTGGTAGGGTTGATTGGGGCTATTTTCCCTGACATAGAAAGTATAATACATTGACTGATTAAGATTTAACCCCTTCTCTGCCAACCCTGTTTCCGGTTCTGAAGCAACTGTTTGGCAAGCCGTTTTAGGTCTATCACAAAAAATTCTGAATAAAAGTGCATATAATCTATGCTTTTCTGAAAGGGAATTGAATATACTATCATTTGAGAACACTCTCACATGCATTCAAACATACTGCGGAAAGCATATGGATAGAAAAAATGAAACTACTAGAATAACCCTATGACGGATATTTCCGTGATGGGGCAGTTTTATCTGTGATGGGGCAGTGAAGAGGTTAAAGCCCCAGCTACTATTATTTAACTTTTTTTTACATAATTGTAGCCGACCCCAGCATCATGTAAAACAAAGAAAAACAACAACAACAAAAGACTGACTCATACCCTCTCTGTGTTGAGAGCTCTAAAAAGAAAATAAAACCTTTAAAAAAGGCAAAGTTTCGCTCGGTACTGTATGTCTGTCTGCCTCTCTCTTTGTGCATGTGTATGTGAGTATGTGTGGTGTGTGTGTGTGTCTGTCTGCGTGCGTGCCTGCGTGTGTGTGTCAACACAGCTTTGCAGTTCGTTTTGTGGGCCTGTCTGGCAATCTGCCTTCTATTCTTTGGATTAGGGCGTTAGCATGAACATGACAGCAGTCAAGGAAAGACTGAAGTTGTATAATCCCTAATGCCTCAACGTTTTTGCTTGAGGCGTGGCAGATTTTTCTTCTTCTTTTTTAGCTGTGACTTGGGATTTGCGTTTGGATCCACTTTGTTTTCGAAGGAGACAGTTCAGAATGAAGAAGAAGAAGAAAAAAAAGAAGAAGAAAATGGTTGATGAAAGGCAGACCCAACCAATCACGCACATACACACACACAATTGCACACACACACACACACACGCACACACGCACACACGCACACACACACACACACACACACACGCACACACACACACGCACGCACACACACACACACACACACACACACACACACACACACACACACACACACACACACACACACACACACACACACACTCACTCTCTCTCTCACTCTCACACATGCTCACCATTGTATTAAACAATATTGTCAATACTGTCAATTATATAAGAAATATTACTACATCAGGATTCATCTGGATAATCAATATTGATTTAGATAAGTATGTCAAAGTCAGTTATGGTTGCAAGTACCCCCCCTGTGGGGATACTGGGGGGGGGGGGGGGGGGGGGGGGGGGGGGGGGGGGGGGGGGGGGGGGTCTTTTGTATAAATAGTCCCCCCGACCTTCTGGAAGTTCTGTGCTTGTAACTTCCTCTAATCTGTCACTCCCTTTGACTCTGCCTTTTCCCTTTGCTTGCTGTCATCTACTATCTTTCTGCCTTTCTGGACCATTCTCCTGCCTTTTTTCAAGAAACGCTTTCAAAAAGATTTCCTCCAGCCGAAGTCGGACAAGCTGGGCCTAATTATTTGTTACTTAGGCGCATAGCGGCAGCATGACACATCTGCGCTCATAATTGCTCCTTTTCTCTTTTTTTTTCTCCCCCCCACCCCCTTTTAAACATTTTTTTTAAAAGGTAGGCTTTCCCCCCCGCTCTCTTTCATCCTATTGTCTGTGTGGCTGACTAAGATGGACATTTATGGGATAAAGAAGAAGTAGGCATTCTATGTTGATCTTGCATGCTGTGCTGTCTCTGACTCACTATTGTTTATGTCTGCAGGCTTCGGTGTGTACGCGTACGAAAACCAGTTCTTCAAGTACGAAGGCGAATGGAAAAACGGAAAGAAGCATGGTATGTGAAATGAAATTAACAAGGGGAGGGAATCTCTTCATTAATTAGTGGGTAGATCTGGTCGACACTTTCAGTTTTGAGGTGTACGCGTACGAAAACCAGTTCTTCAAGTACGAAGGCGAATGGAAAAACGGAAAGAAGCATGGTATGTGAAATGAAATTAACAAGGGGAGGGAATCTCTTCATTAATTAGTGGGTAGATCTGGTCGACACTTTCAGTTTTGAGGTGTACGCGTACGAAAACCAGTTCTTCAAGTACGAAGGCGAATGGAAAAACGGAAAGAAGCATGGTATGTGAAATGAAATTAACAAGGGGAGGGAATCTCTTCATTAATTAGTGGGTAGATCTGGTCGACACTTTCAGTTTTGAGGTGTACGCGTACGAAAACCAGTTCTTCAAGTACGAAGGCGAATTGAAAAACGGAAAAAAGCATGGTATGTGAAATGAAATTAACAAGGGGAGGGAATCTCTTCATTAATTAGTGGGTAGATCTGGTCGACACTTTCAGTTTTGAGGTGTACGCGTACGAAAACCAGTTCTTCAAGTATGAAGGCGAATGGAAAAACGGAAAGAAGCATGGTATGTGAAATGAAATTAACAAGGGGAGGGAATCTCTTCATTAATTAGTGGGTAGATCTGGTCGACACTTTCAGTTTTGAGGTGTACGCGTACGAAAACCAGTTCTTCAAGTACGAAGGCGAATGGAAAAACGGAAAGAAGCATGGTATGTGAAATGAAATTAACAAGGGGAGGGAATCTCTTCATTAATTAGTGGGTAGATCTGGTCGACACTTTCAGTTTTGAGGTGTACGCGTACGAAAACCAGTTCTTCAAGTACGAAGGCGAATGGAAAAACGGAAAAAAGCATGGTATGTGAAATGAAATTAACAAGGGGAGGGAATCTCTTCATTAATTAGTGGGTAGATCTGGTCGACACTTTCAGTTTTGAGGTGTACGCGTACGAAAACCAGTTCTTCAAGTACGAAGGCGAATGGAAAAACGGAAAAAAGCATGGTATGTGAAATGAAATTAACAAGGGGAGGGAATCTCTTCATTAATTAGTGGGTAGATCTGGTCGACACTTTCAGTTTTGAGGTGTACGCGTACGAAAACCAGTTCTTCAAGTACGAAGGCGAATGGAAAAACGGAAAAAAGCATGGTATGTGAAATGAAATTAACAAGGGGAGGGAATCTCTTCATTAATTAGTGGGTAGATCTGGTCGACACTTTCAGTTTTGAGGTGTACGCGTACGAAAACCAGTTCTTCAAGTACGAAGGCGAATGGAAAAACGGAAAAAAGCATGGTATGTGAAATGAAATTAACAAGGGGAGGGAATCTCTTCATTAATTAGTGGGTAGATCTGGTCGACACTTTCAGTTTTGAGGTGTACGCGTACGAAAACCAGTTCTTCAAGTACGAAGGCGAATGGAAAAACGGAAAAAAGCATGGTATGTGAAATGAAATTAACAAGGGGAGGGAATCTCTTCATTAATTAGTGGGTAGATCTGGTCGACACTTTCAGTTTTGAGGTGTACGCGTACGAAAACCAGTTCTTCAAGTACGAAGGCGAATGGAAAAACGGAAAGAAGCATGGTATGTGAAATGAAATTAACAAGGGGAGGGAATCTCTTCATTAATTAGTGGGTAGATCTGGTCGACACTTTCAGTTTTGAGGTGTACGCGTACGAAAACCAGTTCTTCAAGTACGAAGGCGAATGGAAAAACGGAAAAAAGCATGGTATGTGAAATGAAATTAACAAGGGGAGGGAATCTCTTCATTAATTAGTGGGTAGATCTGGTCGACACTTTCAGTTTTGAGGTGTACGCGTACGAAAACCAGTTCTTCAAGTATGAAGGCGAATGGAAAAACGGAAAGAAGCATGGTATGTGAAATGAAATTAACAAGGGGAGGGAATCTCTTCATTAATTAGTGGGTAGATCTGGTCGACACTTTCAGTTTTGAGGTGTACGCGTACGAAAACCAGTTCTTCAAGTACGAAGGCGAATGGAAAAACGGAAAAAAGCATGGTATGTGAAATGAAATTAACAAGGGGAGGGAATCTCTTCATTAATTAGTGGGTAGATCTGGTCGACACTTTCAGTTTTGAGGTGTACGCGTACGAAAACCAGTTCTTCAAGTACGAAGGCGAATGGAAAAACGGAAAAAAGCATGGTATGTGAAATGAAATTAACAAGGGGAGGGAATCTCTTCATTAATTAGTGGGTAGATCTGGTCGACACTTTCAGTTTTGAGGTGTACGCGTACGAAAACCAGTTCTTCAAGTATGAAGGCGAATGGAAAAACGGAAAGAAGCATGGTATGTGAAATGAAATTAACAAGGGGAGGGAATCTCTTCATTAATTAGTGGGTAGATCTGGTCGACACTTTCAGTTTTGAGGTGTACGCGTACGAAAACCAGTTCTTCAAGTACGAAGGCGAATGGAAAAACGGAAAGAAGCATGGTATGTGAAATGAAATTAACAAGGGGAGGGAATCTCTTCATTAATTAGTGGGTAGATCTGGTCGACACTTTCAGTTTTGAGGTGTACGCGTACGAAAACCAGTTCTTCAAGTACGAAGGCGAATGGAAAAACGGAAAAAAGCATGGTATGTGAAATGAAATTAACAAGGGGAGGGAATCTCTTCATTAATTAGTGGGTAGATCTGGTCGACACTTTCAGTTTTGAGGTGTACGCGTACGAAAACCAGTTCTTCAAGTACGAAGGCGAATGGAAAAACGGAAAAAAGCATGGTATGTGAAATGAAATTAACAAGGGGAGGGAATCTCTTCATTAATTAGTGGGTAGATCTGGTCGACACTTTCAGTTTTGAGGTGTACGCGTACGAAAACCAGTTCTTCAAGTACGAAGGCGAATGGAAAAACGGAAAAAAGCATGGTATGTGAAATGAAATTAACAAGGGGAGGGAATCTCTTCATTAATTAGTGGGTAGATCTGGTCGACACTTTCAGTTTTGAGGTGTACGCGTACGAAAACCAGTTCTTCAAGTACGAAGGCGAATGGAAAAACGGAAAGAAGCATGGTATGTGAAATGAAATTAACAAGGGGAGGGAATCTCTTCATTAATTAGTGGGTAGATCTGGTCGACACTTTCAGTTTTGAGGTGTACGCGTACGAAAACCAGTTCTTCAAGTACGAAGGCGAATGGAAAAACGGAAAGAAGCATGGTATGTGAAATGAAATTAACAAGGGGAGGGAATCTCTTCATTAATTAGTGGGTAGATCTGGTCGACACTTTCAGTTTTGAGGTGTACGCGTACGAAAACCAGTTCTTCAAGTACGAAGGCGAATGGAAAAACGGAAAGAAGCATGGTATGTGAAATGAAATGAACAAGGGGAGGGAATCTCTTCATTAATTAGTGGGTAGATCTGGTCGACACTTTCAGTTTTGAGGTGTACGCGTACGAAAACCAGTTCTTCAAGTACGAAGGCGAATGGAAAAACGGAAAGAAGCATGGTATGTGAAATGAAATTAACAAGGGGAGGGAATCTCTTCATTAATTAGTGGGTAGATCTGGTCGACACTTTCAGTTTTGAGGTGTACGCGTACGAAAACCAGTTCTTCAAGTACGAAGGCGAATGGAAAAACGGAAAGAAGCATGGTATGTGAAATGAAATTAACAAGGGGAGGGAATCTCTTCATTAATTAGTGGGTAGATCTGGTCGACACTTTCAGTTTTGAGGTGTACGCGTACGAAAACCAGTTCTTCAAGTATGAAGGCGAATGGAAAAACGGAAAGAAGCATGGTATGTGAAATGAAATTAACAAGGGGAGGGAATCTCTTCATTAATTAGTGGGTAGATCTGGTCGACACTTTCAGTTTTGAGGTGTACGCGTACGAAAACCAGTTCTTCAAGTATGAAGGCGAATGGAAAAACGGAAAGAAGCATGGTATGTGAAATGAAATTAACAAGGGGAGGGAATCTCTTCATTAATTAGTGGGTAGATCTGGTCGACACTTTCAGTTTTGAGGTGTACGCGTACGAAAACCAGTTCTTCAAGTATGAAGGCGAATGGAAAAACGGAAAGAAGCATGGTATGTGAAATTAAATGAACAAAGGGAGGGAACTCTTCATTAATTACAGCAGATTCCTGCTAACTCAAAAGCACTGGGTAACTCTCAATAACTTTCTGGTCCCAGTTTAATAATACTTATGCTAAAATGTCTTGTTAACTCTACTCACAGGTCACGGCAAGCTGACTATTAAAGATGGGACGTACCACAGCAGAGAGATTTGACTTTGACTTTGACACAGGTCACGGCAAGCTGACTATTAAAGATGGGACGTACCACAGCAGAGAGATTTGACTTTGACTTTGACACAGGTCACGGCAAGCTGACTATTAAAGATGGGACGTACCACAGCGGAGAGATTTGACTTTGACTTTGACACAGGTCACGGCAAGCTGACTATTAAAGATGGGACGTACCACAGCAGAGAGATTTGACTTTGACACAGGTCACGGCAAGCTGACTATTAAAGATGGGACGTACCACAGCGGAGAGATTTGAATTTGACTTTGACACAGGTCACGGCAAGCTGACTATTAAAGATGGGACGTACCACAGCAGAGAGATTTGAATTTGACTTTGACACAGGTCACGGCAAGCTGACTATTAAAGATGGGACGTACCACAGCAGAGAGATTTGAATTTGACTTTGACACAGGTCACGGCAAGCTGACTATTAAAGATGGGACGTACCACAGCAGAGAGATTTGAATTTGACTTTGACACAGGTCACGGCAAGCTGACTATTAAAGATGGGACGTACCACAGCAGAGAGATTTGACTTTGACTTTGACACAGGTCACGGCAAGCTGACTATTAAAGATGGGACGTACCACAGCAGAGAGATTTGACTTTGACTTTGACACAGGTCACGGCAAGCTGACTATTAAAGATGGGACGTACCACAGCAGAGAGATTTGACTTTGACTTTGACACAGGTCACGGCAAGCTGACTATTAAAGATGGGACGTACCACAGCAGAGAGATTTGACTTTGACTTTGACACAGGTCACGGCAAGCTGACTATTAAAGATGGGACGTACCACAGCAGAGAGATTTGAATTTGACTTTGACACAGGTCACGGCAAGCTGACTATTAAAGATGGGACGTACCACAGCAGAGAGATTTGAATTTGACTTTGACACAGGTCACGGCAAGCTGACGATGAAGGATGGGATGTACTACGAGGGCAAGTTTGTCAGTGGAGAGATTTGACTTTGACTTTGACACAGGTCACGGCAAGCTGACGATGAAGGATGGGATGTACTACGAGGGCAAGTTTGTCAGTGGAGAGATTTGACTTTGACTTTGACACAGGTCACGGCAAGCTGACGATGAAGGATGGGATGTACTACGAGGGCAAGTTTGTCAGTGGAGAGATTTGACTTTGACTTTGACACAGGTCACGGCAAGCTGACGATGAAGGATGGGATGTACTACGAGGGCAAGTTTGTCAGTGGAGAGATTTGACTTTGACTTTTTGACTTTGACAGGTCACGGCAAGCTGATGATACCACAGTGGAGAGATTTGACTTTGACTTTTTGACTTTCACGCAGGTCACGGCAAGCTGACGATGAAGGACAGGACGTACTACGAGGGCCAGTTTGTCAACAGAGAGATTTGACTTTGACTTTGGGTCAGTTTGTCAGCAGAGACATTTGACTCTGACTTTGACACAGGTCACGGCAAGCTGACGATGGAGGACGGTACGTACTACGAGGGCCAGTTTGTCAACAGATAGCTTTGACTTTTCTACTTTTTGATTTTGACTTTTTGACCTTGACTTTTTGACTTTGACTTTGACGCAGGTCACGGCAAGCTGATGATGAAGGACAGGACGTACTATGAGGGTCAGTTTGTCAACAGAGAGGTTTGACTTTGACTTTGACTTTTTGACCTTGACTTTTTGACTTTGACTCTTTGACTTTGACGCAGGTCACGGCAAGCTGACGATGAAGGACGGGACGTACTACGAGGGCCAGTTTGTCAACGGGGAGATCAACGGGCATGGGTACAAGTTCTTCTCCGGGTCCAGCTGCAAGTACACGGGCCAGTTCCTGAACGGAGAGATGCACGGCCACGGCGTCATGAAGTACTCCGACGACAGCGTCTACGAGGGGCAGTGGGTCAAGAACAAGAAGCAAGGTGCAGGGAGCTGGTTTCAGGCATGGGAAGTGGAAAAGTATTTTTTTTTTAAAAAAAAGAGACGAAAAGCGGGGGTCTAGGGGCTGCAGAAGGCCCCTAGTAGGGGTCCAGGGGGTAATGCTGAAGCTTTTTTTGGTAATTGAAGCCCTAAGACAGCATTAGAATGGCTAAATTTAGTTCTTCTTTTTTTCGGCGGACAGACTTTTTTTTCAGCGGAAAAGCAACTTACAGGGGATTTTTCTTCTCACTTTGCACTAGGCCTTGCGGTCTGAACGTGGAGTCTTTCGGATGAGACGGTAAACCGAGGTCCCGTGTGCTCATGCACTTAGCACATGTTAAACCCAGTGGCAACGAAAAAGTTGTCATTTGGTCAAAATTTACCCCCCCCTCCCTTCCTTGCTCATCAGTCACACAAAAATCGCATGCCAAAAAAAAAAAAGGGTGGTGCGCCTCTGGCTGCGACACGCTCTCCAGGTGAGAGCAACCCGAATTTCACAGAGACACCTCTGTGACTATAATGTACCTAACCTAACATAACCTAACGTCATTTTGGCACAAATTTGCTATTTGGCGGACAATTCCCATCCCTGTTGTTTGTGACTGAGAAAACCCATATAAATGCTGTATTCTACGGACATCCTGCAGCATTTGACAAAAAATGTAATTTTTGTTATAATAGTTCCCCCCGTGGGGGTCTTTTGTATAAATAGTTCCCCCACCTTCTGGAAGCTCTGTGCTTGTAACTTCCTCTAATCTGTCACTCTCTTTGACTCAGCCTTTTCCCTTTGCTTACTGTCGTCTACTATTTTTCTGCCTTACTGGTCCATTTTCCTGCCTTTTTTTTTCAAGAAACACTTTCAACAAAATTTCTTCCATCCGAAGTTGGACTTGCTGGGCCTAACTATTTCTTAGTTAGGTGCATAACGGTAGTGTTTTTATTCAGGGAGCTTCAGCACCTTCGAGATGAAGGAGCTGAGCGTGGGGGACTGGACTGTCATTCATGCTGGCTTTGTAACTAAATCATTATTGAATTGAATTAACCCTTTCGCCGCCAATGTCGCATTTATGCACCACAATGGCTTAACACCCATATCACTAAAAAGGCATCAAATCAGGACTAGTTATCTGAAGACCCCATTTTCTTAATTTTGGGAGGTAAGGATAGGCCTAATGTTGTGCATGACACACAGGAATTTCCAATATAGCAGGTTTTTTTGTCTCTACGCAGTTATGTTTAATGGTATTTTTGGGCTGAAGAATAGCTGGCGGTGAAAGGGTTAATGTTATTTTATAGAGGGTAATAGAATAAGCAAATGGTACATGCTTTTTCTTAATAATATATCTAGCCGTCTTTAAAAATAATAAAAAGGGACAAACAAAGCAATATAAAGAGCATGCAAAACATTGTCAAACATAGTAAGATAATAAAATCGAACCTAACCTTATTGTTATCAACAGGGGGCTTAGAAAGTGGTGTCCCTCATATGTTAGATCAGAGAACAGGCTCCACGTTTTCTCTCTCGTCTGCTTCAACATGCACATTTTAAAAAACACCATAAAGATGATACAGTTAACAAACAATAATATAGTAAAAAGGGACAACGCAATATAAAGAGCATGCAAAACACAGTAAGATAAGAAAATCTAACCTTATCTTATTGTTATCAGCAGGGGGCTTAGAAAGTGGTGCCTGTTATATGTTAGATCAGAACTAGGCTCCACTGATCTCCAACAAAGTAACTCTGAATAGTTGCATTGGTGGATTTTCCCCCGAGATTCAAACTCAAGTGTGTATGTGTGTGTGGTGTTAAGTGGAAAATAGTTAACTAAAGAACTAAGATATTATGCTATTGTTAGATATGTCTCTTTGTTGCTGTTGTCGTTTGTTTATTTTTGATTTAACCCTATGTCTCCCGATCACTCGAACCGAGAATCGATCCTATTGCATAAGAGAAGGGGAGTAACTTCGAACGTCACACCAAATCTTTTATTTAAAAAAATCACCCAGAATAAAGTCTAACTCACCTTTCATTTCTGAAAGATGCATATTGAATAGCAATAATGATATTTTTTATTCGAAAGCTAACACAATGTCACACAACATACCATGAATTGGAAGAAAAAATCCGTAATGGCGCTCCAAACATCGCACGTGGTCATTACTGCTCACGTCATGTGGAAAAGAAAACAAAATTTGGCGTCACTTTGAAAAATCCGTTCAAAAAGACTATTGGGTGCTTTCCCTTGCTGTAAAGACCAAAAATGGACCCGGGAGTGTCAGAAACAGGAAGACCTAACTTAGTATATTGCATTGTGGGTAGGGAGAAAGTGAAAGTGAACGTACTAGACGTGGCGTTCAACGGGCGCAAACGGGAGCCAGTGATAACCAAAAAATCGGGCACATTTCAGTTCTGTAGTAGGGAGAGGGTTACAAAAATTTTGTTTGTTATTGGTAGTAGTATTCTTTTTTTCTAAGTTGTTGGTTATAGGGTATAAATGAGACATTAAACACAGTCACTGAAAAAAAGGAGCAGGTGAAGGCCCTGCTGGCCGTCACCCTCAAAAAAGAAACAAAGAAAAACAGAGTAACTCTGACTCAGTAGCAGCGCAGTGTCTCTGGTGATTGCTTCATGACAGCCTAAGATAGACTGCTCCCTTGGGAGTATGCAGCCTGAAGAACCAGGGTGCGGACTGGAGGTGGGACTTGAAATCAGCCACTGGGGCAGTGGGTGGATGCCTCGTGCCTCCATACGGGGAGCTGGACGACCCCGCCCCACTCCACGAGTCTCTCCCGAGGGGATACCGGGGGGGGGGTCTTTCATACAAATAGTTCCCCACCTTCTGGAAGTTCTGTGCTTGTAACCTGTCACTCTCTTAATTGACTCTGCCTTTTCCCTTTGCTTTCTGTCATCTACTATCTTTCTGACTTATTGGCCCGTTCTCCTGCCTTTTTAAAAAGAAAATCTTCCAAATAATGTTCTCATTTGAGCTCTTCCGAAATCGGAATGTGTCGGCTGTACGCAGCAGGGAGACCAGTGAAAACTGAAAAACAGACACATCCGTACCTTACCCAGTATGGCCATAATGGCCTGGGAACACAGAAGAAGAAGAAGAAATCAGTGGCACTAGAGCAATCCCACCGGATGGCCCAGAAAATTTGAACAGCTAAAATACCCTTATATAAAATCAGTGATCAACGAGGAAGGGAAAAAAAATCAATTGTTCTTAAAATGTTCTCATGCACCATAATAGAGCTGTTTATAGCTGTGTGTGTTTGTTTTTGTGTTGTTGTTTTTTTGTCTGGCAGGGTATGCAAGTAACCATGATAAAAAGAAAAGAAAAAAGATAGTTGTGAATGTCTTCCTGTGGGGTGTGCAGGCTTCGGCATTTTACGCACTTCTCCCAAAGCCGTGTATGAAGGCCAGTTCGGCAGCCACCACCGAAACGGGGAGGGAACTCAGACCTACGAGTGAGTATTTTTTTTTACCTTCATTTGTTTATTTTAGTCCTCTTTCCATCCTTGTTGAGAGTTCCAGTTTTTGAAAACTAAAAAATGTTTAGTTAGTTGAGTGGTATTTGACCCGTTTGTTCTTGACATTTCCACAAATTTAGTGTTATTCAGTAGAAGAAGTAAGAAGAGTAGAACTGCGCAATGATAAACAAACAATAACAAGCAAAATGATGCGTATTTGTTTTTTGTCAGTCGGCCAACTGTTTTAGCTCATCAAAGGTTTTAAAATAAACCGAAAATTTGCTGTCACAACTACGGCATTGCTGTTTTTATTGTTCATTGAAGTCTTTAACCCTTTCACCGCCAGCCATTTCTCAGCGAAGAATGTCGATTAAACTTACCTGGGTAGAGAAAAAAATATGTATGTAATATTGGGGATTCCTCTGACATATTTAAAGTAAGGCCGATCCTTACCTCCCCAAATTAAGAGAACAGACCCTGATTTGAGGCCTTTTAATGACATGGGTGTTTGAATGTGTTCATTTTGAATGTGTGGATTCCTCTGACATATTTAAAGTAAGGCCTATCCTTACCTCCCCAAATTAAGAGAACAGACCCTGATTTGAGGCCTTTTAATGACATGGGTGTTTGAATGTGTTGATTTTGAATGTGTGGATTCCTCTGTGACACATTTAAAGTAAGGCCGATCCTTACCTCCCCAAATTAAGAGAACAGACCCTGATTTGAGGCCTTTTAATGACATGGGTGTTTGAATGTGTTCATTTTGAATGTGTGGATTCCTCTGACATATTTAAAGTAAGGCCTATCCTTACCTCCCCAAATTAAGAGAACAGACCCTGATTTGAGGCCTTTTAATGACATGGGTGTTTGAATGTGTTGATTTTGAATGTGTGGATTCCTCTGACATATTTAAAGTAAGGCCTATCCTTACCTCCCCAAATTAAGAGAACAGACCCTGATTTGAGGCCTTTTAATGACATGGGTGTTTGAATGTGTTGATTTTGAATGTGTGGATTCCTCTGACATATTTAAAGTAAGGCCTATCCTTACCTCCCCAAAATTAAGAGAACAGGCCCAAATTAAGAGAACAGACCCTGATTTGAGGCCTTTTAATGACATGGGTGTTTGAGTGTGTTGATTTTGAATGTGTGGATTCCTCTGACATATTTAAAGTAAGGCCTATCCTTACCTCCCCAAATTAAGAGAACAGGCCCAAATTAAGAGAACAGACCCTGATTTGAGGCCTTTTAATGACATGGGTGTTTGAGTGTGTTGATTTTGAATGTGTGGATTCCTCTGACATATTTAAAGTAAGGCCTATCCTTACCTCCCCAAATTAAGAGAACAGACCCAAATTAAGAGAACAGACCCTGATTTGAGGCCTTTTAATGACATGGGTGTTTGAATGTGTTGATTTTGAATGTGTGGATTCCTCTGTGACACATTTAAAGTAAGGCCTATCCTTACCTCCCCAAATTAAGAGAACAGACCCTGATTTGAGGCCTTTTAATGACATGGGTGTTTGAATGTGTTGATTTTGAATGTGTGGATTCCTCTGACATATTTAAAGTAAGGCCTATCCTTACCTCCCCAAATTAAGAGAACAGGCCCAAATTAAGAGAACAGACCCTGATTTGAGGCCTTTTAATGACATGGGTGTTTGAGTGTGTTGATTTTGAATGTGTGGATTCCTCTGACATATTTAAAGTAAGGCCTATCCTTACCTCCCCAAATTAAGAGAACAGGCCCAAATTAAGAGAACAGACCCTGATTTGAGGCCTTTTAATGACATGGGTGTTTGAGTGTGTTGATTTTGAATGTGTGGATTCCTCTGACATATTTAAAGTAAGGCCTATCCTTACCTCCCCAAATTAAGAGAACAGGCCCAAATTAAGAGAACAGACCCTGATTTGAGGCCTTTTAATGACATGGGTGTTTGAGTGTGTTGATTTTGAATGTGTGGATTCCTCTGACATATTTAAAGTAAGGCCTATCCTTACTTCCCCAAATTAAGAGAACAGACCCTGATTTGAGGCCTTTTAATGACATGGGTGTTTGAATGTGTTGATTTTGAATGTGTGGATTCCTCTGACATATTTAAAGTAAGGCCTATCCTTACCTCCCCAAATTAAGAGAACAGACCCTGATTTGAGGCCTTTTAATGACATGGGTGTTTGAGTGTGTTGATTTTGAATGTGTGGATTCCTCTGACATATTTAAAGTAAGGCCTATCCTTACTTCCCCAAATTAAGAGAACAGGCCCAAATTAAGAGAACAGACCCTGATTTGAGGCCTTTTAATGACATGGGTGTTTGAATGTGTTGATTTTGAATGTGTGGATTCCTCTGACATATTTAAAGTAAGGCCTATCCTTACTTCCCCAAATTAAGAGAACAGGCCCAAATTAAGAGAACAGACCCTGATTTGAGGCCTTTTAATGACATGGGTGTTTGTTTGAATGTGTTGATTTTGAATGTGTGGATTCCTCTGACATATTTAAAGTAAGGCCTATCCTTACCTCCCCAAATTAAGAGAACAGACCCTGATTTGAGGCCTTTTAATGACATGGGTGTTTGAGTGTGTTGGCTGTTACTGTTCTTGTTTAATGACATGGGTGTTACATCATTGTGGTGCAAAAATGCGACGTTGGCGGTGAAAGGGTTAAAAGATTTGTATTAATTCAGATGCACATGCATTGTAATGCTTTTTAACCCCTTCGCCGCCAGCCATTTTCTATCCAAAATTATCCAATAAACTTACAGGGGTAAAGAAAAGTTTTTGTCTGAAATATTGGGGATTCCTTTGCTACATGTTTTAAAAAAAAGGCCTGCCTACCCTTAACTCCCAAAATCAAGAACACAAAAATCATTGGATAACAGACCCTGAATTCAAAGTTTTTGTTTGTGGCTCAAGCCACAAACCTATAACTCACTTTGTCGGTCTGTCGGTCGGTCTGTCGGTCTGTCGTTCCAAAATTGTCGCACTTCAAATCGAGGCTACACTTCTGGCCGCTCTTTACAATGATGTATTTTAAAAGCGTACAAAATAATAAACATACGTAATACAGACACTACAACAGACACGACGAGTATGCGGTGCTTTTTTTGATGAGTATAAGTAGGATACATAGTTTTAAATGTTTTCAAAAAGATATAAAAAGTTACGAAATGGTGCAGAGATAACATTCTGGTTTACAGATTAAAATTATTGAAAATCCAGGGGAGGTAACTCATGATTGGAGTGGTAAAAATAGACCGCGTGCCACAAACTATTGCGATTTCGCGCTTGTTTAATGACATGGGTGTTTAATCATTGTGGTGCAAAAATGTGACGTTGGCGGCGAAAGGGTTAGGAAAAGACTTTTTGATAGTGAAATCTATGTATGATCTAAAAAAAAAGAAGAAAAAAAAAGTAACTGTCGGTTAAAACACTTGTATAGTTTTTTCTCCTGGTTCTTAGTTATAAGTGCACTTAATCTGTGGGGGTTTTTCTCTTTCAAATATCATCTTTCATTGGCATGTGAATCAACCTATTTTTGTGTGTGGATAGATTGGTGAATTCTTGATTACAACTTTTCGGTAGAAACTTGATAATAAATAATCATAATATACACATGTCTTAGATGAAATGACAGGACAAGAGTAGGCCCCCCCTGGTTTGTTGTTAATCTGGAAGGCACCATTCATGTAACCCGTCTATGCTGTGGAGTTTTGTTTCATTGGAAAACATGTTAGCAATTGATAAAAAAAAAAAAGCCCATTTTTAAATGAACTGTTTAAGCTGTTTCGGGAGGAACATTTAGTTTATCTATAATTTCATAATTTTTTTCAAGCAAACTTTAGTTAACTATAAGTAACTTTTCATAAATAACAGGCGAGAATATGTTGTAGTATGTGACAAGATTACTTATAGTCAGTGGATATTGCTAGATTTTCACTCATAGGCAATCTTATTTATGTTTGTGATACTAAGTATATTATTTCTACTAGATATGTTGATTGATACTGCTCACAAAAATAATTTTTTACCATAAATCTGAGGGAAGAAATGTATTTGAAATACTATGTAGAGCATACAGCCAAAATATCTTTACAGTTTTTATCTAAGATTTCTAGATTCAGGCTTTTAACTAAATAGCTTGATTTTGTGTGGGACGGAACAGCTGTGTAAAAGAACCACAGATTTCCAAAGTCATTCGGAATTTAGCTCTAAAGCAGTGAATTTGAAGGTATCTCAATTTTTTATATATTGCTATTGGCCACTGCAACTAGGGTTATTAACGCCCTTGATGGCAAGAGTTAAGACCTTGTTGGTCAGTATCCAAAAGCGCAGTCACTCTTGCAAAAGGCAGCTATTCAGTGGCCTCAAATAGGGTTATTGGCGAGAGTTATGCCCTTGTTTGGTCAGTACTCAACCATCTTCCCCCACCCACCAAGGGCATTCACTCTTGCAAAATGTGTTCTTTGCAGTGGCCAATAAGTATAATATTAATCGTAGCTTTTCAATTACTGAAATTATGATTTCAACATATGATTGTTTTATTTTTCATAGAAAGTTTGAATAACTGGTCAGTTTAGACCCCACAAATTTCTTTGTTTTGTGATGTATTTTTTAAACCTTTCCACCCCCCACCTCACTCCCCATTCCCATCCTTAACCTTACTCTGACCCCCAACATAACGTTTCCTTAGTATAGCTTTGATCTTTTTTTGTGTGCTTGTTTTCGATTGGATAGTGTTGAAGTTTTGAGGATGTATGATTAATAATTAACTGTGTTTGATTCATTAATTCTCTGCATGGTTCAAGTGGGAAACACATGCTCAGGTACAAAAAAACGAAAAAACTAAAGCGCTTATTTCATTCATTAGTCGACTTACGTTTGACTTATTTATTTACTTATTTATTTTCGCTTTTGTAGCTTTTTTTAACCATCTCTTTGCCTACGGGAGATTTAGAAGAGTGGCATTTGGTTTGGTATAATTTCCATTCTTACGGTTTAATTCGTTTTTTTAAAGAGTCTTTAATCTGTTGTATCTAATGACACATGTTAACAATTTTGGTGTACTTTATTATATATTTGATTAATGATCAAGTGTCTCTGTGACGTTCTCTTCTGTTTAGTGTTGGTGTGACTTTTGTTTGTTTTTTTGTTTCTTCAATTTGAAGTATTTTTTTCCCAGTCTTTTTTGTGCTTTTTGTTATTTGTGTGAATTATTTGCTGTAAAATTAAAACACTTACTACAGGTTTTTTTGGCTTCATTTCAAAGCAATTATTATTATTATTATTATTATTATTATTATTATTATCTCTTTTTCTTTTTGATTGGGATTTGTATGTTTTTGTGTGTAGATTTTGAGTGTGTTGGCTGTTACTGTTCTTGTTTTAAAAAAATTGTTAGACAAAATTTAGAGATCTCTTTCTGGAATTTGATTAGTACTTACTAAAGATGATTTGATTGCTTGTATTTTTGTGTGTGTGTCAGACCCCAATGCAAAATCAAATGTATATATGTCAATGATGGGACGTGTTATAGGCCGCGAGGCCTAGGCTGATGAAAGCCTGTCCCTAATACCTAACCGAACCTAACCTAAGTAATTATGTAAAGCATGTTGTATTATTATATTACATAGCTTTTAAAGCGTGTGCGCACAAGCGTGTGTGTATGTGTGTGTGTGTAAAAGTTGAGTTTATCTTAAATGGTAGATGGAGCTCATCAGCCATGGTAGGTAGGGGAAGGGTACACTGATATAAAAAAACCCACTTGTATTAAATGAGCAATAAAAGAAAAAAAATGATACATTGGAACCTCCCTCATAAGACCTTCCATTATAATACCCCCCCCCCCCACATAAGACCTACTTCTCTGTGACATTGCCCTTCTTTGTAAGTATTAAAAGTACCTCCCTTATAAGACCCCTCCCTTATAAGACCCCTCCCTTAAAGACCTCATTTTGGATGATTTTTGAAGGTCTTATAAGGGAGGTTCTATTGTAGTAAAACCGTATTTTTTACTGATTGAAACAAATATGCAGCATAATAAAGTTGCATGAATTACGTTCAGTTGGATTATATTTTTGCACTTTTTAAAACAGTTGATGAATGCACGCATACACACACAAAAACACAGCCACACACACCCTCACATACACATACTCTGTACACACACACATATGCGCACAGACATGCACACGCACACGCACACACACACACACACACACACACACACACACACACACACACACACACACACACACACACACACACACACACACACACACACACACACACACACACACCACTAACACAATGCAAACATGCCAACGTAACATATTACCCCAGGAGCCTTTTTAACCCTTTGATTTCTCTGCTTTGTGTGGAATAGTACAAAATGCTTTGGGGGAAAAAAGTATACCCGCAAGTGCAATATATGCTTGAAGTGTGACTGTATATTTCTTGGGTATTTTGACAGTCATGAATATGAACTTGAATACATGGATGCAACCTTGCCTCGGATACGAGGCAGCGCCTGTTTTTCAAAATTTGAAAACCAGGTGGTGCCTGTTTTTCAAAATTTTGACCACCAAAAATTTTTTTTAAATTCAAAGTTCAAGGGGAAAAAAGTGTTGAATTCTCACTTTACAAGCCTGGAATAAGCTTCAAATTGAGTATGATTTTGCTTTTTCTTCAGCTTCGGGGGGGGGGGGGGGGGGCCTCCCTGACCCTGCCCCTGTACCATGCCAGGGGCCTGGGCGGCCCCTGGACCCCTGCCTTGCCTGTTTTTTGATTTTCTCCTGTTGCATCCATGTGAATACAGTATGACGATGGTGAAAGATGTCATTACCTCTGTCCCATGTGGGGATACTGGGGGGGGGGGGGGGGGGGTCTTTTGCACAAATAGTCCCCCCATCTTCTGGAAGTTCTGTGCTTGTAACTTCCTCTAATCTGTCACTCTCTTTGACTCTGCCCTTTTCCCTTTGCTTACTGTTAGATACATAGTCAGCTCTCTAATTTGCTTACTGTCGTCTACTATCTTTTTGCCTTATTGGTCCATTCTCCTGCTTTTTTTCTCTCAAGAAATTCTTACAAATATTATCTTCATCCGAAGACGGACATGCTGGGCCTAACTGTTATGATGCATCTGCGCTCATATGACAAGAAGCTGAGCAATCGAAGAATAATTACTGGTACCTCTGTCAATAGTTTGTGTTATACTACTAATAAAGTATGTTGAAGCTAGGGAAAGAAAAGACTGTTTTAATGGGATGGGAAAGGGGGCTTGCGGGGTTCGATTATTCTTTTGATGTCTTGAGCGTTGTGTGTTGTCTTGTATGTTCACTTTCTTAGAAGTTATATCAAAGATGTTCTAAAAGGATAAGATGGATTACTTAAGAGCTCGGCGAACCGGGCTGATAGAGTTATCGTTAGTGGGGCCAGTACACTTTTCACAGTGGAGGCTATCCAAAAACTCAGACTGGAACTTAAACGGAGAATTCAACTGGCCTATCGACGTGTAAAATGTGTACTGTTTCAAAGGGACATAACCAGTGTTTCTGTCCTCACTACTCATATAGGGAAAAGAGACCGGATGCTTATCTTCCCCTATACAGTCTTTGGTTATATTCATTTTGTATTTGAATAATTCTGTCCTCGCACACATACACATTTCTTCTTCTTCTTCTTCTTCTTCTTCTTCTTCTTCTTCTTCTTCTTCTTCTTCTTCTTCTTCTTCTTCTTCTTCTTCTTCTTCTTCTTCTTCTTCTTTTTCTTCTTCTTTTAGAAGTTAGTGTTGTTGGATATTTTGTTTGATTTCTGTAGCAGTTATTTATTGATGTATTTTCATAGTTCTGTTCTGCACTGTCTTCTTCTGCTGCTTTTTCTTTCTTTCTTTCTTTCTTTTTTCTTGTTCAGTTTATTTTGTTATTGGTTAGCAGTAACACTAGTCTTTGGGAACTTGGTGTTGCTTTTTAAAAAACTTATTTTCTACATTTTGGCACTTTTTCCCTTGAGTTTTCAATTTTCATGTGTTTTTAGATCACTGTTTTGTGTGTGGGGGTTTTTAGGATACAAAGAAATTACGCACATATATGTGCAGTTTACAATTACAGGGTACATGTTGATCAAGCATATCGTCTGTGAAATTCATAAACCTAGTATTTTGATTTTTGGAATTTTTGAGTTAGATACATAGTCAGCTCTCTAATTTTTCCTGCCACCTTCCACCAAAAGCTCATATCTCTAACGACTTTCTATCTGTGGTAAATGAGGTTGTGTAAATAGAAGAAAAACTTGTAAGTCCCAAATTCAGATCTACTTAAGGAAACCTGATTATCTTTGTTCTTTTCAAGTATTAAAAAAAAGAAGTAATTTTAGCAAAATGCAGGACTAAACTAGCAATGTCTTGAACAACATATTCATCCTTGTTAATAACTTGTGGTAAACGCGGTTAATTTTTTTAACTTTTTTTTCCATTTTTGTCAAGACTACCGAAATTGAGATACAAGGTTTTTGAATTTCACCAACGATATTCACCTTTTAGATAGTTTTGACCATTTATGTTTGATGAGATTTGTGTGTCTTTTTGTTTTGTTTTTTTGTATTTTAAATGAATCTTTTAAAAAAAGTATGCAGGCCTAAGTTGTAAATATGTTTTTGGATCTAATTTGCAATGAGGCCATTCTCTCTCTCTCTCTCTCTCTCTCTCTCTCTCTCTCTCTCTCTCTCTCTCTCTCTCTCTCTCTCTCTCTCTCTCTCTCTCTCTCTCTCTCTCTCTCTCTCTCTCTCTCTCTCTCTCTCTCTCTCTCTCTCTCTCTCTCTCTCTCTCTCTCTCTCTCTCTCTCTCTCTCTCTCTCTCTCTCTCTCTCTCTCTCTCTCTCTCTCTCTCTCTCTCTCTCTCTCTCTCTCTCTCTCTCTCTCTCTCTCTCTCTCTCTCTCTCTCTCTGTCTCTCTCTCTCTCTCTCTCTCTCTGTCTCTCTCTCTCTCTCTGTCTGTCTCTCTCTCTCTCTCTGTCTGTCTCTCTCTCTCTCTCTCTCTCTCTCTCTCTCTCTCTCTCTCTCTCTCTCTCTCTCTCTCTCTCTCTCTCTCTCTCTCTCTCTCTCATGTGTGCACTTGTTAAGGTTGTTTAAATAAGGAAATCTAGTACTTCATTTGAATTTTTTGAAAATAGAAATAAGTGATTTGTTTTTACTGTGATCTTTAGAAAAGTGAGATGAGTGCTGAAGGTTATGTTTGGTACAAAATCTCTAAGAAAAATGTTCATTCCTGGTAATCTTCAGCTAGCGCTAGTGCTGGATATTAAGCCGCTACTTTTTTCCTCAACTTAGGCCCATGCGGCTTATAGGCTGATGCGGCTAATCAATGGATTTTTTGTCCATTCTACATTTATCAGTATGATTAAATCCGTTTCTGGCTGTATTGTTCAGTCTATTTTGAGCTTCTTTAGACTCAAAACTAGTTTTGATAATCAATAGATTCAAATCTCATGTTTAAAGTGTCTGGACATTAAATACTCATGTTCAGATAGGAGAAATTCTATATTTGTGTTGGTTTGTGCACATACAATTTTGTCTGCAGCTTATAAACTGGTGCAGTTTATATGTGAATAAATACCTAATATCTTGTCAATTTAAGGGATGTGGCTTATATACAGATGCGTCTTATAGTCCAGTTTTTACGGTATATGTTTGTTGTGCAAGAACAGTGCTCTACCAGTTTACCTTTCTTCCACACTGCAGCAATGGTGACCGTTACGAGGGTTACTGGGTGATGGACAAACGCCACGGTCATGGTCAGCTGTACTGTGCCGATGGAAGCTACTATGTGGTCAGTACTGGTGTCTCATTGACTCTGCCTTTTCCCTTTGCTTACTGTGCAACTTACGGATTGCGGATCTAATGTGTGTGTGCCCTAAAATGAATAATAAGAAGAATAAGGGCAAAATTAAGAGAATAGGGTCTTTGGATAACAGACCCTGATTTGATGCATTTTAGTGACTTGGGTGTTAAATCATTGTGGTGCAAAAATGCGATGTTGGCAGTGAAAGGGTAAAAAGCCATTGTCAAGGCCAGAAGCACAAGTAGGCTGCTTATATCTATACTGATTAAAATTCGGGGCTTTCCTGGTGTTGCACTGCCTCCGGGATCGTTCCCACCATGTTTGCATCTACTGGTGTCCCATATGTGTCTGCTCCGGACTGGAGGATATTAAACAGATTTCCATCCAGAAGCACAAGCAACTGAGCTCAAGAAGGCTGGAAACGCAACCGACATTGATGAGTGTGCCAGATTGAGTCCTTGAAATTTAGTAACCTGGGCCTGTATTCACGTTGAAATAGCATGAGACTTAGCATTATGCTAACTTAGAAGCTCTTCCAAAAGTTCTATTAAATCCTATAGGACATTGGAAGAGCTTCTAAGTTAGCATCATGCTAAGTCTCATGCTATCTCAGCGTGAATACAGGCCCTGGTCCTGGAAAAGTCCTGGAATTGTTTTTATTCAGATCTGTACAAACCCTTCCTTCCTTCCTATATGTGACCACAGTCAAACTTGATTATTCTGTCACTGTAGAAATTGGGGATCTGCGGAAGAGCGCCTTAATACAGGGGGAGGGGGTAGAGGTGGAGGGAATTGGGGGAGGAGCGGGGGAGGGGGGAGGGGGGAGGGTTGCTGGATAATTATTTGGAGACCATCGACACAAAGGTGCCGATGGTCTTGGCCTGCATAGCTTCCTGGGGCAGCTCATTCCAGTCCCGGATTGTGCGTGGGAGGAAGCTGGCTTGTCGGTACCGAGTTCGACAAGTACTCTGCTATGAACATGCCATATTTATTTTTACTATAAGGCGATACTTTTTTCCCAGACTGAGACCCCTGCGCCTTATAACATGACTACTAAAATAGTAAGAAAATATAATAACAGAATCTGAATTTTGCGTAATATTTGGGTGCACCTCATAGTCCGAAAAATACGGTACTGTAAATATAAGCCGACATTTTCAGCGTCAATTTGTGGAGGATCTGTACCAGATCAGTGTGCCAGATTGAGTCCTTGAAATTTAGTAACCTGGTCATGGAAAAGTCCTGGATTGTTTTTACTCAGATCTGTACGAACCCTGCTATTAACATACTGTAAAATACAGGCATGGTAGACCTCCGCGAATCGCAGAAAATCCGCGAAACAGTTTGAAAAGTTTGAAACAAAATTATTAAAAAATGCATTAAAATGGCATGAAAAAGTGAAAATTTCACTAATTTATTGAATTTTCTTTGGCCCCATGGACCCCCGGCCATTTTCCTTGAAAACCACTTTTCCCCCACTACCGTGCCTAAAAATAATTATAAGCCGACCTTTTCAGGGTCAATTTGCGGAGGACATGTACCATGGGGAGGGCAAGATGCAGCACGCCTCGGGCATGCTGTACATGGGCCAGTGGCTGCACGGCTTCCCCTCACGCTTGGCCACCAAGCTGGTCATCGTGGTGGAGGAGAACCCCATGATCATCAGGCAGGGCCATCCCTTCAGGATCGCCGTCAAGTGCCAGGATGATGATGGAAATGACGTCCTGGAAGGTGAGCTTTCTTGGGGTGATGGTCTTTGAATTGCTTGTGATCACTAAGCAAGGTCAGCCTTTCAGGCTTGCTGTGAAATGTCAGGATGATGATGTAAAAGACGGTCTGTGTTTTGTCTGTCTGAGTGATGGCTATCTAGTCCTCCATGATCATCAGGCAGGGCCAGTCCTTCAGGATAGCCGTCAAGTGCCAGGATGATGATGGAAATGACGTCCTGGAAGGTTGTTTTTTGTCTGTCTGTCTCTCTGCCTCTCTGTCTTTCTGTCTGCCTGCCTGAGTGATGGTTATCTAGTCGCCCATGATCATCAGGCAGGGCCAGCCTTTCAGGATTGCCGTCAAGTGTCAGGATGACGATGGAAATGACGTCCTGGAAGGTTCGTTTTTCATTTGTCTGTTTGTCCATCTGTCTGTCTGAGTGATGGTTATCTAGTCGCTCATATCAGGCAGGGCCATCCCTTCAGGATAGCTGTCAAGTGCCAGGATGATGATAGAAATGATGTGCTAGAAGGTGAGCAAAGGGATTTATCAATATTTGTGTTTTGGAGCGATAGTCTTTGAACTGCCTGTGATCACCGGGCAAGGTGCTGTGAAATGCCAGGATGACAATATTATGGGTGAAAGTACCATCATTCGCGGATTATAAGCCACAACTTCCCCCCCCCCCCCTGCGGCTAGTACAGTGCCGCGGCCTAAGCGTTGCCGAAAGTGAAAGTAAACTCAACTCAGTGGCATCCTTGATTCAGACCTTAGATCTGTGGCCTTGTTCATGGTTGATGACCAAAAAAATCACCTTGATTTCTGTATATTTTTTACAAAATGGCGGTCCGACACTTTCGTTTTGGCAGTCAACACACCCGCGATCAACTCTAGACTCAACCAGAAGCGGACATCGTGCATCGCCACGCTTCCACGACTTATGCTTCGACGCGGCTTATGCATTTCTTTTTTCAGATTAAAAAAAAAAGTAGGCGGTGCGGCTTATATTACGAACGGCTTGTAGTCTGTGAATTATGGTAGTTCAGGAGTACTCCTGAAATCAGGATTCAAAAAAGCTGATAGGAAGAGTCTTTAGGATTGGCCATCTTGTTATTCGGATCCATGGTCTTTTATAAAATCAAGCATACATACACACATACTGTGTGTATGTGCGCTAAAGCAAGATGATAGACATGCAGTTTTAACACACACCCCATCCACCCTTCTTGTATGCACAGACACACACACATTGGAAATTATTTTTAATGCGGTCACCACTTCAGGAAGGGGAAGATTCAGAGAACATTGAAACGTGTCATTTCAGGATTGAGAGAATGTTTTGCTGTCACCCGTGCAATGTTTGTGTGTGTGAGTGTGTCAAGTCAAGTCAAGGCAGGTCAAAATGATCTTTATTGACGATAAGGGAATAAGCTTAACAAAGCTTTTTTTCATCCTGTCGTCGTAAATAAATGTGGCTGTGGTTGTGTGTATGTGCGTATATTATCTGTATGACTTCTCTCCCCCACTGCTTGCGCGGATGAATAAAGCCAACAAAACACCGTTTGGCATTTTTAACATGTAACTTTTAACAAATGAACAACAACTCTTCTGCAAAATACGTGATGTTTGCTAGAAAAACATGTAATCTCTTTCGACCCTTACATTTATGTGCATATAAAAAGCAGCTTATTCGGATCAGTACAATCATGGAAAATTAAAATGGGAGATGTTCAAATGTCCAGCTATTCACAATTTCAGATATTCAACCCAAACTGGGGAATAACCGTTGGGCAAAGTAAAGTCCTTACAACAGGTTTTACTTTTAGGAATTGACATTGCTTTTCAAGTCAAGTCAAGTCAAAATCATCTTTATTGAGGGCTGAAAAGCTGACAAAGCTTTTTTTCATCCATCCTGTGTGTGTCTGTGCGTTTCTGTCTATGTCTGTGTGTGTACTTGTGCACACACATGCATTAGCCATGCATCTATGCATATACATGCACATGTTAATAAACGACCAACAACCCTACCCCATACAATCCTTGCTAGCGACACCTTCCACCGACCCTTCTGTGCATGCAGGACCAGGCACACCGCTTTGGACTTTTTTCTCACTTTTCCAATTCCCATACT
>CM065695.1:40975551-41060551 GCA_017654935.2 Phymorhynchus buccinoides | reverse complement strand
TTTTGGGCCGTAAGCCCGTCTTCAGTGTGACACAGAAGGGAGACAAAACAAAGGTGACAACAACCAGGTAGCAACATAGGAAAAGAAGACTGAGTAGAAATAACATTACCGTAAAATGCGGACTATAAGCCGCTACTCTTTTCCTCAACTTTGGCCCATGCGGCTTATAGACTGGTGTGGCTTATCTGTGGATTTGTTTCCATTCTACATTTATCAATATGATTAAATCTGTTTCTGGACAAATTATTTAGCCTATTTTGAGCTTCTTTAGATTGAAAACTGTGTGGTCTTGGTAATCAATAGATTCAAATCTCACGTTTAAAGTGTGTGAGAAAATTAAATACTCATGTTCTGATGTGATAATTTCTATATTTGTGTTGGTTTGTGCACATACAATTTTCTCTGCGGCTTATAAACTGGTGCGGCTTACATGTGAATAAATACCTAATATTTTGTCAATTTAAGGGATGCAGCTTATAGACAGGTGCGTCTTATAGTCCAGTTTTTACGTTAATTAAAAAATGTAATAACATTAATTTAATCTGGCTACCTGGGTTGTTGTCACCTTTGTTTTGTCTTCCTTCTGTGTCACACTGAAGACGGGCTTACGGCCCGAAATGCTTGTTCTTTCTCTTCAATACAAGGGCCAAAATCCAGCCTGTTTGTTTGTAGTGTTCTCTTCTGCACAACTGGTCCTAGTGGTCATTCATTTTGTTTCAAGTATTGGTATATCAAAATTGAACAAAGGGGGGAAACTCTTTCTAATGAACTCCCCTCCACCAAAGTTGATTACGATACCAATCACCCCCCTTTGTTCAATTTCGTTATCTCCTCTCTTGGCCTCACTATTTCATTCTTCTATTGGTATATCATTTAGAAAAGAGAATACACATTTGAGAAGGGAAGGGGGGCATTGCTTTTGCTCTTCTGTCTTTCATGTGTATGGTGTACTTAAATTGAAAGGTTTTTTTCTGCTGATATTGATACTTTTTTTGGAAGAAAAAACCCCTCCAAATGCTCAAGTTGTAACTGATGATATATTTCGGAAAACAAAATTGGCGCAGAGACTTACTTGTGGCGGTGCCATAGCCGATGAGGTTTAACCGAGGCGTGGTTACCGCTACACCTATCTGTATTAATAAAAAAATCGGGACTTTACTGGTTTCGTACTGCCTCCGGGCATTGCCTCCTGTATTGTTCCCACCA
This sequence comes from Phymorhynchus buccinoides, assembly GCA_017654935.2. Lineage (NCBI taxonomy): Eukaryota > Metazoa > Mollusca > Gastropoda > Neogastropoda > Raphitomidae > Phymorhynchus > Phymorhynchus buccinoides. The sequence continues at coordinate 41,059,345 of CM065695.1, read as the reverse complement.
TATTTGTATTTACAAATGTCCCATATGTGTCGGATTCAGACCAAGAGGACGTAAAACACCATTTTCGTCGTCGTCGTCATATATTTTGGAATTTATTCTTCCTTTGACAAACACAATTATGGACTCAATGACACTGTCTGTCTGTCTGTCTTTTGTCTGTCTGTCAGTCTCCTTCATTGTGTGTGTATTGCTTTGATTCACCCCCCTCCCCTCTCTCTCTCTCTCTCTCTCTCTCCTCTCTCTCTTTCTCTCTCTGAATCCGTCTCTCTCTGCAAGTTTATCTCTCTCTCACTCTCTCTCCCTGAATCTCTGTATCTCTGCGTCTCTCTGTATCTCTCTCTCTCTCTCTTTGACTCTCTCTCTGAGTCTCTCTCTCTCCCTCTCTCTCTCTCTCTCTGAATCCGTCTCTCTCTGCAAGTTTATCTCTCTCTCACTCTCTCTCCCTGAATCTCTGTATCTCTGCATCTCTCTGTATCTCTCTCTCTCTCTCTCTCTTTGACTCTCTCTCTCTCGGAGTCTCTCTTTCTCACTCTCTCTCTCTCTCTCTCGGTCTGTTGGTTGGTTGGTCAGTCCATCAGTTAATTATCTGTTTCATTGTGCCTGCATTTATATATCATATTGTGTTTGTCTGTGTGTTGTTTGTGTGTGTGCGTGCTTGCATGTGTGTGTGTGTGTGTGTGCGTGTGCATGTGCGTGTTTGCCTGTGTGTGTGTGTATGTGTGTACTTGCGTGCATGCGTGCATCTGTGTGCATATGCTTGTGTTTGCATTTGCATTTGTGTGTATGTGTGCATCCGTATGCGTATGTGCGTATGTTCACACACACAGAAGCACTGTGTACCTGTGTGCTATTTGCACTGAAGTGTGCTAACATATGTCTGGTTCTTTTTTTTGTTTTTTATTCCATGCCATACACACTCATTACACAGCGGAAGGTAAGACTCAAAAGCATGTGTTGGAATTTACTCACCTTTTACTGTTATTACCGTATGCTCTTCATACTGTATTGCTCCATCGACTATCACTACGTTTGTGTGTGTATGATCTTCTCTAGTGAAAGAGTGCTTGAAACTGTCTTTGAAAATTTACAGTATGTTACGTTTTTGTGTTGTTTTTTAAAGAAACAATTAAGTTTCCTCTCTCTCTTTCACTCTCATTGTTTCTCTCTAACTCTGTCTCTCTTTCACACTGTTTTTCACTCCTCTCTGTCTTTTTGTCTCTGTCTCTCTATTTGTCTCTCTCTCATTTTTCTTCATTTGTATTTTGACCCAATTGTTATAGGTTGTGGTTTTGTTGTTGTTGTTTTTTGTTTTTTTGTGGGGGGTGGAGGGGGGAGGATGAACTTTTTATTATTTCTGCCTTATGCCTTCCCTTTTCCGCTTATCCCTCGATAAAATTACTGATATTAACTTATTTTTTTGTTTTTGCAAGTCCTCTCCACAAGGTTTTTCTTGTTGTTTTTCTTGCGTGGAATGGTGTACGTAACATTCTTTATATGTGATAGTGCATGGGAAAACCAGACATAATGGGATTCTGGAATAAATTGAGATTTTAGTTTTTCATGGTGAAGCAACGATTCATTGTTAATACACAGAAAACCAAATTGAGTTATCTTGTCTAGTTTTATTTTGTAATTATATGGAATTTTGACATTCGAAATAGATCATTTGCAGAAATCGGACATAGAAGACATAACTTTGCCTCTTTCTTTCTATTGACTTGATTTTAAAAAAACAATGAAATAAAGAAATAATTCAAAATTGTCTTTCATGTTGTGGATACTCGTAGAATACATAAAAATAGAAATAAATATACCCTAAATAGAAAATTGATATTTGGGGGGGGGTTTACTATTTTTGGCATTTGCTCAAAAACATTCTGTGCGACTTATGTTGGTTTTTCCCACGCACCATCACATATATTAAAAAACAAAGACAATAAGAACAAACTGATGCTTTTTATATGTTGTATTTTATTTTATAATTTTGGGTAACGGTCAAGATGTACTCCCCCCCCCCCCCCGCATTTCTCAGTTAATTCTATTTTTCCATTTTTGCCTTTCTTACCATGCATAAAGCTGTGTTTTAGGAACATTTTTAGCTAATAACCTTTTTGGAATACTAACCCTATCCCTAACCCTAACCCTAAACCTAACCCTACCCCCCACTATGTACTGCAGTACACCGCGATTTGTCACAGTTGTGGTTCGTTGCGTTTTTCCGTCTTATAGGGTGGGGGGTAGGGTTAGGCTTAGGGCTAGGGTTAAGGCTAGGGTTAGTATTCCAAAAAGGTTATTAGCTAAAAATGTTCCTAAAATACACCTTTATGTTTGGTAAGAAAGGCAATAACGGAAAAATACAATTAATCGAGAAATGTAGGGGGGTGGCACATCTTGACCTTTACCGAATTTTGTGTACTGATTGTATGTCAGTAGTGATTTGTATGTTGTGTACATTGTGTATTTATTGATTTTATTCTGGAGGAATGTATTTTCCTTTTTTTTCATGTTGCTACATTCTTTTTTTTATGGACTAAAATTCTTGTGCCTTTGTGATTTTAAGGCATTCTTCTTCTTCTTCTTAGATCGCTGAGACAGTTTCCTGTCAATTATGAGCGCAGATGCGCCATGCTGCAGTTATATGCCTAACGAAGAAATAGTTAGGCCCAGCGAGTCCGGCTTCGGCTGGAGGAAATCGTTTTGAAGTTGTTTTGTTAAAAAAGGCAAGAGAATGGACCGGTAAGGCAGAAAGATAGTAGATGACAGTAAGCAAAGGGAAAAGACAGAGTCAAAAGAGTGACAGATTACAGGAAGTTACAAACACAGAATTTCCAGAAGGTGGGGGAACTATTTATGCAAAAGACCCCCCGGTATCCCCACAGGGGGATTTTAAGGCTGCTTTTTTTAAAAACAAAGTACATTGGAAATAAGAGCTTCAGATTTTCAAGGGGCTTGGGTCAATGGCCCGAATTCACCCCTCATTTTGTGCAGCTAGGGGTCATCATTTGACCCATGAAGTCTGAAAACAATCTGGATCTCTGATCCACTCCTTCCTTCCTATTCAATCATTTTTTTAACACAGCATGCCAAATTATTTCTGTTTGCAAATTCTAGATTTGTGCATTTCAGTGTGACTTGTGCATGCATGGTGTGAGAGTGAGTTTTACTCTTTAAATTTTTATATTTTATCTCATATTGCAGTTCTTTTCTTTTGTTTTGACATCCTATAGCATGTTGTTTTTTGTTTTGTTTTGGTTTTTCCCTTAATGATCCGGATAATACAGTGGGACCTCCCTTATAAGACCTCATTTTGGATTATTTTTGAAGGTCTTATAAGGGAGGGGTCTTATAAGGGAGGTAATTTCAGTACTTACAAAGAAGGGCAATGTCTCAGAGAAGTAAGTTATATGGGAGGGAGTCTTATAATGGGAGGTCTTATAAGGGAGGTTCCACTGTAGTTGCATGTGCAAGGCACATGTATTTATTGGCTGCTGCAACTAGGGTTATTAACACCCTTGACAGTGAGAGTGAATCCCTTGTTGGTCAGAACTGAAAAGGGCATTCACTCTTGCAAAAGGCAGCCATTTAGTGGCCTCAAATAGGGTTATTGGTGAGGGTTATTCCCTTGTTTGGTCAGTACTCAAGCATCTACCAAGGGCATTAACTCTAGCGAAACATGGTTGTTGCAGTGGCCAATAGGTATGGATTTAGTATGTTTGCGTTTTAGAGACGAAAGTGTGTATGAATTATGTGGCGACAGGTGTGTCATGTTTAGTTTATTAGCAGGGTTGAGTATATGATTGTATGAATCGAAGTTAGTGTTCATATTTAGCAATAGCAGCAGCAGCATCAACAACAAGACTACAGCAAGAGCAAGAAGAACAACAAAATGCATGTACCTGGGTTAAGAAGTGGGAGTTGTTGTTGCTGTTGTTGTTCCCTGGCTTAGCGACTCCAGGGATCATCCCAACAGCCAGAGCACTTGAACAATACGGCACAAATGCACCAGCTAGGGATGAGAACATTACGTGTGTGACCGTTTTTGATTACCCCGCCATGTGGGCAGCCACACTCCGTCTTCGGGGGATTTTAGACTGATGATGCTATGCTGGGAGCTTGTCATGGCTTAAGACAATCCCCGCACAACCATTCAGGGCATAACAACATTTTGATGTAGCCTTGGCGTTCTAGCTTATGTCAACTGGTCTGACACAGCCTCATGCCAAGGCAATGAGAAATGCGAGTATTAGGTATTAGGTGCTTTATAGTCACAGAGGTGTCACTGTGAAATTCGGGTTCCTCCCACTTAGAGAGTGCATCGCAGCCAGAGGCACGCCACTCAATTTCTTTTTTTTTGCATGCAATTTTTGTGACTGATGAGGAAGGAAAGGGGGGGGGGGGTAAATTTTGACCAAATGACAACTTTTTTGTTGCCACTGGGTTTAACGTGTGCTAAGTGCATGGGCACACAGGACCTCGGTATATCGTCTCATCCGAAAGACTCCACGTTCAGACCATAAGGCCTAGTGCAAAGTGAGAGAAAAAATCCCCTGTACCCAGGTTCGAACTCGGGTTTACTTGACACAAGGCGAGCGTGTTACCTCTGTGCCACTCTACACCTAAGTTAAAGTAGAGTTGGAGTCGTGATGGATAAAAGTCCAATCCTTGACGCTGTTTAGCGAATATTAATGCACACACGCATACGCATGCACACATCAGCAGCACAGATACACACACACACACACACACACACACACACACACACACACACAAAATCACTTTTTAAGCCGAACAAATCCCTAACCTTTTTTGTTGTTGTTTCATCCAAATCAACGCTCTGCCTTTTTTTTTTTCGGACTTTAAGGCAATACTTTGGGTGGGTGGGTGGGTGGGGGGGGGGGGGGGGGGAGGGAAGGCAGACTGAGACTTCTGTGTCTTATAATAATATGACTGCTACGGTGGATCCTCCCTATCAAGACCTTCCCTTTTAAGAGACCCTCTAAGATGTGACAAAAAAAAAATTTACCGATTTTTTCCCCCTTCATATCGGGACTACTGAGTGTCCACCTCCCTAAAAGACTTTTTTGGGGGGCTAAGTTTTCAAGGTCTTAATAGGGAGATTCCACTGTATAGTAAACTACAGTGGAACCTCCCTACTAAGACCTTCCCTTATAAGACTCCCTCTAAGATGTGACCCAACACATTTTTACAGAGTTTTCCCCCTTCATATCTGGACTATACTGAGTGTCCACCTCCCTATTAAGACTTTTTTGGGGGGCTAAGTTTTCAAGGTCTTAATAGGGAGGTTCCACTGTATAGTAAACTACAGTGGAACATCCCTACTAAGACCTTCCCTTTTAAGACTCCCTCTAAGATGTGACCCAACAAATTTTTAAGAGTTTTCCCCCTTCATACGGGACTGAGTTTTTCCCCCTTCATAGGGAGGACTAGTAAACTGAGTGTAAGACCTTCCCTTATAAGACTCCCTCTCCCTCCCCCTTCATATCTGGAAACTGAGTGACCTCCCCTTTTTTGGGGGGCTAAGTTTTCAAGGTCTTAATAGGGAGGTTCCACTGTATAGTAAACTACAGTGGAACCTCCCTACTAAGACCTTCCCTTATAAGACTCCCTCTAAGATGTGACCCAACAAATTTTTACAGATTTTTTCCCCCTTCATATCTGGACTATACTGAGTGTCCACCTCCCTAAAAGACTTTTTTGGGGGGCTAAGTTTTCAAGGTCTTAATAGGGAGGTTCCACTGTATAGTAAACTACAGTGGAACCTCCCTACTAAGACCTTCCCTTTTAAGACTCCCTCTAAGATGTGACCCAACACATTTTTACAGATTTTTTCCCCCTTCATATCGGGACTATACTGAGTGTCCACCTCCCTAAAAGACCTTTTTTGGGGGGCTAAGTTTTCAAGGTCTTAATAGGGAGGTTCCACTGTATAGTAAACTACAGTGGAACCTCCCTACTAAGACCTTCCCTTATAAGACTCCCTCTAAGATGTGACCCAACAAATCTTTACAGATTTTTTCCCCCTTCATATCTTGACTATACTGAGTGTCCGCCTCCCTAAAAGACCTTTTGGGGGGCTAAGTTTTCAAGGTCTTAATAGGGAGGTTCCACTGTATAGTAAACTACAGTGGAACCTCCCTACTAGGACCTTCCCTTGTAAGACTCCCTCTAAGATGTGACCCAACACATTTTTACAGAGTTTTTCCGCTTCATATCGGGACCACTGAGTGTCCACCGCCCTAAAAGACCTTTTTTGGGGGGCTAAGTTTTCAAGGTCTTGATAGGGAGGTTCCACTGTATAGTAAACTACAGTGGAACCTCCCTACTAAGACCTTCCCTTATAAGACTCCCTCTAAGATGTGACCCAACAAATTTTTACAGAGTTTTCCCCCTTCATATCTGGACTATACTGAGTGTCCACCTCCCTAAAAGACCTTTTGGGGGGCTAAGTTTTCAAGGTCTTAATAGGGAGGTTCCACTGTATAGTAAACTACAGTGGAACCTCCCTACTAAGACCTTCCCTTATAAGACTCCCTCTAAGATGTGACCCAACACATTTTTACAGAGTTTTCCCCCTTCATATCTGGACTATACTGAGTGTCCACCTCCCTATTAAGACTTTTTTGGCTAATTGTTCAAGCTCTTAATATGGAGGCTCCACTGTATAAGAAGCTATAATAACAAAAGCAAAATTCTGTGTACATTTTCAGGGTTTGTCTTATGATATGATTCACCTTATATTCATGTCAATTTTTGTGTCACAACCATAGATATGGCCTGGCGAAAAGTGAGCAATTCACTTGAAAATATGCCACAAATGATTTGATGGGCGTTTGTGTTTTTTGTTTTGTCTTGTATATTCATGAGATATGGTACACTTCTCCCCACCTTTTGCCTCCAACAGGGATGCATGTGACTGGCTGTGCCTGCACGAAGCCTGAATTCTAGCAGGTTGATGCAGGTTCAGGCAGTGGTTTGCTTGAAGAAAGAAAGAAAAAACAACAACGCACCTTTCCTACTAGAAATCATGCTCTCAAATTGGACCACAGGGTTTACGAGCAGGAAATAAAAAATTAGACAATGACAGAGGTTATCATGTGCTCCCGTGCTCCAGTGAAAAAAACCCACGAGGGTGAGCTGGACTACAAAGAGGAAGCTTCCTCGATTAAGTGTTTCAGCCCTAAACTTCTTGCAACGCTAAGGGGGTCAGGCCAGGTCAAAGATTTTCGGAGTGCCCCTCTGTTGATACCACGTTTTTCCTAACAGCAGAATCACCGCAAAAAGCCTCTCTCACTTCTCCCCACCTTTCCCCTCCTATTCCTTCCTAGCAGTTAGAGAATCATCCCCAAAAGCCTCCCTCTTTTCCCCCCGACTTTCCGCTCCTATTCCTTCCTAACAGCTAGAGAATCATCACAAAAAGGGTCCCTCACTTCTTCCCGCCTTTCGCTCCCCCCCCCCCCTTCCTCATTTCTCCCCACTTTTCACCTCCTATCCTTCCTAGCAGCTAGAGATTCATCACAAAAGCCTCCCTCATTTCTCCCCGCCTTTTCCCTCCTATCTGGATCTGGATCTGGAGGTATACGTCGCAGACGCCACTTCTGACGATAGACGTTATTAGAATTAAAAGAAAAAGATAGAAACAACTAGAGAGTCGTCGCAAAAAGCCTCCCTCATTTCTTCCCGCATTTCGCCCCCTATTCTTTCCTAACAGCTAGAGAGTCGTCACAAAAAGCCGCCCTCATTTCTCTCTGCCTTTCGCCCCCTATCCTTCCTAGCAGCTAGAGAGTCGTTGCAAAAAGCCTCCTTCCTAACAGCTAGAGAATCATAAAAAAAAGACTCCCTCATTTCTCCCCCCTACCCCCCCCCCCCCCACCCCTACCCCACCCCCACCTATTCCTTCCCAACAGCTAGAGAATCGTCGCAAAAAGCCTCCCTCATTTCTCCCAGCCTTTCACCTCTTCTTCCTTCCCAACAGTAGATTTGCCGCAAAAGGCTTCAATCACTCTCTACCTTTCACTTCCTATCCTTCCTAGCAGCTAGAGAATCATCACAAAAAAACTCCGTCACTTCTCCCCGCCTTTCTCCCCCTATCCTTCCCAACAGCTAGAGAATCATCACAAAAAAACTCCGTCACTTCTCCCCGCCTTTCTCCCCCTATCCTTCCCAACAGCTAGAGAATCATCACAAAAAAACTCCGTCACTTCTCCCCGCCTTTCTCCCCCTATCCTTCCCAACAGCTAGAGAATCATCACAAAAAAACTCCGTCACTTCTCCCCGCCTTTCTCCCCCTATCCTTCCCAACAGCTAGAGAATCATCACAAAAAGGTCCCTCACTTCTTCCTGCCTTTCTCCCCCTATCCTTCCCAACAACTAGAGAATCATCAAAAAAAGCCTCCCTCATTTCTCCCCGCCTCCCCTCCCCTACCCACCCCCCCCACCCCTACTCCACCCCCACCTATTCCTTCCCAACAGCTAGAGAATCATCACAAAAAGCCGCCCTCATTTCTCCCCGCCTTTCACGCCCTATTCCTTCCCATTCACTCCCTCCTCCTATTCCTTCCCAACAGCTAGAGAGTCGTCACAAAAAGCCTCCCTCATCTCCTATTCCTTCCCAACAGCTAGAGAGTCGTCGCAAAAAGCCTCCCTCATCTCCTATTCCTTCCCAACAGCTAGAGAGTCGTCGCAAAAAGCCTCCCTCATCTCCTATTCCTTCCCAACAGCTAGAGAGTCGTCGCAAAAAGCCTCCCTCATCTCCTATTCCTTCCCAACAGCTAGAGAGTCGTCGCAAAAAGCCTCCCTCATCTCCTATTCCTTCCCAACAGCTAGAGAGTCGTCGCAAAAAGCCTCCCTCATCTCCTATTCCTTCCCAACAGCTAGAGAGTCGTCACAAAAAGCCTCCCTCATCTCCTATTCCTTCCCAACAGCTAGAGAGTCGTCGCAAAAAGCCGCCCTAGTCCTGGGGGTGGAGGGTGAGCTCGTGGTGAGCCAGTCGGGCAGCAAGGATCGGAAGGTGTCCACGAGCTCCAGGAAGGAGAGGGAGAGGAAGAGGAGGATGTCCTGCCACGGATCCCGCAAGACCCTGCAGGGGGACAACCTGGACTCCCTGGAGGAGTTCTCCGCGGGAACCAAGAGGACCTCCATCACCCATGACAGTCTGCAACAGTCTGGATATATTGACTGCTGCATGAAATGTTGAAACGAGACGGTCGTCTTACCTGAGATCGAATCCTGCATGTTTTATTTACTGGAATGCGGGCCCTTGCATGGTGTAAACCACACGAGAGTGACTGAAGTGAAATGGTGAGATAGCCCCCTGCATGAGGTCTAATCCTGCATGGTTTGAATGGAAAGCAGGCCTGTGCATGGTGTAGACCTGGGGTTCAAACAGGAGATTGAATCCCGCATGGTTTGAATGGAAAACAGGCATGTGCATGGTGTGGACCTGGGGTTCAAACAGGAGATTGAATTCTGCATGGTTTGAATGGAAAACAGGCATATGCATGGTGTGGACCTGGGGTTCAAACAGGAGATTGAATTCTGCATGGTTTGAATGGAAAACAGGCATATGCATGGTGTAGACCTGGGGTTCAAACAGGAGATTGAATCCTGCATGGTTTGAATGGAAAACAGGCATGTGCATGGTGTGGACCTGGGGTTCAAACAGGAGATTGAATCCTGCATGGTTTGAATGGAAAACAGGCATATGCATGGTGTGGACATGGGGTTCAAACAGAAGATTGAATTCTGCATGTCTGTGAGGTTTCCAAAAGGACCTCCATCGCACGCAGGGGAAAGGACGAGGTAGACCTCTTGCATGAGATTGAAGACTACATGGTTTTGATGGAAAGCAGGCTCCTGCATGGTATGGTTCTGAACAGGGATCCCAAATGCAGATCCATCCCTCATGAGGGTATGCAGGGGAAAGGATGAGGTAGATCTCTTGCATGACATAAGATTGAACCCTGCGTGGTTTTGATGGAAAGAAGGCTCCTGCATGGTATGGTTCTGAACAGGGGTCCCAAACGCAGATCCATCCCTCATGAGGGTATGCAGGGGAAAGGATGAGGTAGATTTCTTGCATGAGATAAGATTGAACCCTGCATGTTTAAACCCGGGATCCAAATGTGTTGTATGAAATATCTTATTTAATATAAATTGTTCTTTTTTTTCTTTCTTTTTTGTTGTATCTAAATAAAAATAAGCAGCACGATAGAAATTGACAAATCATTACATGTGTAATTCTCATTATTTTGAACACAGACACACAACGGCAGTATTGTAAGCATGTTGTGGTGTTGTATGAAATATCTTATTCAATATGAACTCTTTTTTTTGGTAACGCGCTTAAGAGCCCTAAATGAAAATAAGCGCGACAGAAATTGACATATCATAATAATTCTCATTATTTCGAACACAGACACTCAATCGCAGTATTGTAAGTATGTTTTGCAGTGTGAATTTTGTCACATATACCCATCTATCCATATACGAAATATATACCGTGTGAAGGAAAGCCTAATTATCCCGTCTAGCACATATAAATTATATGACGGTGTGCAGAGAAGAGAGGATCGCAGATTAAGATGGGCGGAGACAAGGATAAACCGGCCGCCGTGGCGGATGAGAAGTTTGCGCGAACAGGTAGCCAGTTCTTCAGTCTAACCCTCCCACCATTCTGCACGTGGTTTTTTCTTTCCCTTTTGCAATGGTTTGCCTGCCCACATTAACAAAAAAACGAAAATGACAAGTTATGAAATATTAAACAAATTCTTTTAATGCTTGCATGCATTTTTCTTATTTTTCTTTCCTCTATTCTTTTTCCTTTTTGGCTCACTCGTGTTAATGAAGTTAACATGAAGTGAGTCTATAGTATGATAGTTGTTCGGTTGTGTGTGTGTGTGTGTGTGTGTGTGTGTGTGTTGCGTCCGTGGTCTAATCTCCAAACTTTAACGTTGGCATTTTCTCTGGAAATAGAAGGCGTACATTGTTCAAACTTTGCATACACATAGATGTTTATGCAAGCTTTCAGACAATAATGATTTGAATAATTAAATACTTAAAACAACATTGTAAACAGATAACAAACAGATAACATTTTAGATTAGTGGGTTAGAGAGTATTCAACAGGCAACATGAGTTAAGAAACTCATCAACACTGAAAGCCTCAAAAGCTCATTGGTAGAGTGTCTGTCTATCACGCCAATGGTTCTGGGTCGATTCTCGGCACAGGCATTTTTAAAATTTTTTTTGTTGTATCCATTAACGATAGGTTCATTTGATTCTCGGCAATTTTATTGGCAATCTTGTTTTTAGACACCCCCCCTCAATCTTTGTTTGTTGTTGTCCCACATGTTCCTGTTCGAGTGAGCCTTGAAGGCTTTGCCTAGTTTATTTGTACTTTAAACACCCCTCTCATGCTTACGACCCTCCATCTCAAAGTCATTATTTTTTGCAGCCCCCCCCCCCCCCCACCCGAGTGAGCTTTGAAGGCTTTGCCTCTTGTTTTTGGTTTTTTTGTAAGAAGTTTTACGCAGATTTACACTTAACAGCCAAAACAACAACAATACTGCACTGTTTAAATGTAAGTTGGTTTTGTTCTCCCCCACAAATGTATTTTAATCAACACAAACAGCAGACGCACATGTCAAATAGCAAACGGTCCATTTTGTGCCTACAATTTTACAAAATAACTGTTCACCCAATATAAGCCAAATAATAAACAAATGCTCTACAGTTTGGATGCAATCCATTTTTTTAATTTTTTGGTAACAATTCACCCAAATTAATACAAATGCAAATGCTGTGCAATTTCCAGGCCTTCTTTTTGTGGAAAAGACAGTTTACTCAAATTAACACAAATAGCAAAGACATACTTAAAATTACGGATGTTCCATTGTTTGCATGCATCTTGGTTGGTAACTGTTTACTCAAATTAACACAAATAACAAAGACATATATTAAATAACGGATGCTCCATTGTTTGCATGCATTTTGGTTGGCAACTGTTTACTCAAATTAACACCAATACATAACCGACATACGTTCCAAATGGAAATGCAACAATGATTGCCTTCTATACTGGTTTGGCGTTTACTCAAATTAATACTCCATACATTAAATAACGGATGCTCCATTGTTTGTTGTTCTTGGTTGACAACTGTTTACTCAAATTAACACCAATACAAAACCGACATACGCAGCAAATTTTGCAACCCGAGTGTTCTTCTATACTGCTTTGGCGGGCATACTAATACTCCACCTTTTGACACTGTGTTACACACACACACACACACACACACAGACAACAGTTTTCTGTAATAAACAAAAATAGAAAAACATGTGAACCGCAGCAAATTTGCGGCCCGAGTTCTCTAACATGCTTTGGGGGGACACACACACACACACACACACACACACACGCACACACTCACACACATGTAGCATACAACTGGGCAAGTGGTTGGAATCTTCTGCTATTGGTCGTTTCTCATTATAGGGTTTGCTGTGGATGAGTCAATGTGTGCACTGTTTGTATTCTGCGTTGTTATATAAAGGTGTTAAACTGTACATATATTATGGATTTCTGAGTTTGGGAGATTCATAAGAGTGTAAATCTGTATCATGGATTTGAGATTTTGGGAGATTTCATAAGGTGTAAATCTATATCATGGATTTTGGAGTTGGGGAGATTTCATAAGGGTGTAAAACTGTATCATGGATTTTGGAGTTTGGGAGATTTCATAAGGGTGTAAAACTGTATCATGGATTTTGGAGTTTGGGAGATTCATAAGGTGTAAATCTGTATAATGGATTTTGGAGTTTTGGGAGATTTCATAAGGTGTAAAACTGTATCATGGATTTTGGAGTTTGGGAGATTTCATAAGGTGTAAAACTGTACCATGGATTTTGGAGTTTGGGAGATTTCATAGGGTGTAAAACTGTATCATGGATTTTGGAGTTGGGGAGATTTCATAAGGTGTAAAACTGTACCATGGATTTTGGAGTTTGGGAGATTTCATCAGGGTGTAAAACTGTATAATGGATTTTGGAGTTAAGGGTGTAAAAGATATTCATGACTTTTGGGAGATTTCATAAGGATGTAAAATTGTATCATGGATTTTGGAGTTTGGGAGATTTCAAAGGGTTTAAATCTGTATCCATTTGGATTTTGGGAGATTTCATAAGGTGTAAAACTGTACCATGGATTTTGGAGTTTGGGATATTTGGTGTGTTGAATCTTTGGTGTGACGCGCTGACTGGTTGGCGTTGTGGGTCTTGGTTGGTTTGGGGCTTAACCCTTTCTCAGACATTGCTCAGACAGCCTGCAGGCCCCCAATATCACAGAGACGCTCTGTGTGCCAAAAGTCACCCGGCCCGGTAATTTGTGTCCATGTTGAGCGTCGTGACCGTCAAGTGTTCAATGTGTACCTACATCTTTTTAGTTCATTATCCTTTTGATTATCTTTTGGTTCACATTATTTTGATGATTTTGGAGTTGAGAAGATTTCATAAGGGTGTAAAATGTTATTTGTGAGTTTTGGGAGATTTGGTGACTCGCTGACTGGTTGGCGTTGTGGGTCTTGGTTGGTTTGGGGCTTAACCCTTTCTCTGCCTCCATTGCTCAGACAGCCTGCAGGCCCCCAATATCACAGAGACGCTCTGTGTGCCAAAAGTCACCTGGCCCGGTAATTTGTGTCGATGTTGAGCGTTGTGACCGTCAAGTGTTCAATGTGTACCTACATCTTTTTAGTTCATTCTCCTTTTGATTATCTTTTGTTTCATATTTTTGTTTGTTTGTCTGTCTTACCCTGGCTTAAAGAATCCAGGGATCATCCCAACAGCCGAAGCACTTAAACACTATGGTACAAATGCACCAGCTAGGGATGAGAACATTACGTGTGTGACCGTTTTTGATTACCCCGCCACGTGGGCAGCCACACTCCGACTTCGGAGGATTTTAGACTGTTGATGTTATGCTAGGAGCTTGTCATGGCTTAAGACAATCCCTGCACAGCCATGCAGAACATAACAACATTTTGATGTAGCCTTGGCGTTCTAGCTTATGTCAACTGGTCTGACACAGCCTCATGCCAAAGTGTTTTGGTTCATATTATTTTGATGATTTTATGTTTCATATTATTGTATTTTGGTAATGTTTTGGCTCATATTATTTTGATTATTCTTTTTTAGTTCATACCATTCTGAAATTTTTTGGTTCATATTATTTTGATGTTGAAAAAAAAGAAATAAGCATGACATCTTTTTGGTTAATGTTGTTTTGTTGTTGATTTTTGTTTGATGGTGTGTGTCACTGTGGATGTGTGTGTGTGTGTGTGTGTACGTGTGACTATGTGTGTGTGTGTCACTGTGTATGTGTCACTGTGTGTGTGGATGTGTGTGTGCGCATGTGTGTGTGTGTGTGTGTGTGTCTCTGTGTGTGTGTGTGTGTGTGTGTGTGTGTGTGTGTGTGTGTGTGTGTGTGTGTGTGTGTGTGTGTGTCACTGTGTGTGTGCGCCACTGTGTGTGTGTGTGTGTGTGTGTGTCACTGTGTGTGTGCGCCACTGTGTGTGTGTGCGTGTGTGAGAGAGAGAGAGAGAGAGAGAGATGGTTGTCTAGTTTTCTTTAGTTTACCAGTGTATGCTGAGTTTCTAAGTTTTGTATTGCTGTGGTAACATAAATCGCACCCCTGCGAAGTTGTGTGAACCTTTGCACCTAAAACCAGTAATATTTTAATGATTTACTTCTTTTATACTTCTTTCGTTTTTTTCTTTCTTTGATTTCACAGATATGTACATTAAAAAAAAATCTGTGTATCGTTGTGAATTTTTTTTTTAACTCAAATTTTGTGTGTGTTTCACTTGGTGTGTTTCTTGTGTGTATTTAAACTTTTAGCTTGTGATATTTATGCTACTTTATTTCTCTGCCTTCTATGCCTCTCTTTTTTAATTTCAGTTTGTTCATTGTTCTCTCTCACTCTCTCTCTCTCTCTCTCTCTCTCTCTCTCTCTCTCTCTCTCTCTCTCTCTCTCTCTCTCTCTCTCTCTCTCTCTCTCTCTCTTTCTCTCTGTATATTCATAAACATTCACTCTCTCTCTCTCTCTCTCTCTCTCTCTCTCTCTCTCTCTCTCTCTCTCTCTCTCTCTCTCTCTCTCTCTCTCTCTCTCTCTCTCTCTCTCTGTATATTTGTAAACATTAACTCTCTCTCTCTCTCTCTCTCTCTCTCTCTCTCTCTCTCTCTCTCTCTCTCTCTCTCTCTCTCTCTCTCTCTCTCTCTCTCTCTGTATTCATAAACATTCATTCTCTCTCTTTTTTCTCTCTGTTTGTGTGATTTGAGGTGAAAACTTGGAACTGTAATCTTTTATTGTCACATGTATTTCACAGAGTAATTGCATTTATCATATTTCCTGCAAATAAAACAGTCAAAATTCTTCTTCTTTTTTAAAACAGATACCTGACTATTTTTAAATGAGCTACTGGGTACTGTAGTAATACATTAATGTATAGAAATACTATGCAGACAAATATTTCATCATAATCTTATTAAAAACATTTAAGTATTGCGCTGTAAGAAATATGAAAAAAGTGTTATTTTTGTGTGATCTAAACAATAGTTGATAGGATTAACGTCATATTTCAGTTGTGATTCAAATAGAACTATTCTTATTACAGTTTATCTTTTGTCCTTACAGATGATAATGTGCATAAATATGATGATGCTTTCGTTGTGGGTGTATGTATGAAACTGTAGGGTCAATCATTGTATTTACCTTCAAGCATCCACATACTCGTAGACAAACATACAGTTTTACCTATTTGCTTATTTACATAGACACACACACACACACATGAATACGCACAGGCCCCCCCCCCCCCCCTCCCTCCCTCGCTTATTTTTCTATTCTCTACCTCTTTGTCGTTCTCTCTCTCTCTATTTATTCTGTCTGTCTATCTGTCTCTCTCCCTTCCCTTTTCCCTCCCTTATCATTGTGTTTCTGTCTCTATTTTCCCATGTACTTACAAGTTCTAGATCTGTCTCTATTTCCCCATGCACTTACAAGTTCTAGATCTGTCTCTATTTCCCCATGCACTTACAAGTTCTAGATCTGTCTCTATTTCCCCATGTACTGACAAGTTCTAGATCTGTCTCTATTTTCCCATGTACTTACAAGTTCTAGATCTGTCTCTATTTCCCCATGTACTTACAAGTTCTAGATCTGTCTCTATTTCCCCATGCACTTACAAGTTCTAGATCTGTCTATATTTCCCCATGCACTTACAAGTTCTAGATCTGTCTCTATTTCCCCATGTACTTACAAGTTCTAGATCTGTCTCTATTTCCCCATGCACTTACAATTTCTAGATCTGTCTATTCCCCGCCCCCCCCCCCCCCTATCTCAGTGGGATGTGTGTTTCTGTATGAGTGTCTCTCTTGTTCTGCCTCATTTTGTCTGTCCCGTCTTCCCTATCTGTGCTTGTTTGTCTCTTTCAATTCGTTTGGCTCTGGTTGTCTCATTCATACCATGTCAATGAAAATCCAGTGACGTCGCGATTTGAAACTGTCCATCTTAACGCTTGTTATTCGTCGCGCCGATCTGCTATATTGGCTTAATAGCTTAAATGACAATAAAATTCATTCTCTCTCTCTCTCTCTCTCTCTCTCTCTCTCTCTCTCTCTCTCTCTCTCTCTCTCTCTCTCTCTCCAGAGGGCTGGATGTAAAAAAGCATGTTATTGCTTACTCTATTACCCTCTATAAATAAAAGTCAATCAATCAATCAATCAATCTCTCTCTCTCTCTCTCAAGAAAAACTACCATAAGCACCTTATGATCAAACATATAAACAACATCACATATTAATCTCTTATGTAGCTTCTGTTTTAAACGTTTATTCATGACATGGTTAATTTGTACATAAATCTTGTTTCTAAACATGAGGTTTTTGTTGTTGCTTGTTTCTTGTTCACTTTAAGGGGGGGGGGGGGGGGGGGGGGAAGAAGGAGGAAGAAAGTAATTCCTTGTGTTTTGATGATTACTCATTACATTTGTTTAGATTGATTTTTTTTTTTTTTTTTTTCTTCCTCCACAATGTATTTCCTGATTCTTGTGAATTCAATTTATATTAGTTCATATGATTACTGTGCTGTGTGCGAGGTTGGTGGTGGGTGGGAGGAGGGTGGATGGGTGTATGAATGTGTAGTTGTTGGGTTGTTTTTTGTTTTTTGTTTTTTTCCCCCCCTTGTTGCTTTTGTTCATTAATTGAAGTTTAATCATGTTTTTCTTCTTTTGTTTCGAGGGCAAGATGTAAACAAGCCCATTGTGTGCTTATTCTTTTCCCTCAATAAACAAATGTTTCAAATGTTTCTCTCTCTCTCTCTCTCTCCCCCCCCCCCCCCCCCCCCTCTTATTGTTCTCTCCAGGGGAGTACGTCCTGATGGTTCACGACGTCACCATGCCTCCCTTCCTGGGGAAGCTCCTGGAGCCGGCCTTCCTGCTGCTGAAGCTGAAACGACCCAAGAAGATCGTGGTCAAGAAGCCCAAGTAGGTTCCCTCCCCTGTTGGCGAAACACTCGGCTTTTGTTGTTGTGTGTGTGGTTGTTGCTTTCACCGTTTAATATATCGCGAGAGACTTTTGCTGTAATCCGTTTTGATATTTCGTCGAGGGGTGCTTGCATACTTTAAGGGCCTTGATATAGAAGAACAATAAATGCTGGGTGTGTGGCTGCTTGTTGGCATTTGGAAAGAGCGGTGTGGGAGCAACACCACTGTGCGGCCAAGAAGATGGGACAGCAAAAAAAAAAGGAAAAAAAAGAACTAAAAAAAATTAAATCGCTCAAGCAGAAAGAGAAGCATACTTGAAGCAGACCACACCGTAGTCAGGAACGACTTGTTTATTTACTACTAATTTAATACAGTGGAAGAACCTCCCTTATAAGACCTCCCATTATAAGACTCCCTCCCATATAAGACCTACTTCTCAGGGACATTGCACTTCTTTGTAAGTATTAAATTTACCTCCCTTATAAGACCCCTCCCGTATAAGACCCCTCCCGTATAAGACCCCTCCCGTATAAGACCCCTCCCGTATAAGACCCCTCCCGTATAAGACCCCTCCCGTATAAGACCCCTCCCGTATAAGACCTCATTTTGGATGATTTTTGAAGGTCTTGTAAGGGAGGTTCCACTGTACACAAATCTACCACAATGCTTGAAACATAGCTTTCAGAAGCACGTGCTCCCTTCCTCAGCGTTGCCTTGTTAGAGAAATTATGTTTGCATATAGTGGTAAAAAAGAAAGAGCAGTTATTTGTGGTGAAACCAAATTGTAGCCAGGTCTGAAGGTTCTTGTACACATTATAGAAAATTTGTTTGCATGGGTGCAACTTTTCCTGGTATACAAGGATTTCCTGTTTTTTTTAATAAATTTTACCAGAAAAGGAATTTTATTATTTTATTTTATTTGTCAAACAAGATCTTTGTGTGTCTACTGTATTTTTCAAACACTTTAAAATAAGCATTTGTATAAATTTTGGAAAAAAGCGAACTAAAATACCTTCATAAATCAATTTTTTCTTCAGCTGCAGGGGGACATTACCCCTAGACCCCGGCCTTTCATGTTTTTTTCATTTTGTGTAGTTGCACCCACGTGTTTGTGTGTAGGGCCCTTGTCTGTTATAGACATAAATGTGCTTGCGTAAAAGGCCTTGTCTTTTTAAGACATGTGTATACGTAAACGGTCTTGTCTTATCGAGGAGTATGTATGGGTGAAAGGCTTTTTTTCATAAATAGAAATCCGTTTGCATCAAATGTTGATCTCTTATATAGAAAGAAATCCGTTTGCGTGAAAGACTTTGTCTTTTATAAAAAATAAACATGCTTTTTTTCAAGGATATTGTCTCTTACATAGAGGAGAATGCAATTTGCATATAAAAAGACCTTGTGGTGTATAGAGAAATGTGTTCATGCAAAGGCATGTCTATTAGAATAAACATCAAAAGGAGGTGAAGGCCCTACTTACTATAACAGTAAAGCAAGCAAGCACCTCTCGTTATCTCCGGCATGTTCCCACTTCTGTGCTTTCTAACCTGTGACCTCTCAATGGCCTTGAGTGACCTAAAAAAAATCCTTAACCTCTCTATGACCTTGAGTGACCTATGACCTGCTTCTGAAGGTCAATTTGCTGTGAACTTTTGTGCGTTTTCGTGACTGACAGATTTTGTTTGTTTCTTTTTCAAAACCTTATTTTTAAGTGTGATTTTGTTTTTAAAACCTTATTCTTGTGGGTGGATTTTGAGTTTTTTCTGTCAGTAACCTTCGTGACTTTCACACAATGTGGTGACTTTTTTCCCCTGATCGTTGGTGACCTTTTAATTTGACCTTGACTGGCGTGCAGACCTAAGGTCAAAGGTTGTCTGATCTACACAGCCTTGTGTGTGTGTGTGTGTTTTCTGGACTTTTATTTTATTCTGTTTTGCCTTCATTTTTTTGTTTGTGGTTCTTTTTTCGTTGTTTTTTTTTCTCCCCCAGTAATAACCTGTGTGATATTCAGCTTTAACTTTGTAATTTGTTTTCCATGACCTTTGGTGATATAACAATTGTGCAGATACGATTTGAGTGTGTCTCATGCATGCATGGATGCTTTCAGGATGTCCTGAAGTTCAGAATTTTTTTGTCCAGGATGTTCTGAAGTTCAGGATTTTTTTGTCCAGGATGTCCTGAAGTTCAGGATTTTGTATTGCCTGGATCCGGTGTCGCCGGATTATAAGAATTTGAGAAGATGCATTTTGCTGGTTATAGAGGTCATGAGGTTTAACCAGAAGTGAAAGTGCAACGAGAGCCTGTCAATTACATTGGAAACTGTTGTTTCCCTTCAGCTTCCAGGGGGCATTGCCCCCCGGAACCCCCAGGAGGGGCGCTGTCCCTGCACTCCGCCGGTGCCTGGGCGGTCCCTGGGCCCCTACCTTGCAGTATTTTTTTAATTTCCCAGGAGCACCCATGTACATGCTTTTATTGTTTTTTTAATCAATGACTCATTTATATGGATTTGGTGTTGTGTAAAACTGACTGAAATTTGGAATACATTCTTTGAACCCCCCTCCCTCTCTCTCTCTCAGTTGATTTATTTGTATGTGTACATGCACACTTAATATTTTGATTCTGAACAGCAAAAAAAAAGAAAGAAAAGAAGTGGATCACATGTTAGTGGTGAAAATGATGCTTTACGTCCTCTCGGTCATAGACACATATGGGACATTTGTTACAAAGATTGTTGGGAACAATACTCTGCAATGCCCGGAGGCAGTGCAACACCAGTAAAGTCCCGAGTTTTTAACAAAAAAGATAGGTGTAGCGGTAACCATGCCTCAGGGAAACCTCATCGGCTATGGTACCGCCACAATGATTCTAAATTCTTCACATGTTAGTCGTTAAAATTTTTTTAATTTATTATCATTATTTAGTAATTAATCTTTTTTATGTTATTATTACAAGTTTTTGTTTTATAATGGATACCTTGTTAGTGTGATTGTTTGCTGTTTCTGCTGCTTCTTTTTTGGTATATAAGATTGCTTGTTTATTAACCTCCCTTATAAGATCTTCAAAAATCATCCAAAATGAGGTCTTATAAGGGAGGGGTCTTATAAGGGAGGTAATTTAAATACTTAGAAAGAAGGGCAATGTCTCAGAGAAGTAGGTCTGATGTGGGAGGGAGTCTTATAATGGGAGGTCTTATAAGGGAGGTTCCACTGTATGCTTATTATTGTCATTTGGCTTGTTTTGTGCTGAAGAATCATATGGTATAATTTTCCTTTCATATTCCTTAGAGTTATTAAAAAAAATATGTGCATGTTTTAACAATCACACAGATAATTTTTTTTATGAAGTGTGTGTGTGTGTGTGTGTGTGTGAGAGAGAGAGAGAGAGAGAGAGAGAGAGAGAGAGAGAGAGAGAGAGAGAGAGAGAGAGAGAGAGAGCATACGTGTGTGTGTGTGTGCATGTGTGTGTGCGTTTGAGAGAGAGAGAGAGAGAGAGAGAGAGAGAGTACGTGTGTGTGTGTGTGTGTGTGTGTGTGTGTGTGTGTGTGAGAGAGAGAGAGAGAGAGAGAGAGAGAGAGAGAGAGAGAGAGAGAGAGAGAGCATACGTGTGTGTGTGTGCGCTTTGGCAAAATTAAAATGTACATGTACGTCTTTATTTACTTACAATGGTTTTTAGAATTGTTTTGTTTTAACCTTTTCCCCCATTTTTGGTGTGGGGAAAGTAGTGTGGTGGTGTGTGTCTTGTTTTAAATTTATTATTAATTTTTAAAAATAGATTTTTATTTTTGTCTAGTTGATTTTAACGTTATGAGCACATTGTCTCGAGAGCCTTGTCTTTGTTTTTTCTCTCTCTCGCACAAACGCACTTCTAGTTTAACTTTGATTTGATTGAGACTATAACTTATTTTCACACTTCTACGCAGTGTGCTTCAGTTGATGATGAAGTGTGTTTTTTCATCTTCAGGTTCAACTATAATGATAACTGTGTGTGATTATTATTATACGCCTTGCTCGCACTCCACACCTAGTGCTATGGTTGCAGCACCACAAACACGTTTACTCCTTCTTCTTCCTCTTCGATCGCTCAGACGGTTTCCTGTCATATGAGCACAGATGCGTCATGCTGCCGTTATGCGCCTAACTGTTAAATAGTTAGGCCCAGCGAGTCCGACTTTGTTAAAAAAAAAAAGGCAGGAGAATGGACAGAAAAATAGTAGATGACAGTAAGCAAAAGGCAGAAAGATAGTAGATGACTGTAAGCAAAGGTGGGGGTACAAAAAAAGACAAGAGTCAAAGAGAGTGACAGATTAGAGGAAGTTACAAGCACAGAACTTCCAGAAGGTGGGGGAACTATTTGTACAAAAGAACCTCCCAGTATCCCCATGGGGGGAAACATGTTTACTCTAGGTGGATTAAAGACGTGGCACAGTTGCACTTTAGGTGCCCGCTCCTGTGTACTACATAATCATTCCCAGTCGGTTCTTTCAGTTTCATAACAATAATGACCCTAGGCTGATCCTAACCCTACCCCTTTCCCGAGAATAGCTGAATGCTGCTTCAATCTGAGTGAAAATTTACAATGCGACAATTTGATTCAGGTTCAGATTCAGATTAACCCCCTGTGGGGATACCAGTCTTTCATACAAATAGTTCCCCCACCTTCTGGAAGTTCTGTGCTTGTAACTTCCTCTAATCTGTCGCTCTCTTTGACTTTTCCCTTTGCTTACTGTCATCTGCTATCTTTCTATCTGCTATCTTTCTATTCTCCTGCCTTTTTTAAAAGAAATTCTTACAAAGATTTCTTTAGCCGAAGTCAGAAGTGCTGGGCCTAACTATTTCTTAGTTAGGAGCATGATGGCAGCATGACGCATCTACGCTCATATGACAGGAAATTGAGCAAACGGAGAAGAAGAAGAAAAGAAGATTCAGATTTTTTTTTCTTTTTCTCATACCTTAGAAAATAACTGAGCCAGGTGCATATAAGAATCACCACAATAAACACATTTTATGAACAACAAAGACGATGGGGTTGGGGGGAGAGAGGTGTGGGGGTGGGGGGGGGGGGGGGTAGGATGTCTAAGCTACCGGTACACCTTTGTCAAAGACTGAACGCGTTCCATTTACTCCAAATGATTTTTTGTTGTTTTCAGTCTGAGATGTGTAATATGGTAATAAAGATTGTGTGGATATAATTTGCGAGATTGCGTGTGTGTGTGTGTGTGTGTGTGTGTGTGTGTGTGTGTGTGTGCGTGTGTGTGTGTATGTGTGTGTTGTGTTGTGTTGTGTGTGTGTGTGTGTGTGTGTGTGTGTCTGTATGCATTTGTGTGTCAATGTGTGTGTGTGTGTGTGTTGTGTGTGTGTGTGTGTGTGTGTGTGTAGTGTGTGTGTGTTTGTGTGTGTGTCTGTCTGTCTGTATGCATTTGTGTGTCAATGTGTGTGTGTGTTGTGTTGTGTGCGTGTGCGTGCAGTGTGTGTGTGTAGTGTGTGTGTGTGTGTGTCTATATGCATTTGTGTGTCAGTGTGTGTGCAAGTACAATGACCGTAATCACTGTGAATGCGTGTCATGTTCATGCTGATCAAACATTACTAACGTAGTTTTTATCTATCTTTTTTTCCTTTTTTGTGTGCACACTTATACAGTTGAGATAGAAAAAGAAGCTCATTTTTGTTTCTTCCATACTCTTTAATTATTTGTACTGTATTTTACGGACTATAAGGCGATACTTTTCTCCCAGACTGAGACCCCTGCGCCTTATAATGTGACTGATAATACAGTAAGGAAATAGAGTAACAAAATCTGAATTTTGAGTCAAAGTTGGGGGAGTGCGCCTTATAATCAGGTGCGCCCTAACCCTTTCACCGCCAATGTCACATTTTTGCACCACATTTGTTTAACATCCATGTCACTAAAAAGCATCAAGTCAGGGTCTGTTATCTGAAGACCTTATTTTCGTAATTTGGGGAGGTAAGGATAGGCCTTCTGTTATACATGTCACAGAGAATTCGCAATATTGCTGATGTTTTTCTTCTCTACCCAGGTAAGTGTAATAGTATTTTGGGGCTGAAAAATGGCTGGCGGCGAAAGGGTTAATTATTTGTTTTTCCTCCTCTCTGATATAATACTGAAGGAAAAGAGATTCTAGTTTGAGTTTCAGTCAGAGAAGTTGACATAGAAGAGGAGAAGGAGGAGGAGGAGGAAGATAAGGAGGAGAAAAAAATGTGGGTGGGGGGGATGCAGTTGTTTTTAATGTATGCGCCAATGAGGTAAGTATATGCTGTTGCTAGATTTGGTTAGTGAATGGTATTTTATTGGTTATTTGAACTTTGTGTCAGGTGTTGATTGTTGTTATTTTGGCAAAGCTTGATTTCACTGTTGTTCTTGTTCTTGTTTCATTCATTTGTGTGTGTGTGTGTGACTTTTTAAAAAAGAATGTTGATAATATTTGCGTATTTTCATTCATGTGTGCATGTCTGTTTGTGTGTGTTTATGTGTTTCTGTGCATGCATACTTGCGTGTGTGTGTTGTGTGTGTGTGTTTCTGTGTGTATGTGCATGCATACTTGCATGTGTGTGTGTGTGTATGTTGTGTGTGTGTGTGTGTGTTCGCACACTGGTGCATGTGTACATGTATGTTGTGAGGAAATAAGAGAGAGAGAGAGAGAGAGAGAGAGAGAGAGAGAGAGAGAGAGAGAGAGAGAACTTGGAACTCGGAAATTGAATGGATACTAAGCCATAGCCCGTTCCATGGAGTGAGATAGAGAGAGAGAGAGAGAGAGAGAGAGAGAGAGAGAGAGAGAGACAGAGAGAGAGAGCAAAAAATACTAATCTGAAAAATAATAAATTGCCGGTAAATGTTATGCCATTAATAATCTCTACGCTACACGTCATAAATAACATATATCACAGCCTCTTTCTCAATTTCTCCTCACTTTTACATTTATCTATGATATTTTAAAATAAAGTCAGAATAAGAATATAAGATAACATAGAAGGTGAGGGGATGTTTTTCATGTCTACTTTCATTCTCTGTTAACTCTGGTGTGTGTATACTTCTACAATTCATAGTTCTCCTCCGGAACTTCAAGCCAGGTAAAAACAACAACGACCCTACTACGGAAAATATTATGTCACCGTTTATTATTATTATTATTATTATTATTGCGGTTTTGGTTTCTGCCGGTTATCGTTTAGAGCAGAGATTGGTTGGTTTGATTTGAAAAACAATTTCAGTAAACTTTTTTTTATCTTGAAATGGATTGATTTTGTGTGTTTTAGAATAGGCATAGTGCACAGACATTGTTTAGAAGAGCTTTGAACAAGCTAGAATTATTATAGCATTTGTACATTGACAGGGTTTTTTTGCTTGTGTTTTTTAATCACACGAGAAATGAGAACATTAATGTGGATCAGTGAAAATCTGGTTTTATTCAATTAAAAGTTTAAGTTTTAATGTAGATTTAGTCACAAATGATTTTGATCTAATATTAGCAAAAAATGTTTTCAAAAATTGAGCCACAAATGGCTTCAGTTGACAAATGTGTTCAATTCACACAAAAATTGCCTTTATGAGCAAAAATATAGTAAATATTCAAATAATATTGCCAGAAACTCAGAAAAAGTCAGAATATTAATGGTAAGACAAAGGTAGTTAGACATATGCAAATACACTCGCAAGTATGCCATATTTATTTATTTTTGCTAGAATTTTAAGATTTTGTTCCATAAATGTATCGCTTTTATAGCATATAATTTTTTTTAAA
Source organism: Phymorhynchus buccinoides (assembly GCA_017654935.2). NCBI lineage: Eukaryota > Metazoa > Mollusca > Gastropoda > Neogastropoda > Raphitomidae > Phymorhynchus > Phymorhynchus buccinoides. The sequence goes on along the minus strand of CM065695.1, from coordinate 41,034,038 downwards.
ATTATTTACAAGTTGACAGTTTTTACCCCCCACAGATTTAGAAGTTAGAATTTCACTTATGAAATTTAGAAGATAGAATTTTCTTTTTAAAAAATTAGAAGTTGGAATTTGCTTTGACAACTGTTGAAATAGAGTTAGAATTTCATTTAACAAATTTTGAATGTTTGTAGCAGATTTTTCATGCCTTAAGTAGCACTTTTTTTACCCAGTTTTTTTTTTAACCCTTGATCTTTATGTGTGAAATATGTGTCTGTGGTTTTTTTTGGAGGGGTGGGGGTGAAGTTTTGGGTGCACTTTGGCATCTATCGTAGTATCTCTCTCTGCACCGTAAACCTTATTTCAGCACCTGCACTGGTATGTAAGATAGGCAACTCTTCTGTTTGATTCTTTGCTTAATTTATTAATTAACTTTACTTTCCATATTTGTAAATGTTTACACTTTCTTCTTCCCCCCCCCCCCCCCCCCCCCTAAAAAAAAACCCACATCATTTTATTTCTTTTGCTAGTCTAAAAGTGTTCAGCAATTTTTCGCATTTTGCTAACAGCGAGTTTCTTCAAATTTATGTACAGTATTAACCACAAGTTGTTCTAGGATATATCTGACTGATCTCACTTTCTTTATTTCTGTTTTCTTCTGAATTTAAAGTCTTATTTTCCTCCCGTGGGGATACCGGAGGGGGTGGGGGGTATTTTGTACAAGTAGTTCCCCGACCTTCTGGAAGTTCTGCACTTGTAACTTCCTCTAATCTGTCACTCTCTTTCAGACCCTGCCTTTTCCGTTTGCTTACTGTCATCTGCTATCATTCTGCCTTACTGGTTCATTCTCCTGCCTTTTTTCAAGAAACGTTTACAAAGATTTTCTCCAGCCGAAGACGGACATGCTGGGCCTAACTGTTTCTGGCAGCATGACAGGAAACTGTCTGATCAAAGAAGAAGAAATTATTTTGTAGACATTCAAGAGGGTTTGTTCTGGTCTGGGCTAAAAAAAAGTCCTTATATGTACACTCTCTCTCTCTCTCTCTCTCTCTCTCTCTCTCTCTGTCTCTCTCTCTCTCTTCTCTCTCTCTCTCTCTCTCTCTCTCTCTCAGTCTCTCTCTCTCTTGTCTCTCTCTCTCTCTCTCTCTCTCTCTCTCTCTCTCTCTCTCTCTCTCTCTTTATCAAAGAAACCACAAACACCACTAACTGTGTCTCTCTCTCTCTCTCTCTTTTTGAAGGTAGCTCTGTGCTGTGAAAAAAATAAAATAAAAGTAAAAGTAGAAGATTGTGCTGGCTTACTTTTTGTCCCACTGGGGGACATATATCCTCTCTCTCTCTCTCTCTGTGAGTGTGTTTGTGCACATGTATGTGTATTTGGTGTGTGCATGTGCTTGCAATTGCGTGTGTATGTGTGCGTGTGCGTGCGTGCGCATGCACCTTATGCTCACATAACACGTGCATTCAGGGGCGTGTGCATGTGTTTGTGTGTGAGTTTGGGTGGAGGAGGTTCACACAGTGTTCTTTTGAATGGGTGACAGTGGTCCTTGGTGTTTTGCATACCAGCTGTTATGGCTTGTACCCACGTGTCGTCATATCCGGCCACAAGGAGCGTGCCATATTATGGGAGACCGCCATCTTAGTCAGTAACTTTGTTTGAAAAATGCCAGATCGATGCTGTTTACACACAAATCTGACTAAGATGGCGACACTTCCGTTGGAAGGGTCGAGATGCGCACGCAGGTGGGGGGGAGCCATAGAAACAGTGTTGAAACAGGGGGCCGTTTCACAAGGGCTAACGTTACGTAGCGTGAGCGCAAATCGGCAAAAACGGTCTAAGAAACACCCTTCGTTTGCCGATAGTTTGCGCAGCGTTTTGTTCTTGCCAAACATCGAACAAGCGGCGAACTATCCGGAACTAGTAGGGGGTGAATACGTTTCTTGTTCATTGGTCCATTAAAGTTTGTTTAAAATTTAAAAAAATGTTGACCAATCAGACAAGAGCTTGTAATATTCTTCCGCAAACGTTTTCTAAAGTGTTTCTTAGGCCCCGTTTGGCGTAAGCGTTATTCGCGCGGCGACAGTTCTCTAGAGAAAGTCTACCCTGAAGATACCTTGTAACAGAATGAACCATTAACCCCATCACTGGCAGAGAAAAAACTGAAATTATCAATTGTTTTAATTATAAAATTTAAAGGAGACCTTTCAGACTCAATCCGACAAAATGGTCTTGGGATATATTTTTCCTAACTTGTCTTAGCAAAACAAACAAATCAGCATTCTAAAACTATGGCATCGTCAGTGACATCAAAATGCCCCTAGCAGACATGGGGCAGACAGTGAAAGGGGTTAAAATGAGGTTTTATACTTCTTGCCGACACGAAAGGGCGATAATTTTAGGCCCGAACTGCCCATGCCCCCTGGTGACGAGTCAGGAGCAGATAATTTTCTGTTGCTATATATATATATACTTCTAGTTCCTGAGAGACAAGGGCGATAAACTTAACCCTTTCACCGCCAAAGTCGCATTTTAGCACCACAATGATTTAACACCTATGTCACTAAAAGGCATCAAATTGGGGTCTGTTATCCAAAGACCCTATTGTCTTAGTTTTGGGAAGTAAGGTTAGACCTTATTTTATATATGTCACAGAAGAATCCCCAATACTGCAGATGGATTTTGTTCTCTACCCAGGTACATTTAATGGAAAAGTTTGGCTGAAATATGGCAAATATGGGTTAAGTAGGTGGCGTTCGCCGCATCTCAGGGCACGAGACAGGGTCAGGGAATTTTCAATATAAAGCCTCATTGTTGTATTGTTAGCTTATGTATGCTCGTAAATTGTATGCAAGCAATTGTTTGTTATATTTCCATCAAATGACTTCAAATTCATATATATATTTGTACTTATAGTACACTAATAATACAGCTTTTTAATATCTTTATCAAATGATAGGATTACAGGTTGCGGTTTGTATTGATTTTTTTTTTTGTTTGTTTGTTTATTTGTGTTTCTGCTTGTTTTTTTAAGAATTTCTTTCTTTATCCCTAAGCCGCCACTCCCCTCCCCCCCTCCATACCGCCCCCCCCCCTCCCCCCCTCCCTGCCCATCATATGGCATTCCAGTGATTTGTCTTCTTCTTCGATCGCTCAGACAGTTTCCCCCCATTATGAGTGCAAATGTGTCATGCTGCTGTTATGTGCCTAACTAGGAAATAGTTAGGCCCATCAAGTCTGACTTCGGCTGGAGGAAATCTTTTTGAAAGTGTTTCATGAAAAAAGACAGGAGAATGGACCGGTAAGGCAGAAAGATAGTAGATTAGTAAGCAAAGGGAAAAGGCAGAGTCAAAAATAGAGTGACAGATTAGAGGAAGTTGGGGGAACTATTTATACAAAAGACCCCCCGGTATCCCCACAGGGGGACAGTGATTTGTACTTATCAGTCATATATTTTGAATGGCACAGATTCCCCACCCAACCCCCTCCCCATTCCTCACTCTCCCTTTCTTTTCATTGAATGATTTACACTTTATTTTGTTTCATAATTTTGTAATGAATTTAGTAACATAGATTTACCTACTTTCTTGTGTGGTTCTAATTCAATAGAACAGTTGCGCTTGTAAAATCTAGTCTATTCTAAATTGGTGAATGGTTTAAATCCTAAATCCATTACATTACAATTAATCAGGGCACTGATTTCCTATAAATGTTGCCTTGAGTTAAGTAAGGGATAGGGTTAGAATCAGTTTAGGGCGTACTTTCATCACAGAGAAATAATTAAAAATTAAGATAATCAAGAACCAGGAAAAAGACGAACTAAAACCCTACTTAATTCGACAATCACCACTGACCACTGCTGCAAATTAAAAATATAAAATAGTGTCGTAAACAAACAAAATGGCGGACTTTGCGTTCACGATCTTGCTTTGAGCTGTTGTTGGGGTGAACGTCATTTTATGAATCGTGATGAAAATAGCCCTAAACTGATTCTAACCATGCATATCACTAACCCAATGAGCAACTTAGGATGTGCACTTTACCGCCAGGGAGCAATCAAACCAGTAGGGGCTTAGCTCGTGATATTCTTAGTTGGGCGTCGTGAGGGAGAGAGAGAGAGAGTGAGAGAGAGAGAGAGAGGTCCCTCCCTCTCTCTCTCTCTCTCACTACGCCCAACTAAGAATATTACGCGCTATGTCCCTACTGGTTTGATTGCCCCCTGGCGGTCAAATCAGCGTCCTAAGTTGACCATTCAGGGTAAATTTTGTAGGCATTCAGTGCCCTGAATTATGGTCATGGATTTAGGATTTAACCAGTGAACATTGTCTAGTTTTCAAATTTGATACTATCAAGCTTTTGAATTTATGCTATGATCTAGATTAATAATGCTCATGGTGATGATGATGATGATGATAATGATGATGATGACTGTTGATAGCAAAGATGGTGATGATGATGATGGTGATGTTGATTTTTAAATGTTGTGAAAGCATGAAAATTCTTAATCGTTATATCATGTAGTCTTTTGTTTTTTTGCACTTTTGTGTTATTTTATGCATGGATGTTAATTTCTACTTCAAACTCTGTTGTTTAATATTATGCCATGCATTGTGTTACAATCATGTATATTATAATTTTAAAAAACAGAAAGAAAAAACACAAAATCTAATTTTTAGATGAACTGAATACAGGAAAATTTGAAATGATAGAACTTTAGAAGGCCCTTATCATATTGAGGGATATGTATGCCGGTAATTTACCCACTGAGTTTGTATAAATATTGGTTTTGCTTTTGAAAGGGTTTGATTAATTTTGTTTATTTTTTTCAAAAACTGCTTAGATATTGCTTAGAGAGAGAAAGAGAGAGAGGAGAGAGAGAGAGAGAGAGAGAGAGAGAGAGAGAGAGAGAGAGAGAGGGAGAGAGAGAGGTTGTGATAAAATAAATATATCTGGGGGCTTAATCTTGCTTATTTCACACTCAAAAAAAGCTTTAAAAATAGTTATACTGTTGTGGGGATTAATTTTTGTGTGTGCTAATAACATATTTATAGGAGAAAATATATCGTTGTCAAAATGAATGGGGTGATGATGCAATGATCATGATGACGCTACTAGTTATAAACTACTCATTTACCAATTTGTCCCAGAAATGGTTGTAATACAGTCACATTGTAAAGAATTTGTCGTAAAATTATGATCCTATCACATTTTAAATTTCTTTGAACTTATGAATATGCCTACACGAACAGCGCCATAATATTTTCGCTGCAGTACTCAATTAGGCGCTTTGTTTTGTTGTTTTGCCATAATAATTACGATAACAATTTTGGTATTTCTTTCGCAACAGGTGGGACACTCAGCGTCACATCGCTGCGGCCATGCAGTCTCGGATTTACAACAGCGTGCCGACCAACTAGTGAACAAGGGAAGGAAGGATGGGGAAAGGGAACAGACCGAGTCCTGTTTCTCTCTCTCTCTCTCCCCTCCTGCAGTCTTGGATTTACAACAGCGTGCCGACCAACTAGTGAACGAGGGAAGGAAGGACGGGGAAAAGGAACAGACCGAGTCCTGTTTCTCTCTCTCTCTCTCTCTCTCTCTCTCTCTCTCTCTCTCTCTCTCTCTCTCTCTCTCTCTCCCCTCCTGCAGTCTTGGATTTACAACAGCGTGCCGACCAACTAGTGAACAAGGGAAGGAAGGATGGGGAAAGGGAACAGACCGAGTCCTGTTTCTCTCTCTCTCTCTCTCTCTCTCTCTCTCTCTCTCTCTCTCTCTCTCTCTCTCCCCTCCTGCAGTCTTGGATTTACAACAGCGTGCCGACCAACTAGTGAACAAGGGAAGGAAGGATGGGGAAAGGGAACAGACCGAGTCCTGTTCTCTCTCTCTCTCTCTCTCTCTCTCTCTCTCTCTCTCTCTCTCTCTCTCTCCCCTCCTGCAGTCTTGGATTTACAACAGCGTGCCGACCAACTAGTGAACGAGGGAAGGAAGGACGGGGAAAAGGAACAGACCGAGTCCTGTTTCTCTCTCTCTCTCTCTCTCTCTCTCTCTCTCTCTCTCTCCCCTCCTGCAGTCTTGGATTTACAACAGCGTGCCGACCAACTAGTGAACAAGGGAAGGAAGGACGGGGAAAAGGAACAGACCGAGTCCTGTTTCTCTCTCTTTCTCTCTCTCTCTCTCTCTCTCTCTCTCTCTCTCTCTCTCTCTCTCTCTCTCTCTCTCTCTCTCTCTCTCTCTCTCTCTCTCTCTCTCCCTTCCTGCAGTCTTGGATTTACAACAGCGTGCCGACCAACTAGTGAACGAAGGAAGGAAGGACGGGGAAAAGGAACAGACCGAGTCCTGTTTCTCTCTCTCTCTCTCTCTCTCTCTCTCTCTCTCTCTCTCTCTCTCTCTCTCTCTCTCTCTCTCTCTCTCTCTCTCTCTCTCTCTCTCTCTCTCTCTCTCTTGTGCTGTCCACTCACTCGTTTAAAATCATCATTCACGCCGACTGCCGCTCACAGCCCCTAGAGTCGCCAGGATCGTCTGTTTGTTATCACTCACTCACTCGCTCGCTCAGTCTCACTGCTTGCTGCTTTGTTTTGTGTGCCACAGGCTTATTTGATTTTAGGGAACCACATTTTAATTAATTAAAGAAAATTGTTGTTATTTGTTGTTGTAGTTTTTGTTGAATACGGTCTTTAGAGGGAACCATTTTTTAATATAAGGAAATTATTATTTTAAAATTTACTTTTCTTTTATATTCAGTCTTTTGATTTGTTTTACATTCAGAATCGTTTTTATTGCTTTTCTTATTTCGGACATTTTGAAATTGTTACTCGTGGAAATTTTGTTGAGCATTTTCGATTTAGCTCCAGCCAGGCATTTGGTATTTTAATGCATTTAAAAAAAATATTATCCACAATATTTTGAGCTGGTTAGAGATTATAAAATTATGTTCAGTATTATGTTGTAGGAAGGTTAATTGTTTTCTTTAATTCAGAGGGGTAAGTTTCATGAATCTCGTACTGTCATATGAATCGTTAAGCATTATTGGCATTGTTTATTTATGAATTTGATTGGTTAATCAATCACACATGTATTGCAAATACTGATACAAATGCATGCATTGAGACACACACACACACACACATGCATTGCACACCAACTCTCTCTCTCTCACACACACACACACACACACACACACACACACACACATAGAGACACACACACATTTTGTTTTGCTTTGTGTGTGTGGTGTGTGCTTGTATGTATGTGTGTGTGTGTATGTATGTATGTGTGCATGTGTGTGTGTGTGTGTGAATCTTTGTGTGCGTGTGGTGCATGTGTGATTGGACTCTATGTATGCTTCTTGTATGTGTGTGAATATGAGAATGATGTACATGCCTGCCTGTGCATTCATATGTGTGATTGTGTGTGTGCATGTGCATGATTGTAACTGTGTACATTAAATCCATTTGTGTATGAAAGTGTGTTTTGTCTCTATGCATAAAGTCTGTATGCATTGTACTCACATACTTTGTGCCAATTTCGTATGTCGACTTCTCTAAGTCAAACTTCTCAGAATTTGACAAATGTGACCTTTGAAAAAGTTTTAAAAAAACCACAAAAACACAAAGAAGCCCCCATTATATTAGCATTTATACTTTATATGGCAGAGTTTGCTTTTAACATTTTTCTTACTACTTTCTACTTGAACGACTCATATTACATGCTTCATGTTAGCTTTATGCATGTGTAACTGTGTTTTTGTGTGGGGAGATATGGGGTGTGAGAGGGAAAGAGAGAATGCAAAGCTCAAACAGTTGTTTTAAAAAAAATATTTGTTTGTTTAATTTTTGTTTAAAAAGTTTTGTGTTTGTTTTCAATGCAAATTTACAGGGCTTGTTTGATAATAGCATTTTTTTTACATGTTAATGTTCATGAAGGTGTTTGCTCTTTTGGTTTGAAGAACATGAAAAAAACATACAAGTATTTGCGGATAAAATCCACTGATTTCGCATCGATTTGAATCGCTTCAGCTCACCAGACAATCATTCCATTTTTTAAAAATAAAAAATTGTTTTTGTATTTGTTAGAAGAATAAATAATTATTATAAAGTTCACTTTTGACAAATCTAAACATGCTTACATAAAGGTTGTTGAATCTCAAGGTACAGAGCAATCTCCTATTCTTATAGTTGTTAAAGCAGTCCTTAGTTGTGAGTCTTTGCTATAAATCTATCCACTAAGCTGCTCCCTGTTACCTCTACGACAATATTCCCGTCTATACTCCAGCTCGAACGCTACGTTCAGTTTCTGACCCTCTTTCTCTCCACATCCCTAGGTATATGCTTTCAACTGTTGGTCGGCGCTCTTTTGCTGTTTTCGATTCGATTTTGATTAAGATTTACTGTATTATGTTGTTGGTTTATTATTTTTACTTTTTTTCATCTTATTGCCCAAGATTACCGTAATTTACGGCCTATTAGGCGCAACTTTTTTTTTTACTGAACTTTGACCCCCTGCGCCCAACGGCACATGCGCCCTTTCTATACTCTAAACAGAAAAAAGTAAGGGGGTGGAGAGTTGAAATGAACAACTCACCATGCTCTGGTAGCTTCCACAACAAACCGACAACAGTTCACTCACATTGCACTTTCGCTTCACGATCATATCTCTTCTGTGATCACAATCGGACACAGCAACAGACCTGTAATGATGTTACTTTCGCTGATCTTCCTTTTTTTTGATTTTTTGGTTTCTTTGCGCCTTATCGGGTGTATGCGCCCTATCTGTGTTCAAATTACGATTTTTTTTAAAAAGCAGGGGGGGCTTATGCGCTGTGTCGCCTTATGGGCCGTAAATTACGGTACAGACAAACCCCTATTTTACGACCCTCTGTTAAGCGACCACCTCTCATTTGAGACCGGATTTGTTGGCACGGATGCATTTTACTATGTAAACGACCTCTCTTAAACGACTTCCTCTAAAACGCGACTTACGACCGCCATTTTGTTGGTTTTTACGACCGTTGCTGTCGTCTGCATAGACTTCGATTAAAGGGAAACAACCACGGTCAAGGACCTGAAAGCGGAGTCGCTTCCCTTGTTGTAGAAAAGATGGCGGAGAGCGTAGGAAAAGCACGAAAAACCACTGACTTTGAAAAAGAAAACCACTGACTTTGGACGAGAGTGGAGGTGATTAAAAGAAGTCGGCAAAGTGAAACTGTAATATCGATTGCACAATCCTATGGAGTTGGAAAGACCCAAATCCAGTTTTAATATGTCATTGTATGTGTGCATGAAGAAGAGAGTATGAACTGTGCTGAACTTTTTCTTTCTACGGCTGCCAGTGAAAACCTCCGTCATAGGACCCCTCCAATTTACGACCGATTTTTCCGGACATTTTGGAAGTCTTAAAATAGAGGTTTGTCTGTACTATGAAACGTCGTGGTCTGTCTTCATCCAAGTGCTGTTATTCAAACTTTAAAGTGACGCTTTGCCACTCATTCCCCCCTATGCTCAACAAATTGTTGGGCGCAGACCCTCAGTACCTTTCGTATCAATCTCCCCCCCCCGTGAGGATACCGGGGGGTCTTTTGCATAAATAGTTCCCCCACCTTCTGGAAGTTCTGTGCATTCTCCTGCCTTTTTTTCATGAAACACTTTCAAAAACATTTCCTCCAGCCGAAGTCGGACTTGCTGGGTGCTATTTGTTAGTTAGGCGCATAACGGCAGCATGATGCATCTGCGCTCATAATCGACAGAAAACTGTCTGAGCGATCGAAGAAGAAGAAGTATCAATCTCATCAATATTAATGAGTACCCGGTAGGCAGAGCGTATTTGTGACCGTTTCCTTGGGGGAATGGCTTGCTGAACACGTGGTTCAATTGCCACGCCTTTGTGACATTTTTTTGTCATTTTTTGTTTTATGGAAAATGTGTCCCTCTCTCTCAGAATCTGCTGGCAGGAAGTGTAGCCATAGGTCCTTCTTCTTCTTCTTCTTCCTCGATCACTAGACAGTTTCCTGTCAATTATGAGTGCAGATGCGTCATGCTGCCGTTATGTGCCTAACTAAGAAATAGTTAGGCCCAGCAAGTCCGACTTCAATTTCGGCTGGAGGAAATGTTTTTGAAAGTGTTTCGTGAAAAAAAGGCAGGAGAATGGACCGGGTGGGTAAGGCAGAAAGTAGATGACAGTAAGCAAAGGGAAAAGGCAGAGTCAAAGAGAGTGACAGATTAGAGGAAGTTACAAGCACAGAACTTCCAGGTGGGGGAACTAATTATACAAAAGACCCCCCGGTATCCCCACGGGGGAAGCCATAGCTAGGGCAGAAAGGATTTACAGTTTTACTGTGTGCCGTTTTGTGATCATGAAGTCGCCATTGCCATTTTGAAAGACATGTCACAATAATATGTTACGTTACCATTAGGGATTATTTATTGAAGCTTAAGTTTAGCAAAATTAAGATTGCCCTGCAAAGGGATTATTATTATTGTACATTCTTTTTTGGTTGTTTTTTTTCCTTCTTGTTTGAGAGTCTGGTAAGTTCCTGAATTTTGTCTGGATTATGATTGCTTCGATTGTTAATATAACTTACAGCTGTGATATTTTATGGATGTATTTTTATGAAGGCACCGCATACCGTCAATACTTTATTTATACACGGATCATGTTTTTTATCTGGATCATGTGAATAAATTTTGTGACACGTCTGATCATCAGTCTGTCGTTTGAGTACATCTTGATACATAACTGTCTTTGGGGTGATTTGAATTATGTTTAATATACGAGTAGCCTACTTTTTGCTACTATGCTACAAGCCATGTTTTTGTGTTATAGATTGGGCTTAAGGCTGTGTACACACATAAGCAGATATTCCATGCGGAAACCCATGCGCAATCCATAAATAAGTGAAACAAAGAAGGGAAAAGATTTGCGCACATGTCCGAATTTCCTCTATATGCGTACACTTTTATCCTTCTTTCTTCCACTTATTTAGGGTTCCCGTACGGAACTTACGCGTCTAATGTGAACCCGGCCTTACTCTTGATCCTACAATACCAAGATTTCCTTTGTATGTTATAAACCTGGGCCTGTATTCACGTTGAGATAGCATGAGACTTAGCATCATGCTAACTTAGAAGCTCTTCCAAAAGTCCTATTAAATCCTATAGGACATTGGAAGAGCTTCTAAGTTAGCATCATGCTAAGTCTCATGCTATCTCAACGTGAATACAGGCCCAGGTCCTATACAAAAAAATATTACAAAGAATTTTTTTTTTTTAAAGGAGTAGCTATCAGACTATAAGGATCAAAATTGACAAATCTCTCTATTGGCTACTGCAAAGAACACCTTTTGCAAGAGTGAATGCCCTTGGTGGGTGGGGGAAGATGGTCGAGTACTGACCAAACAAGGGAATAACTTGCCAATAACCCTATTTGAGACCACTTAATCGCTGCCTTTTGCAAGAGTGAATGCCCTTTTGGATACTGATCAACAAGGGCTTAACTCTTGCCATCAAGGGCGTTAATAACCCTAGTTGCAGTGGCCAATAGGTGTTTCGATAGTTTGGAAACCCTGTCGAACTGCTGGGTGCAGTTTCAATACTCTAGCTAGTGGTTAGGTAGAGTTTCAAAACTCTCTCGTGGTACTCGACAAAGTTTGTGATTGGAGAATTCTATCGACCCCTCCACTTTGTGATTTTGTTCTAACAGAGCATTTCATTGGTAGAAAGTGCTTTCCAGGGATCTGATGGTGAACAGACTCTTTTGCAGCGTTATCAACACGTCTCGTTGAGTTGGTCGAAGGTTGCCAGCATTTGTGACACTCAAAATTCGTTTTGCAGCTTCAACTACAGATGAAACTCCCCCGGTAGATTCGCTCATTCAAGACGATCGGTAGCCATGTTTGATTAAAATTGTCTAGCATTGTTGCGTTAAAAGTTCAGGGTCATCTGCTAAAACAAGAAAATTGTTTGCTAACCATGTACCAATCAGAAATCGCGATATAAAAACTGTAGCTCGATAGAATTATTTTGTGGAAACCCTACTTCTCTGTTCAATTGAGTTTTAAATCTACTACCTTTCTGTTCAATAGAGCTGTAAAACTCTATCGAACACATAGGTAAGGTTATAAAACTAAGTCGGACTGTTATGTACAGTTTCCAAACTCTATCGAACACATAGGTAGGGTTATAAAACTAAGTCGGACTGTTATGTACAGTTTCCAAACTCTATCGAACACATAGGTAGGGTTATAAAACTAAGTCGACTGTTATGTACAGTTTCCAAACTCTATCGAACACATAGGTAGGGTTATAAAACTAAGTCGGACTGTTATGTACAGTTTCCAAACTCTATCGAACACATAGGTAGGGTTATAAAACTAAGTCGGACTGTTATGTACAGTTTCCAAACTCTATCGAACACATAGGTAGGGTTATAAAACTAAGTCGGACTGTTATGTACAGTTTCCAAACTCTATCGAACACATAGGTAGGGTTATAAAACTAAGTCGGACTGTTATGTACAGTTTCCAAACTCTATCGAACACATAGGTAGGGTTATAAAACTAAGTCAGACTGTTATGTACAGTTTCCAAACTCTATCGAACACATAGGTAGGGTTATAAAACTAAGTCGGACTGTTATGTACAGTTTCCAAACTCTATCGAACACATAGGTAGGGTTATAAAACTAAGTCGGACTGTTATGTACAGTTTCCAAACTCTATCGAACACATAGGTAGGGTTATAAAACTAAGTCGGACTGTTATGTACAGTTTTCAAACTCTATTGAACACATAGGTAGGGTTATAAAACTAAGTCGGACTGTTATGTACAGTTTCCAAACTCTATCGAACACATAGGTAGGGTTATAAAACTAAGTCGGACTGTTATGTACAGTTTCCAAACTCTATCGAACACATAGGTAGGGTTATAAAACTAAGTCGGACTGTTATGTACAGTTTCCAAACTCTATTGAACACATAGGTAGGGTTATAAAACTAAGTCGGACTGTTATCTACAGTTTCCAAACTCTATTGAACACATAGGTAGGGTTATAAAACTAAGTCGGACTGTTATGTACAGTTTCCAAACTCTATCGAACACATAGGTAGGGTTATAAAACTAAGTCGGACTGTTATGTACAGTTTCCAAACTCTATCGAACACATAGGTAGGGTTATAAAACTAAGTCGGACTGTTATGTACAGTTTCCAAACTCTATTGAACACATAGGTAAGGTTATAAAACTAAGTCGGACTGTTATGTACAGTTTCCAAACTCTATTGAACACCTAGAGAGAGATTTGTCAATTTGGCGTGCCATATACTTTAGATAGAACTACCGTATTTTTCGGACTATAAGGCGATACTTTTTTCACAAAGACCCCTGCGCCTTATAATATGACATAATATAGTAAGAAATATGTGTATTAGGCCTATTATAAGTAGTAGTAGTAGTAGTAGTACAGTAGTAGTAGTAGTCACAGCAGTTGTTGCTGATTGTTATGTGCATTTTTACCGGCCAAACGAAGAAGTCTGACCGGTATTGTTTTGTCTGCTCATGTTATTGGATTTTTGTTTCATGTTTTTATTCCATTTCAATTATGTGTAAAGCGCCCTGTAGCCTACATAGTAGGATGGGCGCTATATACATCTTTATTATTATTATTATTATTAAAATAGAATAACAAAATCTGAATTTTGTGTAAAATTTGGGGGGTGCGCCTTATAGTTCGAAAAATACGGTAGATCACAATCAGGATCAGTATACAGTCGGACCTCAGTAATCTGACCACCCTACAGACTGGCCAAAGCTGTCCCTAATTGCGAGGTGGTCGCTGTAGTGGAGACCCTTTTAGTAATGAACAAGAAGGGAAGAGACTGATAGAGTAAAACTGTCCCAATTACTGAGGTGCCCGTTAGGCAGGGTTCGACTGTACAATGCGTTACAAATTGTAACATTTTTATTGACTATGCCTTTTCCCTTTAAGCTTTGCTTACTGTCATCTACTGTCTTTCTGCCTTAGGCCTCGTACACAGTTCATGCGGAAATCCCGTAAATAAGTCAAAGAAAGAAGGGTAAAAATGTACGGATTAGGGGAAATACGGACACATGCGCAAATCTTTTCCCTTCTTTCCTTTGCTTGTTTACGGATTGCGCACGGGTTTCTGCACAGAATCTGTGCATGTATGTGCACGTACCCTAACTGGTCCATTCTCCCGCCTTTGTTCTAGAAACTCTTACAATATGACTAATGAGAAAAGGATTGAAAACCTACAGAGAAGCAAAAACAATCATCCACAACCACTACCGGTCCCAGTGGAAGAGAAGGCAGGGTGAAGACAGTGGTGTTGATGCAATCCACCAGCTCAACAGACACCAGCAAACAACCCTCTTCCGGCTGAGGACTGGCCTCTGCAGACTGCTGAGCCACCTCAATCGACTCAAAATCACCCATACCGACGAATGTCCATGTGGTTCAGGACCCCAGACCCCTGAACACATTCTTCAACACTGTCCAACACATGATGCTCTACGACACCAAACCTGGCCAGGGGTGGTGGAGCTGCAGGTGCAGCTTTGGGGCAGCCGCACTGACCTGGAGAAGACAGTGGACTTCGTCATGGCGACCAATTTGACAGTCTGACGCTGCCAACTACATCGACCGCTGAAGAAGAAACTTGCAAAGATTTTTCTCCTTCCGAAGACAGACATGCTGGGCCTAACTATTTCTTAGATAGGCACATAACGGCAGCATGGCACAGCAGCACTCATATGACAGGTCGACTGTCTGGACGTTCGACAATGAAAAACAGCTTCTTCGTGACTCGCAAGGGTGCTCATTTTATGTAGGTGGCATGCGTGAGCCACCAGGGCTCCCAGGGACCCCCATTTGGGGGTCTATGGATTACTCAAATTCTAAAGGACCCTCTAAAAGAATGTGCAGGGGATCCCAGGGATGCACTAGAAAAATTCTTTTTAGCATTCACAATGCCACTGGGACCCTCTATACTGTAAGTGAAGGAGAGTCCCTGGGATCCCTTGTTTTGCGGGATGATTAGGAGCCCTGAGTCAGTTTTACGAGTCAGGAAATGTGAATTTTTTAGAGGCTTCATACTGCTTCTTCTTGCTAAATTTTTCACTATGAAGCCTCGTTGACTGTGGTCTTTTTATGAAAGGAAGGAACAAATCCACATGTGTGAGCCACAAGGCGAGACAAGATTTCACACACACACATTTTCTACAAGGCGAGACAAGATTTCACACACACACATTTTCTACAAGGCAAGACAAGATTTCACACACACACACATTTTCTACAAGGCAAGACAAGATTTCACACACACACATTTTCTACAAGGCAAGACAAGATTTCACACACACACATTTTCTACAAGGCAAGACAAGATTTCACACACACACATTTTCTACAAGGCGAGACAAGATTTCACACACACATTTTCTACAAGGCAAGACAAGATTTCACACACACACATTTTCTACAAGGCGAGACAAGATTTCACACAACACACATTTTCTACAAGGCAAGATAAGATTTCACACACACATTTTCTACAAGGCGACAAGATTTCACACACACACATTTTCCACAAGGCGAGACAAGATTTCACACACACACATTTTCTACAAGGCGAGATAAGATTTCACACACACACATTTTCTACAAGGCGAGACAAGATTTTCACACACATTTTCTACAAGGCGAGACAAGATTTCACACACACACACACATTTTCTACAAGGCGAGACAAGATTTCACACACATACACACACATTTTCTACAAGGTGAGACAAGATTTCACACACACACGCATTTTTTACAAGGCGAGATAAGATTTCACACACACATTTTCTAAAAGGCGAGACAATATTTCACACACACATTTTCCACAAGGCGAGACAAGATTTCACACACACACACACATTTTCCACAAGGCGACAAGATTTCACACAACACACACATTTTCCACAAGGCGAGACAAGATTTCACACAACACACATTTTCTAAAACAAAACGATGGTAGTCATTCAAAAAATATTTATTCAAGAAAATTTGTACAACTTTGGCAGAAACCAAAATACTCGCTATCACACACACACACTGTGTACACACACACACACAATGTACACACACGCACTGTGTACACACACATACACAGAGCATCATATACACCTAACAACAAAAAAGAGAAAAGGATTGATGCTAAAAATTGCAATCACAAAAGTGCTGACTAACGACACGCACAAAATCCCATTTAAAAGGAAAACTAAATTTGTGTGTATGTCAGACACCTTACCTACCAATTGCTTGCACCAAGTAAACAACTTTGAAAAACGGCATTGCACACATACAAGGAGAAAAATGAAAAAAAACCAATGAGTTCTTTATTATAAGATTTAAAAAAAAAAAATTCAACTACCAATAACAATTCCAAAGGGGAAGAACTCTCCATTTAAAAGGCACACAACTCCCATCAGGACCGCACACAGCAACAACCTACCCAAGTCTGTTCAAGTAAACGGTTCAGAGAAACCTTCCTATTTTATTATTTTTTTTAAACGACAAAAGTTGTACTTTAATTAAGACATCCCCTCAAGTTTACGACCCTCAATCTCAAAATGTGCTTCTCTCAGTTTTATGAGAATAATCCCAGGCTGATCCTAACCCTATCCATTTTCCAAGAATGACAGAATGTTGCTTCTCAGTAACATTTTTCAATGGGAAAGGGGTGAGTGGGGCAGTGGGTGGATGCCTCGTGCCTCCATACGGGGAGCAGGACGACCCCTCCCCCTCCACGAGTCTCCCCCCTTGTGTGTGTGGGGGGGGGGTGTTTCATAAAAATAGTTCCCCCACCTTCTGGAAGTTCTGTGCTTGTAACTTCCTGTAATCTGTCACTCTCTTTGACTCTGCCTTTTCCCTTTGCTTTGTGTCATCTACTATCTTTCTGACTTTTTAGCCCATTCTCCTGGCTTCTTAAAAAAAAATCTTCCAAATAATTTTCTCCTTCGAGCTCCTCCGAAATCGGAATGCGTCGGCTGTACGCAGCGGGGAGACCAGTGAAAACTGAAAACCGGACACATACGTACCTTACCCATTATGGCCATATGGCCATGGAATGCAGAAGAAGAAAGGGGCGAGGAAGTGTGCGTGCGTAAGGAACAAGATAGCCCATATTTGTTCATATTCGGATATTCCTCCCCCAACACAGCAGCCAAGAGAGAGAGAGAAATGGGTATAAACAAACATAATGTGCCTTTTAACATTGTGCCTTTTATTTGGAGAGTTCCCACAAAATTTGTTGACAGCATTACCTTTCCCACTTCCATTTCATCATTCCTACGTTTGAACAAAATTGGCCCTAAAAATTAAAGGATGGACCAAATGAAACATACATCACATTATTTGTGCAGTCTTTGTGAACCCTTTTTATTTTCTCTCCTTCGACCTGCACCCACTCGGAACCCATTCCTAAACAATAAAAATAGAAAACAAGAACATATAAGTAATAATAACTCCTCATTATTCAAATGCATTCATGTGCATCTGAATGTGGTGAAAAAAAATCCAAGAAGCGTTAAATTCATAACAGGACACTGCTATGAACTACTGAAAACCAGTTATTTTTCAACACAACATTATTTTCTATCTTTAGAAACCCCACATGACAATAACACATTTATCGGGTTTTTTCTGAAAACTAACAAAGCATTTGTGACAAAAAACAACAACACATTTTCACCCAATACAGTTTATCAAAATTGGCCCACACACTTGCAGTCAATCGAGAGAAGAGACTACAGGGATAATTTCTTTGATCACAGCCGCGAGAGACAGAGATTGAGACAGAGACAAAGAAAGAGAAGGCAACCAATATAACACCACCATTGCTGTTGTGCTGGAAGGGACTGATTTCACAACTTTGGGATTGGAAGACACGCGGTAATAGCAACCCTCGCAAAGTGTCCAATTTCGTCGAAAGTAACAGGTTCTGAGTTTCCCTCCAAGTGCTGTACACAGTGCTCAGTTGTCGTGGAAAGCTCACAAACCTGTTTCTCATGGTAAAATTGGACAATTATGCAGGGCTGTAAGGATTTTGCAAGAGTAACAGGAAAACTAACGGGCAACAAACAAAAAAATCCAAAAGAAATGTTTTAAGTCGGAAATAAAATATGCTACATTATTTTTGTTAAAATTCAATAGAATTCATCAAAATGTGTTCTATACATTACAAGTACGCTGTAAAGGGCAATAACTATGAACACATCAATACCAACTTAACTATAAACACTACAAAATAAACAGCCCAGCTAAGAAACACCGATAAAAAGAGAATCGCCATCAACAAGATAGGAGCGTACGATGTAAAGATTGTATTATTAACTATCTTGATTATTAAAAAACTTTGGGACTTTCCTGGTATTGCAGTACCTCCAGGATTGTCCAACTATCTTTATAGTTATTAATGTCCCTCCCTGTGGGGATACCGGGGGGGTCTTTCATAAAAATAGTTCCCCCACCTTCTGGAAGTTCTGTGTTTGTAACTTCCTCTAATCTGCCACTCTCTTTGACTCTTGCCTTTCCCTTTGCTTTCTACCATCTACTATTTTTCTGACTTATTGGCCCATTCTCCTGAAAACCGGACACATACGTACCCTACCCATTATGGCCTGGGAATGCAGAATAATAATAATTAATGTCCCATATGTGCCTGTTCCAGGCCGGAGGACGTTAAACGAACTTTCATCATCAAGATAGGAGCGGAAAGTAAGACTTGATCAATTAATATATTAATATGAATTAACTATTAAGAAATACCTGACCATCTGGGTGAAGTATGCACCTAACATACATACACTTTTAAAACTTTGTTTATATCTTACAGACTTTTCTTTTATTGCAAAACAAACTCCCTCCCAGCCCCTATTATGTCCCTTTCTTGTCAGTCTGAACACAACAGAAAACAACTTTGTCTGATGCAGCTAATGTTTTTTGAAACCCTCATTGAAGTTTTTAAAAAATTTTTAAACCAACCAACATTTGTTACAAATGAAAACATTCCAAATGTCTGTAATATGAATATGTAATGAAAATATTTAGTTTTACCGTATTTTTCTGACTATAAGGCGCACCGATTATAAGGCGCACCGATTATAAGGCGCACCGACTATAAGGCGCACCGACTATAAGGCGCACCGATTATAAGGCGCACCGATTATAAGGCGCACCGACTATAAGGATTATAAGGCACCGACTATAAGGCGCACCGACTATAAGGCGCACCGACTATAAGGCGCACCGACTATAAGGCGCACCGATTATAAGGCGCACCGACTATAAGGCGCACCGACTATAAGGCGCACCGACTATAAGGCGCACCGACTATAAGGCGCACCGACTATAAGGCGCACCGACTATAAGGCGCACCGACTATAAGGCGCACCGACTATAAGGCGAACCGATTATAAGGCGCACCGACTATAAGGCGCACCGATTATAAGGCGCACCGACTATAAGGCGCACCGACTATAAGGCGCACCGACTATAAGGCGCACCGATTATAAGGCGCACCGACTATAAGGCGCACCGATTATAAGGCGCACCGATTATAAGGCGCACCGACTATAAGGCGCACCGACTATAAGGCGCACCGACTATAAGGCGCACCGACTATAAGGCGCACCGATTATAAGGCGCACCGACTATAAGGCGCACCGATTATAAGGCGCACCGATTATAAGGCGCACCGACTATAAGGCGCACCGACTATAAACCGATTATAAGGCGCACCGACCGATTATAAGGCGCACCGACTATAAGGCGCACCGATTATAAGGCGCACCGACTATAAGGCGCACCGACTATAAGGCGCACCGATTATAAGGCGCACCGATTATAAGGCGCACCGACTATAAGGCGCACCGATTATAAGGCGCACCGATTATAAGGCGCACCGATTATAAGGCGCACCGATTATAAGGCGCACCGCGCACCGACTATAAGGCGCACCGATTATAAGGCGCACCGACTATAAGGCGCACCGATTATAAGGCGCACCGACTATAAGGCGCACCGACTATAAGGCGCACCGACTATAAGGCGCACCGATTATAAGGCGCACCGATTATAAGGCGCACCGATTATAAGGCGCACCGATTATAAGGCGCACCGATTATAAGGCGCACCGATTATAAGGCGCACCGACTATAAGGCGCACCGATTATAAGGCGCACCGATTATAAGGCGCACCGATTATAAGGCGCACCGACTATAAGGCGCACCGATTATAAGGCGCACCGATTATAAGGCGCACCGATTATAAGGCGCACCGACTATAAGGCGCACCGACTATAAGGCGCACCGATTATAAGGCGCACCGATTATAAGGCGCACCGACTATAAGGCGCACCGACTATAAGGCGCACCGACTATAAGGTGCACCCCCCATATTTTACACCAAATTCAGATTCTGTTACATGGGTGCATGCAGTGACCAAAACTTTCGCCTGAACTTCCTTGCCGAAACCTAATGTACAAAAGAATGATATCATATTGTTAAAGAGCCCTTTCTTCAGGCACTCAGCTGCCTGACGCAGCATCGAACTGCCTGAATTCAAGCTTCAGGCATGCCCACATGCACCCCTGCTGTTATATTTTCTTGCTATTTTAGTAGTCATATTTTAAGGCGCAGGGGTCTCAGTCTGGGGGAAAAAAAGTATCGCCTTATAGTCCGAAAAATATGGTAAATTTTGTTCCATAAATTTTTTTTTTTTTTTTTAAAGCCAAAAAAAAGCTAAACAATGCAACACAATATAGAGACTTTCTCTGTGAAAAGTCAAGAGATTTGCCTGTGTTTGATTTTTGCTCCACATGTTAAACCTATCTGTGTAATTTTCTAATATATTAGATGATGCACCGAGAGCGAAAAGCTACTTCACAACCTCCCCCTATCCCCTTAATCTTTGCTATTTCTTGATTAATTAGTCTGTACGACTCTGTCATTAACACTCTTGCATTTGCATTTGTTGCAGAAAAAAATTCTTCTAGTGTTCACATAGATTCTTTCACACATTTTCCGGAAAATCTGTCTTTTGAAGCACACAGTGTGCCATACAGTTACCATCGCATCACTGCAAGTGAGAAGCTTCTTCATCGTGTGTTAAATTATACACAAGCCAGAACTTGGTGCGTGATGAAAATGCCGTCAGAGGGGGTCTCAGAGTGGGGGCAAGCTACGGGCGGTTTTGGGCGGCTTGAATACACAGAAGTAACTTCTGGCTGGGCGGTTTTGGGCGGAACAAATGCAAGAGGGTTAATGACATTGCGTGCACGGTTTGCCAAACAAATCACAACAAACTAATAACAACATACAATGCTGTCCCAACTGTGAAATATCATAGACACAAACTGTCGCAACCAACCACACGTCCACTAAAATCGCACGACTGTACAATCCGATCCGATCACGTGATCTCCAAGAACAAATGTGATTGGCGCATCGAGATCACGCGATTGTATCGTATCGTACAGTCGTGCGATTTTAGTGGACGTGTGGCTGGCCCTTAAAAGCTGCATCCCATATGCACTTAACTCAACCATCATAAGGGAATATAAAAAAATTTATATCACTACCTCCCCAACGAATTAGTGAAGTGACTACTAATTTTCGTGCAGATCAATTTGACGTGAAACAGATTAAAAAAAATAAAGTACACAATATCAAGTACAGAAGGCTCGATCGTTGGGCTAAAAAAAAAAATTGTTAATGCTTTCAGTTTCATGACTGGGGCATGGCAAATATTTTGTACACTACTAGAATCATGATTTGAACTACCATATTTTTCGGACTATAAGGCACAATACTTTTTTTACCCAGACTGAGACCCCTGCGCCTTATAATATGACTAATAAAATAGTATAAACGTACAAGAATTGAAGAAGAAAAAAAAAAACACACCATTAAACTTTCCTCTTATATATATATATAGTTTGCTTTAATAAAACTTTGTTACTAAAATAGTAAGAAAGTATAATAACAGAATCTGAATTTTGTGTAAAATTTGGGGTGTGCGCTTTAGTCTGAAAAATACGGTACTGTATTATAAATTAATGATATGCACTTTCTCCAGCTTTCATAGCTTTTCAGCAACACTGTTCTTCCGATATAAGATAATATGTATCATATGAGCTCATGATTTGATATGCACAATTAAAGACAAGCGCACGCACAGATGCCTACCCCATTTCATTTGTTTTAAATTTTCAGGAGCAAAAATAAAAAGAAGGAATTTACCACGATTTCCCGGAACATGGCAAGAAAATATGGTTTACTAGTTATATTGGCTGATGTCGTTCCTCTTGCTGCGCCGATTCACAAGAGCACAGTTCACAAAATGCAAGAAAGTCAATCTTTTGTCCCTCCCTGTGGGGATACCGGGGGGGTCTTTCATAAAAATAGTTCCTCCACCTTCTGGAAATTCTGTGCTTGTAACTTCCTCTAATCTGCCACTCTCTTTGACTCTGCCTTTTTCCCTTTGCTTTCTGTCATCTACTATCTTTCTGACTTATTGGCCCATTCTCCTGCCTTAAAAAAAAAAAAATCTTCCAAATAATTTTTCTCCTTTGAGCTCCTCCGAAATCGGAAATGTGTCGGCTGTACGCAGCGGGGAGACCAGTGAAAACCGGACACATACGTACCTTACCCATTATGGCCAAATAGCCTGAGAACTCAGAAGAAGATCTTTTGTCTTCCTTTCTACATTTGTAGCATGATGAAGGGCCTTTTTGCACATCTATCTGGGATGGCTTGACATTACTGGATCTGGTAGAATATGTTGCAGACGCCACTTCTGACGATAGACGCGACGGAACTAAGCGCATAGATAGAAGAGAAAAAAATCGGCAATATCCAGCCTTGACTTTCGGTCCCCGATTTGCTGCCATCTTTGTGCACAGAGAGGAAGTTACATCAGACACTTAAAAACTAAGAATGGCTGCACTACACAATTTCGAGGTTCCAAATTTCTCTACCTCGCAAATTTTGTTTTCTTCTGTAATTCCTTATTTTCGGAACACTGTGACAGAGTTTCTTATTTTGTTCTGGAACAAAGACGGATTTGTCATCACCCCCCCCCCCCCCCCCCCCCACAAACACATGTCCACACACACAGAGTCAATTCATGCAAATGCATGTGCACACACACACTAATGAACACATGTGACGGAGGAAAAAACCTGACAAAGCCAAAACCCTCACGAAACAACTATGGAGCTACCATTTATCTTTTAAAAGCATGTCTAATGCTGTTAAGAAAATAAAAAGCCAATATAGCAAATTTACTAAAGATCTAATTTAGAACAAACAAGAAATCATACCAAACTCAGAGAGAAGAAAACCTACTGAGATCTGTACAAAACAACAAAACAAATGTTTACAACATTCTGATCATTGTGGAGTTTTATAAGGATAGCAACAATCGAACAAATATAAAATGTTTTTTTAATTAAAAGAAGCTAAAAGACAACCTAAAAAGAAACTAGAGTATAAATTAAATAGCTTTTATAAAAAAAAACCACGATCCTACCAAATATCGAAGATATGTTAAAAAAACATCCTACCGAATATCGAAGATATGTTAAAAAAACATCCTACCAAATATTGAAGCTATGTTCAACAGCAATGGTATCCACTGCACGCTCATTAACATGAACTCTCGAAAGACAAAGAAAATCCACATGTATAAATCATATCAATTAAAAAGGAGGAGAGATTGGATCCTTGATCCAATTTTTATCATGTCATTAGAACATCAACACACAAAAATACCGACACACGCTAACCATCTAAATAATAACCCCCCCCCCCCCCCCCCCCAACACAAAAAAACCACACACACACTCATTTCGAAACTTTCTCTGAGATTCCTCAAACATCCATAAAAAAAAAGATATGACGATTGAAGCAAGTATAATTTTCCAACGCACTGACATGCTAGGGTGTGATAATATTGATGAAAGACCACAGTTTTGGATAATTTTTTTTATTTTTTGACACACGACACAAAAAACTTTTTCTTTAACCCCTTCACCGCCAATGCCGACATTTTAGCACCACAATGGTTTACCACCCATGTCACTAAAAGGCATCAACTCAGGGCCTGTTATCTGAAGATCCTGTTTTCTTAATTTTGGGAGGTAAGGATAGGCCTAATGATATGTCACACAGGAATTCCCAATATTGCAGATGTTTTTTTCTCTACCACAGTTCAACATGGTATTTTTTGGTTGAAAAATGGCTGGCAGCGAAAGGGTTAAAGAGTAATTGGACGCAAGGTGTGGGGGAAGTGAAGGATATGTGAAGATATTGACACACACTGAAAACAGTCGCATCAATGATTTTACTTTATGTTGGTACGACAATATCCCAAAGCCAAAGACATTTCGTGTACAGCACTACCTCCCATGAGCGACCATGCAGAATGCACTAACAAAGTGGTCTTAGTACAGTGGCACAGTGGTAGCGCGTTCGCTTCGTGTCAAGTAAACCCAAGTTCGAACCTGGGTACAGGGGATTTTTCCTCTCACTTTGCACTAGGCCTTGCGGTCTTTTGGATGAGACGATAAACCGAGGTCCCGTGTGCTCATGCACTTAGCACACGTTAAACTCAGTGGCAACGAAAAAGCTGTCATTTGGTCAAAATTTACCCCTCCTCCCTCATCAGTCACACAAAAATCGCATGCACACACAAAAAAATTGTGTCGCGCACCTCTCGCTGCAACGCGCTCTCCAGGTGGGAGCAACCCGAATTTCACAAAGACGCCTCTGTGACTATAATGTACCTAACCTAACCTAAAAGGGAGGTGGTCTGAAATGGGAGGTGGGTGAGGAGACGTCATTCATTTGATTCTTTCTTCAAGAGTTTCAATTTTCCCTTTTCCTCGCCAACATTGTGATCGTGAGAGAGGAAACTGTCTGCTACAGGCATGCGCATTGAGCTACTTTTCACTAGAGGAGATAACTAACCACGCAGAATGATGGAAACTGCACAACTGTGCTCGTTGAGAGAAGGTTCAGCGACAAATCTGACCGTCTTTCTTCATTTTCCACAAATTTTGTGGGTTCGATTTTTGTGACATGGTCGTAAAAATCGGAAAGCAAGAGGTCGTTAATTGAGTATTGGAGGTGGTCGCTGATGAGAAGACACTCATATAGTAAAACTGATCGGTCACTGAAAATCATGTCGGAAAGTGGAGGTGGATGCTGAATAGAAAGTCGTATCAGGGAGGAGGGAGTACTGTATTTTCATACTGACAATAACAAGATTTTAAAAAATTAAAATAAAAAGTCACATTATTACTTTAATAATAATCCATGTTGATGCACAAGACAGGATTTTCCAAAATTGCATTTTTACACCGTCGATCATTTCACAAGTGAGACTGTTCAGTCATTGCAACATCATTTGTTTTAAAAATTCAGGTTATCGCTTCATGATTGGTGTTGTAAATACATAAATATACCGATTATAACATTATTAGCCCGTCCTGTTCAAGCCTGTAAACACCTACATCATTTTTTTTTTTTTTACAGATCTATAGAACAAACACGTGCATATTATACACAAACAAACAACTTTCTTTCATTAATTTAGCAATTAAATATTCTGTTCAGAAACACAAGGTATTGACTGTTGTTGTTTTTTAAAGGTGAGACAGACTGTGAAATGCTGCCAAAATAAAACACAACAAAATGGATAGATACTTTAAAAAAACCCCAACAAAACCCCAACATATATGGCTCTCACGCTAACAAACAAAATAAAACTACACACAATAAATATCTTTTGGTGCAACATTTTCAAGAAAAATCTATTAAATTCCCCTAAGGCCGTGTACACACATACGCGGATATTCCATGCGGAAACCCGTGCGCAATCCATAAATAAAAGAAGGGAAAAGATTTGCGCACGTGTTCGAATTTCCCCTATATGCGTAAACTTTTATCCTTCTTTCTTCCACTTACTTAGGGTTTTTCGTACGGAACTTACGCGTCTAATGTGAACCCGGCCACAAACTTCATAAAAAGAGAAAGAAAGAAGTGGATGAAGCAGAGAAAAACTAAGTTTTATTTGAGATGATATGAACATGGATGCAACTGGAACAAAATTGAAAAACAGGCAAGGCAGGGGTCCAGGGACCGCCTGGGGCCCACGCAGGGTACAGGGCTGGGGGGTCAGTGGGCAACACCCCCCTGAAGCTGAAGAAAAAGCAAAATCATACTCAATTTGAAGCTTATTCCAGGCTTGTAAAGTGAGAATTTCTACCAGACAGGTAAGAGCAAATTAAAGAACACCAAAAGGCTCTTCTCACTAATAAAACACTGTGATCGGTTGTGATGCTTGCTTGGTAAATTAAAAACGAATACAGAAAACCGGCTCTAATTGCTAAAAAGAAAACTCTGACAAACACGGTTACAGGCAGAAACAAAAGTAATGCCACTAGCTCATCACGAAAGTGACCCTTATTTTTGTGAGCAATGCTTTAAAAATGCTTAAAATATAATAATAATAGTACATTTATATTGCGCTTTACCTCAAATGAGCCCAAAGCGCTTTACAATTGAATATTCATCAACAAGTAGAGAACAAAAATAGTGTTTAAGAATGACACAAACCAGCAACAACGCATATACAAAGCAACTCTCTCTCTCTCTCTCTCTCTGTCTCTCTCTCTCTCACACACACACACACACATTTATCGACACCGACTCATTATTCATCTTTCATTCAGTAAGCCATAGCAACCGAGTTGCACGGACTGACCACATACACAAACATACAAGATACACATACAAATACTCACACACAACGTACGCACGCACAGACAGACACACACACGCGCGCGCACACACACACACAAATGCAGGCACTCACACACACGCACGCACACATACCCACTCACACACGTACATACACCTACACGCACATACACCCACACATGCATGCACACCCACTCAAACACACCAACTGGAAAAAAAAGCAAAATATTTTGTTGCCTCCTGTACATATTTGAATTATGATAAAATACACACACACACCCTTCTCCCCTCTCCCCCCCCCCAAAAAAAAAAGGGAACACGTTCACTTAGTTGATGAGATCCTTGGCAGCAGCAGCAGCATTCACCAAACCTTTGACCACCGAAAACACCAACAACAATAAAGTCGTACAGTGCCGACATCGGAATATGTAACTTAACATAATATGTACAGTTCTACCACATAGTTATTCACCAATCATCCATCTACCTACACAGTCCAATGGCACAGTCTGCAGCTTTCACCATTCAACTCCTGTGGGGATTTACCGTAGTTAGGGATGAACAACAACAACAAACAAATAGAAGAAAACAACAACAAAAACATTTTATTTTTAGTCTGACTTAAGGCGGCGACAGACTATGTGGCTGCCTCATGTGACTCGATCAGGTCGTGACGTTTCACCTCATTTGCATACCATCTAACTCGATCAGTCTGACTCAGTCGGGCCCAGTCAGGTGACAGGGCCGAATAGGGCGGGTTCTAAATTTCACTGATCGAGTCTGATGGCTTGTGACGTCTTCTGTGCGGGAAACAAAATTTGATCTACGTAACAACGTGATTGCGTCATATGAGGCAGTCACATAGTCTGTCGCCGGCTTTAGACTAGACAAGGTCAGGAAGAATTTTCAGATCCGTTTTAAACAGCGACAGAAACTAAGGGCGGCGCTGGACTCGTGGCGATGCGCTCTCTGGTGGAAGAAACCTGAATTTCACAGAGATAAGTCTCTGCGACTAGAATATCGTCGGTGAAATTCAGAAACCTTGTATCTCGAGTTTTGGGGGGTATGAGTTGCATACATAGTCAGCTTTCTAATTTTTTCTACCACCTTCCACCAAAAGCTTGTATATCTAATGACTTTCTATCTGGGGTAAATGAGGTTACAGGTGAAAATAGAAGAAAAACTCGGATTTCAGATATAGTTAAGGACAAAAAACTGGTACCTTCGTTCTTTTCAAGTCTAAACATTTTTTTGGTTAAAAGTAATTTTAACAAAATGCAGGACGAAACTCGCAATGTTTTGAAAAACATATTCATCATAGTTAATCAATTGTGGTCAAGGCGGTTAATTTTTAAAATTTTAAATTTTTCTCAAAACTACCAAAATTGAGATACGAGGTTTTTGAATTTCACTGATGATATGCTAAAATACCCACAAACACAAACAGGAAAATAAAGTTATCTAAGTCCTCTTCTGCCACCCCCACCCCCAACCTTTTAGTTGCATTATTTTTCAAATTTTGATATTTTTCAAGTACAACAATGTTATAGTATCAACTGTGACAGTCGAGTATTCATTCAATGAAAATGAATTGAAAAAAGGTTTTCCATTGAATGCTCGTTACCTCAATTAAACCATTCAAAATTAGGAAATCCAATACAATTTTCATACTTCTAAGTTTAAAAGTAAAACCAAAATGAGTGAAGATAGTGCAAGAAGAATATGGCAAAAACATGCACGCACACAAGCACACACAGAGAGTGACATACTTCTGCCCTCACCAGTTTATTTTGTTCAGGATTAACCCAACGTGGTGCAAAAGAACATTTCAATTTCTTAACAATTTGTGCACACCCTTCTTATTATTCTTTTTCCTTGGTTTAAAATTGTTATTATTTTATTTTTTTGGCTGTCCCATCTTCTGGGCCGTACAGAAGCGTTGCTCTCACGCCGCTCATCTCGAATCCCAACTCGCAGCCACACCCCGGCTTGTTCAGGTCGCAGAATCCGAGACCAGCAGTCCTAGGGGAGCGAATCTATGTTAGGCCGTCAGGAGGCAACCAACCGAGGAGACACTGCACTGCTGCTGAGTCACTTCGGTGGAGTTCAGAGGAGTCTATTCAGGACACCACCTACTAAGCCCCCTACTGACGACACTATTTAGTCGCAGAGCCAGCGTGAGTGAGGTCCTCCTCCGAGGGCGCCACCACGACCGTCCACCGACAGCCCCCCCAGAACACACAGATCCCCATGACTTGACCTGAACGCACCAAGGCATAGACTGGATTTGATCTGAAACTGAGGTCACCATGAGAGCAGGGCTGGTATAAATAATTTGTATTGACCAACAACACATATACATCCAAATGAGATGAACAGAAACAATGGCAGCAACAAGCTTGAAGCTTATAGTGTGAATTTCAAACTCAACAAACGTACATACAAACTGTAGCGGGACGGCGCAGTTCTAAATAAATTAGCTTGTCGACGCACTGCGACACACACAAACCGACAAACCAAGACTCCACAAATGAATAATTACCCCATCTCTGTAATCGAAATCCACACGCTCACCGACTCCGACTAAAATAAAAGATTTAAAAATAAGCACAAAAAAATGATTGCCTGCAAGACCACAGACTGACTATGGGTAGAATAAGACTTTGTGAGAAATGATATGGCTTCATTACAATAATGTGGGGGAATATTAAGGGGAAAAGGAAATAAAAGGCTGCTATGGCATATAAAAAAAAGAGGCACCAAGTAAAAGAGTGAGACAGGTGGCCTAAGAAAAAATCAGGAGAAATGAAAACAAAATGGACAATATTTTGAAGCGTCTGTTCCACACCGAGGCAATACTGTTGTGTATAACTATATAAGTGGTCTCTTCCAGTATTGTTAAGATGACGGCGATACAGAATGATATGGCGAGTAAGATATAAAGGAAAAAAAAGAAAGAAGAACGAAACTGATGAACACTTGTTCCTTTGATTCGTAAGGAATTCATATCCAACTGACTTGGAAGTAGTGTTGAAGTGTGTGTGTGTGTGTGTGTGTGTGTGTGTGTGTGTGTGTGTGTGTGTGTGTGTGTGTGTGTGTGTGTGTGTGTGTGTGTGTGTGTGTGTGTGTGTGTGAGAGAGAGAGAATGTGTGTGTGTGTGTGTGTGTGATGAACGGAACAATTGGTCGATTGAATGTGGAGCTTTGTACAATAATACATCAAAACCATAAGACCATTAACTTAATGCAGTAACCCCCACCCCCACCCTCAATCTCCACTTCTGGCAGATCATCACACCACCATCCTCAATCTTCCCTTTTTCTTTCTTTTTAAAGTTTTTTCTTTTGATTGAATAAAAAAAAAATCACTGCTAAAAAAATAAATTAACAAAATTGGTAGGCAATTGGGAATACATACATCATGCGCCACTCGAAAACCCCCAAACCCAACCCAAATCCTAAAGGTGTTTTAATCGCCAGCACAGATTCTATTCAAAACTTGAGCCTTGAACCTAATGGAGCAAATCTCTGCATTAACCCCAGACACACTGTGTAGCAGATTTCTACTCACACACACCGCACAAACGTTGGCCCTAACAACGAAAAACAACCTCACAAGTTTAACCCCAAACCTGGATTATTTTTTTTTTTTAAACAAGGACTCTGGAACCTTGTGGAGAAGACATTTTCTACCACAATCCCAGATCCACTGTTGGAAATTTCACCACACAACTACAAAAACGTGGTCGAAACTATGCTGTCAACTTTACAAATCAGTGATGGTATAGGTGGTGGGCTTGGCCGAAGTCGGTCGAGGAGGGGGTGTGGGTGTGGGTGTTCCGTACCCGTTACTCCCCACACTCTCTCTCTGCTGGGACATGTAGGGGGGAGGGGTGGGAGGGGGAGCGGCCACAGCGGCCGAAGACATAGAAAGCGGAGGAGGGTAGCCTCCGTTCGGCAAACCAACGGGGTTGTTCTCGTAATGAGACAACCCGCCACCCCCGCCTCGACTGGAGTGAGGCGGGCCCGGGCTGGGCGAAAACTGTCTTTGTTGATTGGAGGACGGCGACGGGGTCATGTAGTCCCGGAGCCCGGGGCCGTAGCTAGCCGGGCGGGCGGAGCGCGGCCGCACTGACTCGATACTCCCGTTACTCCCGGCATCACCGTTGGAGGACAACCCACCCCCTCCGGACATCATGATGGGCGGGCCGCCAAAGTTGTTGACGGAGACGGCAGTGTAGGAGGAAGGGGCAGAGGCGGGGAGGGGGATGGAGAGGGAGTGGCGTGGGTCGCGGGCGGCGTTGTGGATGTTGTGGGTGGTTGGGTCCACGTAGAAGGTCTGGTCAGGGTACTGGGAGGACAGCGCCGCGATGTGGCAGCTGTGGCACAGCAGGCGCTCACCCAGAGGGTAGCACCGCTTGGAGGGTTCGTCCGTCAGCTGCAGCCCGCAGTCCTGGAGGACAGACAGAAGTGGACAGTGGGTCAGTGATGGCGTTCGCTGCGACTACAATATTTGTCAATAACGACAAATGTTCAGCAAATTTAACGACATGGCTGGGATCCTTGATATTTACCGCAACAACAAAAACAACAATGAACAGCAACATACCATATTTTTCTGACTATAATGCGCAAAATTATAAGGGGCACCCCCCCAATTTTACACAAAATTCAGATTTTATTATTATATTTTCTTACTATATTATCACTCATATTATAAGGCGCAGGGGTCTGAATCTGGGGAAAAGTATCGCCTTATAGTCAGAAAAATAAGGTAAAGAACAACAACACAGTTGTGATTATTGATGTTCATCATAACACTCGCTGTAACTATGATAGCAAATTAACAGCAACAATAACAACACACCTGAGATAATTGATATTGACTACATTTGCTACAGTGGAAACTCCCTTATAAGACCTTCAAAAATCATCCAAAATGAGGTCTTATAAGGGAGGTAATTTTAATACTTGCAAAGAAGGGCAATGTCTCAGAGAAGTATGTCTTATGTGGGAGGGAGTCTTATAATGGGAGGTTCCACTGTACAGTGTAACAACAAGCATGAACAAAAAAACCAATACAGTTCTGATTATTGATACATGCCATAACAACAACAATAACCCCCCCCCACACACACACACACACACAAACACAGCTGTTATCGTTGATAATTACACAATAAAAAAACAACAGCACCTGAGATCACTGATATTTACAACAATAACGACAACGACAATAAAGCTGTATTCAATAATATATCATTCACTAGTAAGAACAACAAGAGGTTCATGGGAACAGTCACTGTATTGGTCACTGCAACGACCACCTTTTGCAAGAGTGAATGCCCTTGGTAGATGCTTGAGTACTGACCAAACAAGGGAGTAACTCTCGCCAATAACCCTATTTGAGGCCACTAAATGGCTGCCCTTGCAAGAGTGAATGCCCTTTTGGATACTGACCAACAAGGACTTCACTCTCACTGTCAAGGGCGTTAATAACCCTACTTGCAGTGGCCAATAGCAGTGGTATTGCTGCAAGTTGTATCCACTTGTTTAGAATAGTAAATGAGAGACAGAGACAGAGAGAGGGAAAGAGAGAAAACTGAAATACATTGAACTGTCCACTTTGTTTTGACGAAAAATGGTTAAGGCTTCTGTACATGGCAGGCTCTCTCACTCTCTCTCTCTCTCTCCCTCACTCTCACGCACTGTGACACACACATGCAATCACCCATATCACTTATTAAAAATTGAAAAGAGAGAGAGAGAGAGAACAATTTTTTAATTGCAAAGGCTACCGACCTATCTGCAAGGTCAAAACAATTTAAATATATATATATAGAGAGAGAGAAAGGGAGGGAGGGAGAGAGAGGGAGAGGGAGAGAGAGAGAGCATTTTTTTTAACAAGGGAAACAAAAGACAAAGAACAAAAACGGAGAAAATATTTTTTTTTAAGTATTGTTTCTGATTAGTTGTGGGTTGTACACTAACGTCAATGTGCCATTTACATTAGTTAGAAATGAGCTAGTTGTGGATTGTACATTAACGTCAATGTGCCATTTACATGAGCTAGAAATGAGCTAGTTGTGTGTGTGCATTTCTTTTTACATACTTGTCAAATCTGACTGATATTCTTTCTCATAAAAAGCGAGAATGAGTGTGCATAATCATATTTACAGAAGTCTGTGTTGAAAAAATAAACTAACCCCCATTATATGATTTGTTGCAGTGTTCGTGCATACTGTAAATTACCATACAGTGAAATTTGTGTATTAATTGTAGATGCCACAAAAAAAGAACGTTCAATGTAGATTTCATTTAAAACAAAACTTCCATGCAGCTTGCTTTATAGAAGGGTCCCTTATACAGTGGAACCTCCCTTATAAGATCTCCCTCCCATATAAGACCTACTTCTCTGAGACATTGCATTTCTTTGTAAGTGTTAAAATTACCTCCCTTATAAGACCCCATTTTGGATGATTTTTGAAGGTCTTATAAGGGAGGTTCCACTGTAGACACCAGCAGCTACAAAAAGTATCAATGATAAGTATTAACCCTTTCGCCGCAAGCCATTTTTCAGCCAAAAAATTCCATTAAACTTAACTGGGTAGAGAACAAAAAATCATCTGCAATAGTGGGTATTCCTCTATGACATGTATAAAGTAAGGCCTATCCTTACCTCCCAAAATTATGAAAATAGGGTCTTTGGATAACAGACCCTGGTTTGAGGCCTTTTCGTGACATGGGCGTTAAATCATTGTGGTGCTAAAATGCGAATGTTGGCGGTGAAAGGGTTAAATGTGAGTGCGATAAAGTGATATTTTGTCTAAATTGTTTTTTAAGTACATGTACATATTTTGAATATTTTTACTTGTTTTTTTCTAAGTAAAGTGCGGTGAGTCCTGCTGTCAGGAGAATAACGCTATAGAAGATTTATTTACTATTAACCCTTTCAGCGCCAATGTCGACTTTTGTCACATTGGTTTTACACCCATGTCACTAGAGGGCATCAGGTCAGAGCCTGTTGTCTGGAGACCCTGTTTCCTTGATTTGGGGAGGTGGGGATGGGCCTAATGTTACATATGTCACAGAGGAATTGTCAATATTGCAGAGAAATTTTTTTTCTCTACCCAGTTAGGTTTAAGGGTATTTTTTGGCCGAAAAATGGCTGGTGGTGAAAGGGTTAATGATCAAAATCATGCCAAGCCTTCCTGATTTTCTATTTTTTTCTCTGACATTTAGAGAAAAAAACTCAGCCAGGAAAAGTAGCATCACCTCATAGTCTGCCAAAACATTGTAATTACATTTTCATACAACACTACTCCTTTACAATACATAGACACAGAATTGTCTTAGTTACTTCAAAAAGGTAATTAATAAAATCTATACTTTTGTTGTTGTTGTTTTAGTTTTACTGGGTTGTTAGGCTTAATTAACAAAAGAACATAACATAGTCACACTTTCAATAAATCCTGCAAACCTCTTTGGGAAGGCAAAAACTGGGAGGTAATATATACAGATAGGCAGAAGAATGAAAATAAAAGATTATACTTTTTAAAAAAAAAATATACAGTGTAACAAAAGCATAGGGGGGGGGGGGGGGACACAACAGGAATATATTACAAAGCAATAAAACATTGAAATAAAATGTAACAATATAAAAAAATAAATAATAAAAAAAAAATATATGTAAAAAAAATATAACCTGGAACCACTTTTTTTTTTCTCCTTCCTATACCACCATTTTAAAAAAAAATGCCTTTAGCCCAACCAATCCCCTTGGCTGCAGCACCAGAGCCGGTGCAAGGGCCCCCTCACTTATCGGCTCTATTTTTTCTGGTTTAGAGCCAAAATTATTGGCTATATTTTTCTGATGTAGAACCAACATTATTGGCTCAATTTTTCTGGTTTACAGCCAAACTTATTGGTTCCATTTTTCTGGTTTACAGCCAAAATTATTGGCTAAATTTTTCTGATTTACAGCCAAAATTATTGGCCCCATTTTTCTGGTTTACAGCCAAACTATTGACTCAATTTTTCTGGTTTACAGCCAAACTTATTGGTTCCATTTTTCTGCCAAAATTATTGGGTGAAATTTTTTCTGATTTACAACCAAAATTATTGGCCCCATTTTTCTGGTTCACCACCACTTGTCAGTCCATAAACATTTTGCCATCGTCAGTATTAAAAAAAAGAATCACACTGAATAAAGAATTGGAAAATTGTTTTGAAGAACATGCATGAATTATTGATTATGTGTTTTTCAGAGAAAAGTTAAGCTACTTTGAATTAAACGCAGAATATATACAAAGAAACACAAACGTAACAAAAACCACTCATACACCTTCAAAAATAAAACCAATGTACACACAAGCAGGTACACACACGTAAATAAATCATAATCAATAAATCCCAGCGTCATGCAAAGAATAAGGATCCATGTGGTAAAAAACCACACACAACAAAACAGAAGCAATAACTCCACCCAAAACTGAAAGGCAAGTCTAACATACAAAGATCATCAAGTCAAAGGTCAAGTGAAGCTGAGGTCATCAAGGTCAAAGGAAGCAGAGGTCATCATGCAATAAACATCCCACTGAGTGCCTGGAAGAAGAGAGAGGGGGAGGGAAGGGAGGTGGGAAGTAAGACAACACAAGGTTCCAAACAAAGGGACAAAACTCTTACGGTCGTGTTCAGCGTTTGCTGCCTAAAATCTGTGAAAGGAAAAAAAGAGAGAAAAAAAAAAAGAAACACAGAGAGGGGTAGAGCCACACATGAGTGTCTAGCATCACGCCATTGAAAGCTCATCAAACATCAACAGCCACAATGGGTCACGACACAGTCACGACACAGGGAGACACTATCAGGGATCAATCTTGCCACAGGACATCATATGTCATTTGACCAGTTTGAAGAAAATATAATAGGTCATTTTCATAAAACGATAGGTCATGTTACTCATAATGTAGAGAAAAAAAAGGAAATAAAACTTGAGTGCAATAAAAATTGTTTTCTAGGACACTCTGTTGCACTCAATCACATAGTTTCAGACTGCATGTTCAAAGAATGACATGAGGACAAAAAAATGTAATCTTTTTTTTTTGGCATGAGAAAAGTCAGCACAGTACATGTACTATGCAATATAAAGTTAAAAAAAATAGGGCAATAATTTGTAGGCCATTGTTTCACCTAAGTCAATCTGGGACGGTATTCATGTCAAGATAGCATGAGACTTAGCATGATGCTAACTTAGAAGCTCTTCCAAAAGTCCTATTAAATCCTATAGGACATTGGAAGAGCTTCTAAGTTAGCATCATGCTAAGTCTCATGCTATCTCGACATGAATACCGTCCCTGATCACTACAAAGTCAGTTGCAGCGCACATCAAAATCTGTAAATTTGCTAACAGACACGAAGTAAACATAATAAGTCATGTGACCTCTTGCCATGCCAAAACAATAGGTCATTTCAAAATTTTATCAGTCAATGATTGATGACCGGTGCTAAGAATAATCCCTGCACTATGGACACCCAGTCTTACATCACATGTACCACAAAAACTCCAAGTCTACATAATCACTCTGTGAGGTGTTTTTTTAACCACCACGGTGGTTGACAATGAATAATAATAATAGACATTTATAGAGCGCACATTCTAGACATACTACTCATGGCGCTTAAAATTAAAATTCACTCCACATACATCTCGAACATACTCAGACGCGCTCGCATTCCCACCGTCACCCCCACGCAAAACATACTCATAGATATACAAACATGCACACGCATATATACACATTGGTATACACAAACGCATCCTTCCCTCCCCACACACAAACACACTCACATCAACGCACACAGACACATATATGCACGCATGCACAAACATACACACACACACGCGCGTGCATATGAATAGTCTGACAAAAGGAGACTCCAAGGACATACACACTTCCAATGTCATTCCATTGCAACAAAAACTTTCAGTTTTAAGGACTCGTATATGTGTCCGGTTTTGTTTTCACTGGTCTCCCCGCTGCATACAGCCGACACATTCTGATTCAGGAGCTCAAAGGAGAAAAATTATTTGGAAGATTTTTTTGAAAAATGACAGGAGAATGGGGCCAATAAGTCAGAAAGATAGATGACAGAGAGCAAAGGGAAAAGGCAGAGTCAAAGAGAGTGGCAGATTAGAGGAAGTTACAAGCACAGAACTTCTAGAAGGTGAGGGAACTATTTTTACGAAAGACCCCCCAGCATCCCCACAGGGAGCACACTGATTCTTACCCCCCTGATCTCAAAGATAGAATTAACTCATTCAGGTCATATATGTCCCGAATTAATAGGTAGCTGTCAATTTGATGCATTTGCTTCAAGGGAAGTAAATCTGTGTGCACACCATACCTCGGTCACTTCTAAACTTGTTTCGCTCCCTTAGACCACAATTTTGCCTTTGACTTTGCTTTTGTAGTGGTTTGTTAGGGGTAACCAATCGGTGTAGTTTTTCTATATAAAGACTATATATAAAAAAAAGTCTGATCTACCACTTCCCTATGTCTAAACCTGAAGTAAAAACCTGTAATCTTCCTTCATTTCTCCTTTTGTTTATGTATGTTTTGTTTGTGTGTATGTCTGGAGTGATTTGTGAGGTGGTGTTTTTTTATAATTCAAAATCCTTGGGATGCGAATGAGTTAACAGTGGTTTTAGACACTAGGGTTCAAGCCCCAATACACAATGCCCCTTTGCTCATTTACTGCTCTGTTTCAATAAACTATCAAGGAAGAAAGATATGGGGAGGGCAAGGAAAGGGGAAGGGTGGTGGTGTGTTTGCACTGGCTGGCTTCAATTCACACTCCCCACACAATGAAAGGGACCATGTTGGCTTAACCTCTGTGACTTGCACACAAGCAGGCATACACACACATACACGCACACACACGCACACACACACCATCAGTCACACAAAAAGTGCATGCCAAAAAAATTAAAATTAAATAAAATTGTGTGGCGCGCCTCTGGCTGCGACGCTCTCTCCAGGTGGGAGCAACCCGAATTTCACAGACACCTCTGTGACTATAAAATACCTAATACCTAAAAAAAAACCACACGGACACACACACATGCGTATGTGCACACACACACACACATTCCTAAGCACTTGCCAACTATTCACCTTTGCCCACAAAAGGCCCTACTACCAATACTAATACTAATCATACAGTTGCCCTTTTCACCACCATTACTACTGCCGCCGACATATGCATGTCAACAACTCTGGTCCCCAAACAGTAGTGCACTTGGCTTGGCAAACTATCAGCACTTGAGGACCTCTTCAAAACCATTGAAACCATTTAAAGCAGCAAGGCCTATCAGATTTCTCATTTGGGATTATGCGTATGCTAGTATAGAAAGCTGGTGTGGAATTTGTCATACTTGAGGACCTCTTCGAGTGGAGTTGAAACCATTTACAGCAGCTATCATCAGAATTCCTATGTTGGATTATGCGTATATGCATGGGGGCTACTCCCCCAAATGAAAAAAAACTGAAAGGCAGGGGTCCAGGGACCCATGGCCCCGGCAGAGTACAGGAGCAGAGCCCCGTTGGACGATTCAGAGGGGCAACTTAAGAGAGAGAGAGATAACGAGACAGACAGACAGATAAAATGATAGACAGAGACAGTTTGAGTCTGATAAGCCTTGTAAAATTATTACAATGCCTTTATAAACTTCCAAGATAGAACAACTAAGTTCAAAACGCCCCAAATCGCTTGTGGTAAATTTTTTTGGGGGGGATAAAAAAACAACAACTTTGAAGTTGTTTCTGGTAAATAAAAATACTGAAATCAGTGTAAAACTGAAAGAGTAGCACCCATGTGTATGCTATTGCTAGTCAGTCCTGTCTGACAATGAGCTCTCAGTAAAGGTGCAGATCAACACCCCAGATCAACATGGGGGAAAAGTGGTTTTCAAGGAAAATGGCCAGGGGGCCAGGGGGCCGAAGAAAATTCAATAAAATTCAATAAATGAGAGTGAAATTTTCACGCCATTTTTTTATAATTTTGTTTCAAACTGTTTCACGGATTTTCCGCGATTTGCGGAGGTCTACCATGCCTGCAGTAAGAAAGGCAAGACTAAAACAATGGAAAGAACCGAGAAATGGAGGAGGGGGTGTTGATCTACATCTTTGCCAAGCTCTCCACTCCAGCCAGATAGCAAAGAAGAGAAGGCAACTGCTATTTTAGAAAGCTGGGATGGAATTTGTCACACTTGAGGACCTCTTCAAGTGGAGTTGAAACCATTTAAATTCTTCGCAACATGTCGTGAGTATACAACATTTTTCACAACATGTCGTGAGTATACAACATTTTTCACATGTCGTGAGCATACACACGACTGCCAAGTTTGCTGCTGCCGACGCGTCACGAGAATGTCAGCGACAGGCAAAACTTCCCTCAAGACATGGGGCTATGATACTCGCGGCGACTCTTCAAAAAATAACTGTGATGGAGTTTCGGGTAGAAATTCCAAACCAACCGTATTAACCCCTTCACTGCCTCTGGAAAAATGATAAATTATCGATTTTCTTATTATAAAGTCTAAAACAAATCTGTTAGACTCAATCTGTGAAAATGATCTAGATCATTTCTACGTGTTTCGTGATCTATATCTAGAGATATATCGTTCCTGACTTATCTAAACCAAAAGACATCATCCCAGGACTATCAAAAGTTATGACCTCATCAATGACATCATACACTACAAGACTATCTCATAGCAGGACGGGAAGGGGTTAACCTGTAAAATTGACAAAGATAGTTCTACACCACTGCGTAAAAATAAAGCCACCATTGGCTTCTCGTTTTCAAAGAAAGTTTTCCGTGCCTAGCCTGCAGTGTTAGCAGGGAGCAGCTGAAGGGGTCGTGTTGAAAGGGTTAAAGCAGCTATTATCGGATTTTGTGTATGCTAGTCAGCCCTGTCTGGAAACGAGCTCCAGATAGCAGACGAGGCAACTTTGGTGGGGTCAAGGGGTGGGATCGTATGTGGGGGGTCGGGGCGAAGTCCCCGAAGATGTAAGTTCTTTCTCTTTTTGTACACTTTTTACTAATAAAATCAGAGCATGTAGAGACAGCTTTCATATTTTAAAAAACAATAAACGAGTTGTTTTTTTCATAATGAAATCATTCTTCAAAAAAGTCTGGCAAATTCAGGATTTCCTGGGGAGAAAAAAAAATCAGGATTCCTGCTATTCCTGCCATGTGGTTTCATCCATGCATTATTACAATGTTACTCACTGTCTAGCCTAAATGTTGCGTGATCCGCATAGCCTAAATGTGCATGATCCACATAGCCTAAATATAGCATGATCCGCATAGCCTAAATGTTGCATGATCCGCATAGCCTAAATGTTGCATGATCCGCATAGCCTAAATGTTCCGCATAGCCTAAATGTTGCATGATCCGCATAGCCTCTGCATAGCCTAAATGTTGCATGATCCGCATAGCCTAAATGCTGCATGATCCGCATAGCC
The DNA here is from genome assembly GCA_017654935.2 of Phymorhynchus buccinoides. Lineage (NCBI taxonomy): Eukaryota > Metazoa > Mollusca > Gastropoda > Neogastropoda > Raphitomidae > Phymorhynchus > Phymorhynchus buccinoides. Next base: position 40,993,719 of record CM065695.1, on the reverse strand, counting down.
TAAATGTTGCATGATCCGCATAGCCTAAATGTTGCATGATCCACATAGCCTAAATGCTGCATGATCCGCATAGCCTAAATGCTGCATGATCCGCATAGCCTAAATGCTGCATGATCCGCATAGCCTAAATGTTGCATGATCCACATAGCCTAAATGTTGCATGATCCACATAGCCTAAATGCTGCATGATCCGCATAGCCTAAATGCTGCATGATCCGCATAGCCTAAATGTTGCATGATCCACATAGCCTAAATGTTGCATGATCCACATAGCCTAAATGCTGCATGATCCGCATAGCCTAAATGCTGCATGATCTGCATAGCCTAAGTGCTGCATGATCCGCATAGCCTAAATGCTGCATGATCCACATAGCCTAAATGCTGCATGATCCACATAGCCTAAATGCTGCATGATCCGCATAGCCTAAATGCTGCATGATCTGCAAGTTACACCGCTAGGCTGGTTTGGGAAAGTGCAATATTTCCACTGTCATAACATCACTTACATAACTATTTATCCAACCCTATTGAATCTTGTCTATCCTAACTCTTAATATCCACTCGAAACATGGAATGTGGCAACATCCATACACAGATACAACAATTGAAGCAACACTAATGGTACATACACATACATGCAGAGATTCTGTGCAGAAACCTGTGTGCAATCCGTAAACAAGCAAAAGAAAGAAAGGAAAAACATTGCGCACGTGTCCGTATTTCCCATATCCGTACATTTTTACCCATCTTTCCTTTACTTATTTACAGATTGCGCATGGGATTTCCGCATGAACTGTGTACGAGGCCTTAGGCATAGACTAGGCCACAACATAGTAAGAGCCAATGATTCAAAGGATACATCGAACTAGGAACAGCCACAACATGGCAAGATTAACCAAAGATTTAAAGGGACACACAGACAGGACATAGTACTAACATCATCCAGCGATTAAACCCGCAGCGGGCCTATTATATAAACGATCATCGCCAGCATGCCGCTTCATTTGCCTCGCTGCTCGCAACAGCAACGGTTCAGCCCTTCTTTTTTTCCTTGCTGCAGAAGGCAGCATGTTTCTGACTAGCGAGACCCGAATCTTTGGATCGGTTGTTATGCCTTTAAAGAAGGGTACAGACCTATACCAAAGATTCTAAAAGGGTAAGATGGTTAAGAGTTACAGCGAACCGGGCTGATAGTTATCGTTAGTGGGGTAGTTATACACCATTCACAGCGGCGGCTATCCAAAAACTCAGACTGGAATTTGAACGGATAATTCAACCGGCCTATCGACATGTAAATGTGTCACGTTTAAAAGGGACATAACCAGTGTTTCTGTCCTCACTACTCATATAGGGAAAAGAGACCGGATGCTTGTCTTCCCCTATACAGTCTTTGCCTATACTAGTCCTATGCCAAATGGTTTTGTACAAATGGCAGCCAAGTGAGCAAATCTGGTTTGGTTGTTTTCCGATAAAGCCTAAAATAAAAGAATAAATGTTAGAAAGGCAGTCAAATTTGCATCCGTAGCAACACCGAGACTCTTGCGCGACGTCACAATACATGAAATAGATCGTCTGCACTGTTTAGATCTGCACTGTTTTTTAAATGAGTGAAGCAGGCAAAATTCTCAGCACTGAGGTGAAACAAGCTCATTGTAAGACCAAGAGAAAAGTGCTGCGGGTGAAGTTAACTGTCTAAAATAAAGGAGAGTTGTATCTAAGTTATGTTCTGTTTTCAAGAAGTTTTGAGCCCTAAATGCAGTGGAATATCATCGTCGGGATATTGGTGAGCGAAAACTACCGGTGCGTGTCGAAGCAAGTAAGCTTGCGTAAACTTGTAAAAACGAATAGACGTCAATTTTCAGCTTATTTCTTGACTTTCCATTATTGTAAGGGTTTCTACTGCGAGTGCATGTGTTTACTATAAGGCAGTTTTACATAAGCATGATGCTAACTGGCATGTTTTGAAAAATCCTGTGGTGATTCTGCAACGTCGGAACAAATCCGAAAGGATTTGGCACGGCTCTGTAGGTCACACATAGTAACATAAAAAACATGTTGACACTATTCTAATGACATGCTAGCCTACAAAAAAAAAAAGAAGCTGCTTGTCACAGACATACTGACATAGACTAGGCCACAACATACTAACAGACGGACACTGTTCAGAACTAAGTTAGTGTTCCAAAGAAGGGCTGGCTCGCCAACACCAAATAGATAGAAGCTATTAGTCACAGACATACTGACATAGACTAGGCCACAACATACTAACAGACTGACACTGTTCAGAACTAAGTTAGTGTTCCAAAGAAAGGCTGGCTAGCCAACACCAAATAGATAGAAGCTATTAGTCACAGACATACTGACATAGACTAGGCCACAACATACTAACAGAATGACACTGTTCAGAACTAAGTTAGTGTTCCAAAGAAAGGCTGGCTAGCCAACACCAAATAGATTGAAGCTATTAGTCACAGACATACTGACATAGACTAGGCCACAACATACTAACAGAATGACACTGTTCGGAACTAAGTTAGTGTTCCAAAGAAAGGCTGGCTAGCCAACACCAAATAGATTGAAGCTATTAGTCACAGACATACCGACACAAACTAAAATAATACAGCAGAACCTCCCTATTAACCCTTTCACCGCCAAAGTCGCTTTTTAGCACCACAGTGATTATAACACCTATGTCACAAAAAGGCATCAAATTGGGGTCTATTATCCAAAGACCCTATTGTCTTAGTTTTGGGAAGTAAGGATTGACCTTATTTTATATATGTCACAGAAGAATCCCCAATACTGCAGATGGATTTTGTTCTCTACCCAGGTAATTTAGGGGACATTTTTGGCTGATATATGGCTGGCGGTGAAAGGGTTAAGACCTTGAAAAATCATCCCAATAGTCTTAATAGGGAGGAGGACACTCAATAGTCCGGATATAAACGGAGGAAAATTGGTCCCCCCAAAATGTTGGGTCACATCTTAGAGAGAGTCTCCCCCCGTGGGGATACCGGGGGGCTTTTGTATAAACAGTTCCCCCACCTTCTGGAAGTTCTGTGCTTGTAATTTCCTCTAATCTGTCACTCTTTGACTCTGCCTTTTCCATCTGCTTGCTGTCATCTACTATATTTCTGCCTTTCCAGTCCATTCTCCTGCCTTTCTTCAATAAACACTTTCAAAAACATTTTCGCCAGCCGAAGTCAGACATGCTGGGCCTAACTATTTCTTAATTAGGCGCATAACGGCAGCATGACGCATCTGCGCTCATAATTGACAGGAAACTGTCTGAGTGATCGAAGAAAAAGAAGAAGAGAGAGTCTTACTAAGGAAGGTTTTAATAGGGAGGTTCCATTGTAACTATCAATAACTGCTCCAAAAAGAAGCTATCTACAGACCCGCTTACCCCCTACACAAGTCTTGAGCAGTCTGGTTAACTCAAATGAGTAGTGTTGGTGCGAAGTGTGTAGTTTTATTCATTAAACCAGCATCAAACAATGTTCACTGAAAATGAGTAGTTAGAGCATCATTTTCAATTTCGAAGAGTAGTAGAGGTCCAAATTGAGGAGAATAAAGAGTAGAATAAACAGGTCTGTATCTACCCCCTAAATGAAAAACGAGATTTCTGTTGGTGCCACAGATACAGAGACGTGGACTAGGTAACGACATCCAGGGCGAAACATGGACAAAGTGACAAAAAGGAAGGCCTGGGTTCTTGGCCTTGGTGGGGTCAAGGGGTGGAATCTAGGCGTGGACTAGGTGGAATCTAGACGTGGACTAGGTAACGACATCCAGGGCGAAACGTGGACAAAGTGACAAAAAGGAAGGCCTGGGTTCTTGGCCTTGGTGGGGTCAAGGGGTAGAATCTAGGCGTGGACTAGGTGGAATCTAGACGTGGACTAGGTAACGACATCAAGTGCGAAATGTGGACAAAGTGACAAAAAGGAAGGCCCGGGTTCTTGGCCTTGGTGGGGTCAAGGGGTGGAATCTAGGCGTGGACTAGGTGGAATCTAGACGTGGACTAGGTAACGACATCCAGGGCGAAACGTGGACAAAGTGACAAAAAGGAAGGCCTGGGTTCTTGGCCTTGGTGGGGTCAAGGGGTGGAATCTAGGCGTGGACTAGGTGGAATCTAGACGTGGACTAGGTAACGACATCCAGGGCGAAACGTGGACAAAGTGACAAAAAGGAAGGCCTGGGTTCTTGGCCTTGGTGGGGTCAAGGGGTGGAATCTAGACGTGGACTAGGTAACGACATCCAGGGCGAAACATGGACAAAGTGACAAAAAGGAAGGCCTGGGTTCTTGGCCTTGGTGGGGTCAAGGGGTGGAATCTAGGCGTGGACTAGGTATCTAGACGTGGAGGTAACGACATCCAGGGCGAAACGTGGACAAAGTGACAAAAAGGAAGACCTGGGTTCTTGGCCTTGGTGGGGTCAAGGGGTAGAATCTAGGCGTGGACTAGGTGGAATCTAGACGTGGACTAGGTAACGACATCCAGGGCGAAACATGGACAAAGTGACAAAAAGGAAGGCCTGGGTTCTTGGCCTTGGTGGGGTCAAGGGGTAGAATCTAGGCGTGGACTAGGTGGAATCTAGACGTGGACTAGGTAACGACATCAAGTGCGAAATGTGGACAAAGTGACAAAAAGGAAGGCCCGGGTTCTTGGCCTTGGTGGGGTCAAGGGGTGGAATCTAGGCGTGGACTAGGTGGAATCTAGACGTGGACTAGGTAACGACATCCAGGGCGAAACATGGACAAAGTGACAAAAAGGAAGACCTGGGTTCTTGGCCTTGGTGGGGTCAAGGGGTGGAATCTAGGCGTGGACTAGGTGGAATCTAGACGTGGACTAGGTAACGACATCCAGGGCGAAACATGGACAAAGTGACAAAAAGGAAGGCCTGGGTTCTTGGCCTTGGTGGGGTCAAGGGGTGGAATCTAGGCGTGGACTAGGTAACGACATCCAGGGCGAAACGTGGACAAAGTGACAAAAAGGAAGGCCTGGGTTCTTGGCCTTGGTGGGGTCAAGGGGTGGAATCTAGGCGTGGACTAGGTAACGACATCCAGGGCGAAACGTGGACAAAGTGACAAAAAGGAAGGCCTGGGTTCTTGGCCTTGGTGGGGTCAAGGGGTGGAATCTAGGCGTGGACTAGGTGGAATCTAGACGTGGACTAGGTAACGACATCCAGGGCGAAATGTGGACAAAGTGACAAAAAGGAAGGCCTAGGTTCTTGGCCTTGGTGGGGTCAAGGGGTGGAATCTAGGCGTGGACTAGGTGGAATCTAGACGTGGACTAGGTGGAATCTAGGCGTGGACTAGGTGGAATCTAGGCGTGGACTAGGTGGAATCTAGGCATGGACTAGGTGGAATCTAGACGTGGACTAGGTAACGACATCCAGGGCGAAACATGGACAAAGTGACAAAAAGGAAGGCCTGGGTTCTTGGCCTTGGTGGGGTCAAGGGGTGGAATCTAGGCGTGGACTAGGTAACGACATCAAGGGCGAAACAAGGACAAAGTGACAAAAAGGAAGGCCTGGGTTCTGGCGGGTCACCTTGGTGGGGTCAAGGGGTGGAATCCATTGTGGGGGTCAAGGGGGGTGAAGTCCCAGAAGCTAAAGTTTTTCATGTTGCACACTTTAACTAATAAAATCAGAGAATATAGAGACAGCTTTCTTGTTCTCTTTTAGACAACAAAACAATTATTTTTCTCATTCCAGTGCAATTAATCGTCAACAAATAATCGCAATTTCAGGATTTCCTGAAAGAAAAAAAAGGCAAAATGTTAAGGATTCCTGCTTTTCCTGACTCATGGTTTCATCCATGCGACATATTAACACAAGGCAATGATCGAAGCGACACACAGACCTAGACTAGCCTACAACGTTGCCAGTTAACGCGTAGACCTAGACCGCATCAGATTTTAACGATATTTTCAACGATTGCAAGAATAACGACGTCTCACCTCGCAATGGTAGCAGTCCACATGGTAATCCTTATCCATAGACACCACCCTCACAGTCTCCTCCGTGCCCTGCACAGAACATTGAACCACCAGTGAGAAAACGCAAAAACACACACTGCTGTTCACTGCTTTCTTCTATGCAGACCCACCAACCTCCTGTATTGTCTTAGCAAAAAATCATTCCTCTACTCGGGGCAGTGGGTGGATGCCTCGTGCCTCCAATCCATACAGGGAGATGGACGACCCCGCCCCCTCCATGAGTCTCTCCCCGTGGAAATACCGGGGGTGGGGGTGGGGGTGCGGGTTGTCTTTTCGTAAAAAATGGTTCCCCCACCTTCTAGAAGTTATGTGCTCACAACTTCCTCTAATCTGCCACTCTCTTTGACTCTGCCTTTTCCCTTTGCTTTCTATCATCTACTATCTTTCTGACTTATTGGCCCATTCTCCTGCCTTTTTTCCAAAAAATCTTCCAAATAATTTTTCTCTTTGAGCTCATCAGAAATCGGAATGCGTCGGCAGTACGACCAGTGAAAACTGAAAAAGGACACATATGTACCTTACCCATTATGGCCTTTTGGCCTGGGAACGTAGAAGAATTCCTCTACAGGTCCTGTGCCCCTCACCCTATGGGGATCACGGCATATAGCTCCCTCACCTTCTGGAAGTTCTGTGCTTGTAACTTCCTCTAATCTGTCACTCTCTTTGACTCTGCCTTTTCCCCTTTGCTTTCTGTCATCTACTATCTTTCTGCCTTGCTGGTCCTCGTGTATTTCGTGTTGATTTCTGAATTTTCTGCCCTGCATAGAAAATGCAGAATATTTGCACCGACAGATGGATTTTACAGTCAACTTACATCCACTGGGGTAATGGCCTGGCCGCAGGCTGCACATTTGGGGGCGTACACCCTGGAACATTCCACAATGACGCCGTCATCTTTACGGAAACACGTAGAAATGGAATAATTACAGCAATGCACAGTATCGCCCCTCCCCACGCTTCTGTCACTTTCTCTCTCAACACAACAACAACAACAACATACAGTATTTATACGGCACTAAATCTTGATAGAAATCAAATCAAAGCGCACACACACGTTAGCATTCATAACGCATTCAAACAAAAATGCAATACAAAGCGAACACACACGTATGACATAAATGGTATACAGCAGAAACAGACCTATAGGCAAGAGAGAAGAGAAAGAGAGTGGAGCCTCAATGACGGGGGAACAGGTGGGTTTTGAGATTAGATTTGAAAGCAGAGAGGGTCGGTTGCTGACATAGGGAAAGAGGAAGTTTGTTCCATGAGACAGCAAAAGAGCGCCGACCAACAGTTGAAAGCTTATACCTAGTGATCTGGAGAGAAAGAGGGTCAGAAACTGAACGTAAAATGCGAGCTGGCGTATAGATGGAAATATTGTCGCAGAAGTATTTCTATATATTTCAAAACACACACGCACACACACAGACAGAGCTAAATATGTTTCATTATTCCCTTTTCAATTTCAAAAAGAAAGAAGAAAAAAAAAGGAAAAAAATAAAGACATAAAAAGAAGAAAAAGAATTTGTAAACAATAGGATTTCCACTTTAACCCTTTCACTGCCAATGTCAATGTTCTGCACCACAATGGCTTAACACCCATGTCACTGAAAGGCATCAAATCAGGGCCTGTTATCCAAAGACCCTATTCTCTTAATTTTGGGAGGTAAGGATAGGCCTAATGTTATACATGTCACAGAGGAATTCCCAATATTGCAGATATTTTTTCTCTCTACCCAGTTAAGTTAAGCTTAATGGGGGGGGGGGGGGGGGGGGGGGGGGGGGGGGGGGGGGTTCGCTGACAAATGGCTGGCGGCGAAAAAGTTAAAGTGGGGAATATTAATTAAATCATAAAGAGTTTGTTGTTCCTTTTTTTAAATTTTAATTGGCACGACAACACATTGAGGACCCCCACCCCACTCCAGGCACAAATGAAAATGAACACTACGACACATTCCTTACCTCGTACAAATAGCTTACCCCACCTTCTGGAAGTTCTGTGCTTGTAACTCCCTCTAATCCGTCACTCTCTTTGACTCTGCCATTTCCCCCTTTCCCCCTTTGTCATCTACTATACCTAACTGGTCCATTCTCCAGCTTTTTTTTAATTCTCCAGCCGAAGACAGACATGCTGGGCCTATTTCTTAGTTAGACGCATAACAGCAGCATGACACATCTGTGCTCGTAATTCATTGACAGGAATCTGTCTGAGCGATCAAAAAAAGAAGAAGAAAATCCTTACCGGTGGTAGTCGGCCACGCAGTAGATCTTGTTGTCCACATCGATGGTGAAGGGCACGCCGTCCAGACACTCGTTGCAGATACAGCAGCGAAAACAGCCCGGGTGGTACGACTTGCCCATAGCCTGCAGAATCTACAACACAAAATACCAGCATGGTATGACCAAATTGATAGCTAGGTTTCCCAAGTCCGCTCCCACTCCTCCCCTCTGAACCATGTAAGCCTACCTTTTCTCTCTTTGCCCACCCGTTTCACCAAAGCATAGCAACTGATTTTAATTTAACCCTTTCGCCGCCAGCCATTTTTCAGCCCCAAAATACTATTAACTCATTCCATGCTGGCCAGTTGCTTCCCTTTGCAAGCGTTCTGTACTGGCCGATTTGCATAGGTTGCCAAAAAATTATTTTCTAAATAATGGTAACAGATACAAACGTGACATTTTGGCAATATGTACACAATATACAGTACTAACACCTGCAACAGTTTCAAAGCATCCACTTGATTAGTTTTGATTTGTGATTTTTTAAAATAAATGCATGTTTAGTCAAGCCAGGCACCCTCATAATAGCGAAAATATAATTTTAAGGTCCCAAAATAGCCTACAGCCAGCCAGTCAGTGTCGAGAGGCATGAATGAAACGTATTAGTAGCCCTCTGAGCCACTTTGAAGCATGCATAACTGTTAACCTATGAACTATGAATTTTTAAAGTTCACATGCAATATCCTGTTACCTTAGTAACGAGGCGTTGTGCGCATGCCCTGCGACGAGAGCGCAGGTTAGCATAGAAAGAGTTAAACTTAACTGGGTAGAGAAAATAAAATATCTACAATATTGCAAATTCCTCTGTGACATTATATAACATTAGGCCTATCCTTACCTCCCAAAATTAAAAAAACACATAGGGTAGTTGGATAACAGGTCCTGGTTTGATGCCTTTTTAGTGACATGGGTGTTAAACCATTGTGGTGCTAAAATGCGACATTGGCGATGAAAGGGTTAAACTGACCGTAATTCGCTGACTATAAGCCGCAACTTTTTTTNTACCCCCCCCCCCCCCCCCCCACGGCTAGTACAGTGCCGCGGCCTAAACATTACCGAAAGTGAAAGTAAACTCAACTCAGTGGCATCCTTGATTCAGATCTTTGATCTGTGGCCTTGTTCACGGTTGATGACAAACAAATCACCTTGATTTTGGAAGATTTTTCACAAAATGACGATCTGTTTCGCGGTCTGACACTTTCGTTTTGGCAGTCAACACACCCGCGATCAACTCTCGGCTCAACCGGAAGCAGACATCGTGCATCGCCATGCTTCCGCGGCTTATCCTTCGACGCGGCTTATGCGTGACTTTTTTTTTTATAAGTAGGGGGTGCGGCTTATACTACGAAGTGGCTTGTAGTCCGTGAATTACGGTATCTAAGTTAAAATTGGAATCCTCTAGGCATCCTCTGCTCTCTCCCATTACTCACCATTTCCATGATAAGATGGCCGCACATGACGCATTTCTCTGCCGTCTGCTGGAAACCAGAATACTGCAACGCGAACAGGACATATGTCAGGAAAAAACCAACCAGGTTGAAATCTTAATTTAGCAAAAGGTCAGGGTAATGAGGGCAACTAGGCCTCGCGGCCTCTGAAGTGCCCTTTCAATTTAGTTTTTGTAGTATTGGGCACAGCTGTGACGGTTTTTGATGACTCAATCAGTCATGTTGGTATCTCAATTCTGTCAATTTAGGGTCTTTGTCCAGGAGGTTTTTAAACTGGTTAAGGTTTGGTGCAAGTACCTGCAGTTGGTTTTTAGGTCTGCATGTCTGACAACAGCTTCAGCTGATGAACAAATTTTGAAGGAATTTTGTTAAAGTTTAATATACCCCCCCCCCCCCCCCCCCCTCCCCCCTCCAAAAAAGAAGAAGAAAAGCAAAACTGATCTGTCTAAAAAATGAAGGGCAAAAGCTTCCACACATACACAAGCAGATTTAGCTTCTGTGTTCTCTCCGTGAATATAGTTCCCCCACCTTCTGGAAGTTCTGTGCTTGTAGCTTCCTCTAATCTGCCACTCTCTTTGACCTTTGCTTTCTGTCATCTATCTTTCTGACTTATTGGTCCATTCTCCTGCCTTTAAAAAAAAAAAAATCTTCCAAATAATTTTCTCTTCAGCTCCTCCGAAATCGGAATGTGTCGGTTGTACGCAGCGGGGAGACCAGTGAAAACTGAAAACCTGACACATATGTACCTTACCCATTATGGCCATATGGCCTGGGAATGCAGAAGAAGCTTCTATACGATAGCTTTTATTGGAATCAGGACTTTCCTGGTATTGCAGTACCTCCAGGATCATCCTGCTATCTGCACAGTTAAAAACGTCCCCCCATTTACCTGTTCATTCAGGTACTGCACCCCGACACCTTTCAAACTTCATTCATGCAGCAACGCAACGCTACAATTCAACAAAGTACATAATACCTCGTGTCTGTATCAACTAATTCAAGTCAAGCTTTGCATATTTTGGACCAACTGTCTGGAATTTCAATTCAATTCAATTCAAGAACTTTTGTCCATTAAAACATGGTTTAAATTGAAAACTTTCTTCCACAGCTTGTGCAAGCAAGACTAAAAACAAACTAATAAAAGATATGATTACACACACACACGCATGCGCACAACGCACGTGAAATTGCACATAACAAATAGCATAAAATTGACATATTTTTTCGGACTATAAGGCGCACCTTTATATAAGGCGCACACCCCAAATTTGTCCCAAATTTCAGATTTCGTTATTATATTTTCTTACTATTTTATTAGTCATATTATAAGGCGCGGGGGTCTGAATCTGTAGAAAAAGTATCGCCTTATAGTCTGAAAAATACGGTAATTGCACAAAATAAAAATAACAAATTACTGCATTATAATCTATATGCAATAAACATGTGTCCCTGTTGCTTTCCTTACCAAGTAGTCTTCCTCGCAGTACACTTTCCCATGAACATTGTAGAAGGCCTTGCCTCGTAACGTACGACCTGCAACACACACACACAAATCACTTTTATTCATCAATGTCTGTCAACTATGCTCTCTCTCTCTCTCTCTCTCCCATATCTGTATCTCTCTCTGTGAACGTGCCTGTGCATGTGCATGTCTCTGTGTGTACACAGTGTGCATGCATGTGATGTGAATGCTTAAAATGCATAATTGTGAGGTTGTATGAGGTAAGTTTGCTCATGCTTGCTTGAATTTGTGCAAGCATGTGTGTGGTTAACCACTGGCAGAGTATCATGTACCATTTTTTTCAGATTATAAGGCGCACCTGATTATAACGAACCACACCAAATTCAACACAAAATTAAGATTTTGTTGTTATAGAGTAAAATCGCTTTAGTCAAAATTGAAGGGACTGAAATTTTATTTTGAGATAGGAAGATTTTTTAACATAAGGATTATTAAAGTGGGACCTGAAAATCATTGTGAGCTATTTGGTGTTTTTGAGTTATCAGGAATTCACTGTACTAATACATATCTGTATTGTTAAAAAAATTCTGAACATAACTTGTGTTGCACTGCCTCCAGGATCGTTCCCACCATCTTTATATCTACTAATGTCCCATATGTGTCTGTTCCAGACCGGAGGACATTAAACAGATTTCCATTCACACACACTTAAGACCTACAATATGACAATGGTCATCTTGTGATGGTTGGTTGATGGTTCATCCCATATGTGCTGTTTTGCAGCCGAGTGGACGTAAAACAACTTTCATCACTTAAGACCCACTTCTCTGAGACATTGCCCTTCTTTGTAAGTATCAAATTACCTCCCTTATACAACTCCTTCCCACTTAAGACATTATTTTGGATCATTTTTCGAGGTCTTAACCCTTTAATCGCCACTGCCACCTCTTGGCACCACAATGATCTAACACCCATGTCACTAAAAGTCATCAAATAAGGGTCTGGTATCCAGTGACCTTATGTTCTTAATTTTTTTAGGTAAGGATAGGCCCTATTTTAGGCATGTCACAGAGGAATCCCCAGTATTCCAGACAAAATCTTTTCTCTACCCAGGTAAGTTTAATGGTAAATTTTGGCTGAGGAATGGCTAGCGTTGAGAGGGTTAAAAGAGAGGTTCCACTGTACTAAGATCGTTTTATTCTCTTCAAACGTTTTTAACATTGAATGCCTGCAGCCTGCAGGACTCTGTACCACCACTGCAGCAGTCCTCCTTCTCTCGGACCATTTTGGTATTCTTCTTCTTCTTCTTTCTTCTTCTTCGTTTGCTCAGACAGTTTCCTGTCATATGAGCATAGATGCGTCATGCTGCCGTTATGCGCCTAACTAAGAAATAGTTAGGCCCAGCATGTCCGACTTCGGCTGAAGAAATCTTTGTAAGAATTTATAGAAAAAAGGCAGGAGAATGGACCGGTGAGATAGAAAGATAGCAGATGACAGTAAGCAAAGGGAAAAGGCAGAGTCAAAGAGAATGACAATTAGAGGAAGTTACAAGCACAGAACTTCCAGAAGGTGGGGGAACTATTTGTACAAAAGACCCCCCCAGTATCCCCACGGGGAAAATTTGGTATTCTAGGCACAGAGACTTATCTCTAAGAAATTTGGGCTGCTCTCCCCCTGGTGAAACGAAAGAAGATTACGGGTTTCTACTTCAGGTTTAGACACAGGGAAGTGGTAGATCAGACTTTTTTTTTTATATATATATATAGACTTCTTCTCCTTCCACCATATCTAAACAGAAGCTGTCCCTTCCTAACTATTCTCCCATTTCACTTATTGCATGTTCAACCTTCTTGTTACAAAATATCGTGTGCGTGCTATATAATATTATTACACTGTTGGGGCACGTGCCTGTGCTGGAGTTCAGCTTCTTTTTTATTGACCTCTTTTTTATTTTGACCAACCCACCCACCCCCTTTTTTATTGTGAGTTTTAGTCAGAATCCGTTTCTATGTGCGATTCAGTCTTGTTTTAATCACTTGCCATTTTACCACTGACGAAGACGAATAAACGTAGGAATATTTGGGTCTTTTATATCTTGTTTGTTGGCGTCTAAAAAAAATATTTTTAAAGTTTGTACTATATAGACTTTATATAGAAAAACTCTCTACACCACTTGGCTTCCCCATAACAAACCACTACAAAAGCAAAGTCAGAGGCAAAATTGTAGTCTAAGGGAGTGAGGCAAGCTTAGAAGTGACCAAGGTATGGTGTGCATATATATTTACTTCCCTTGAAGCAAATGCATCAAACTGACAGCTATGTATTAATTCCTGACATTGAATGAGTTAGGCTGTGTACACACATAAGCGGATATCCTGTGCGGAAACCCGTGCGCAATCCATAAATAAGTGAAACAAAGAAGGGAAAAGATTGGCACACGTGTCCGAATTTCCCCATTATGCGCAAACCTTTATCCTTCTTTCTTCCACTTATTTAGGTTTTTCGTACGGAACGTACGCCTCTAATGTGAACCAGGCCTTAAAGTCACAGACACACAAACAGTGCAAACACATCACCGGTTCAAGGCCTTGAGGGGGGTGGAGATATAGAAGGACGTGTAACAGGCTGCATTATGAATTCTTTATGGACATTTTATGTCCAGGGACACTCCAGTGCAAATGGGGACCACTCCAACTTTAATGGCCCATCACATTGGGAAAGACCATAAACCACAAGTTTGCCCAGCTTCTAAAACATTGGATGTGGAATGATTGCCAAGGAAAAGAAGAAGAAATGTCGTTAAACGGTCACCTTGCAGGTTATTGCACTCACCCACAGGCACACACAAGTGTGCACACACATACACACACACACACTGACTATAGCTAAAACCTTATGCTGGCATTAAACAGACATGGGTGCCCTTGGGAAATTTTAAAAATCCTGCAAGGGGGCGGCCCTGGCAGAGTGCAGGGGCAGTGCACACACACACATTTACTGCTTTTTTCACCCCTCTAGACTAGTAAAAGTGCTACATTTCTTTGAATATAGCAAATGCTTATATAGGCCCTTTTTATTGTACAAGTTTGTGTGTGTGTGTGTGTGTGTGAAAGACAATTGTTGCTTCTCAAATTCTCATAATCCGGCGATGTCGGCTCTAGGCAAAATCCTGCAATTCAGGACATCCTGCAACTTAGTGCAAGAAGGAGCATCCATGAAGAGATGTTCAACCAACAAAATGAAACCCACAGCATAACAAGTTGAACCCGATAAAACTGATCCCCCTTTCCTTCAATTTACAATAGCCATTTAGTGATTTACTTTGCACATAATGGGTGACAGGGCTGGGACATAACATTGCTACAAGTACTTTAAAGGTGTCCCTCATTAATAAATAAAAAAATAAAAAGTACATTATTTTCCGTATCAAAAGGGGCATCACCAAGTATGGCAACACACCAGAGGTTCAGATTGTTTTCAAACTTTATAGGTCATATGACCCTGATTACAGAAAACATATAAAACGAGGGTCAATTTCCAAAATAAGGGGCCGCCAATGTGTCAGAGAACCAGATTGATTCAGACTTTCATGACGGGTCACAGGACCCCTGGCTGCTCAAGTCAAAATGAGGGGTCAATTTGGGTCATTGAACCGAGCCATCAATTTCTAAATTAAGGGGCCGCCAATGTGTCAGAGCATCAGATTGATTCAGACTTTCATGAAGGGTCACAGGGCCCCTGGCTGCTCAATTGAGGGGTCAATTTGGGTCATTGAACTGAACCCTCAATTTCCAAATTAAGGGGCCGCCAATGTGTCAGAGCATCAGATTGATTCAGACTTTCATGAAGGGTCACAGGACCCCTGGCTGCTCAATTGAGGGGTCAATTTGGGTCATTGAACCGAGCCCTCAATTTCCAAATTAAGGGGCCGCCAATGTGTCAGAGCATCAGATTGATTCAGACTTTCATGATGGGTCATAGGACCCCTGGCTGAACAAGTCAAAATGAGGGGTCAATTTGGGTCATTGAGCCGAGCCCCCTGACAAACTGAAGCTCTGCACAACCTTCACCCTAATAGAACATTCCTCAACGGGACATATTAGCTCATAATAATAATAATAATAATTGTGAATCATTTATATAGCGCACCCCTCCACCAAATGTGGAGCTCTATGCGCTTAACAACAACAACAAAAATAAAAAGCAAGAAATTCAACAAAAACAAATAATCGCTCACACACATATGCAAATAGGCATACACATACATCCCCTCCCCACACACACATGCATGCACGCACGCACACACACACAGTATTCAGGTAAGAAAGGAGGAAACGTTCTCTTCTGCCCTTTTGTTCCTTCCCCTGATCGACAAAGCAATACCCAATGCTACTCCAACCAGCCTCTCCACGCTAAGCATAGAGGGTTTTTCTGTTTTCTTTGGGCTATAAGCCCCCGCACGTGGTTCCACGCTAATCTCTCCTTTGTTTCCACCAGTAATATCTTGTACTATAAACCCTGCTCTGAAGGCCAGTAAAGACTTTCAATCTCTCTTCTGTTCCCCCCATTCCGCCAGTGATTGAGTTTAGTCCAGGCTACAATCCAGTTTCCGACAGGTGGTAGAGACTTTCAATCTCTAAAGAACACACAGCTTTTATCACAACTTGGTAACCCCACAATTACAAGGTTCAAATCCGTAGTGTACACAGTTCAATGCTACTACTTCCTGAAAAGGGATTACAGTTGAATCCACCTAACTCACAAAACGGGTAACTCAAAAATACTGGGTAACTCATAATCATTTTGTTTTTGGTAATCTTTGTGTCAGAAAGACTTTTTATCTCAAAATATTGGCTATCTCAAAATAAAATTTCAGTCCCTTCAATTTCAACTTAGGCGGTTTCCACTGTATGTTTTTTTCATTGCTTCCATTCTTTAGATTTTAAGAGAAAGCCAGGATGTTTCTAATGAGATTTTTTGGACAATAGTACAGTGAGGTCTTATAAGGGAGGGGTTTTAAAAGGGAGGTAATTTTAATACTTACAAAGAAGGGCAATGTCTCAGAGAAGTAGGTCTTATCTAGGAGGGAGTCTTATAATGGGAGGTCTTATAAGGGAGGTTCCACTGTATAAAGGTGATACTTTGTTCCCCCAGAATAAAAACCCTGCACCTTGTAATACAACTAATAATACACCAGTAAGAAATGACTAACAATTTATATAAAATCTGATTTTTGTGTAAATTTTGGGGGGTGCACCTTATAGAACCAAAAAATAAGGTACTGTTGATGAGGTCTGGGACAAATCATTCAACATTTTTTTTTTAAAGCAAGAATTTTTTGGCCCGGCAGAATTTGTGAGAACGAATCATAGACCAATGCAGTTTATTAGCCGAGAACCGCACATGCTTTACAAGTATTTTGAAAGAAAAATAAACACAAGGTTTGGCGATCACACGTAATTTGCATTATCGAGTGTGAAAAAAAGCGTGCACACCTACACATACCATACCTTTAATCAGCTAAAAGCATGGGTGCAACTACACAAAATGAAAAAAACCTGAAAGGCCGGGGTACAGGGGTAATGTCCCCCTGCAGCTGAAGAAAAAATTGATTTATGAAGGTATTTTAGTTTGCTTTTTCCCACAATTTATACAAATGCTTATTTTAAAGTGTTTGAAAAATACAGTAGACACACAAAGATCCTGTTTGACAAATTAAAAAACAAGGAACTTCCTATTCTGGTAAAATTCAAAAACATGAAATCATTGTATACCAGGAAAAGTTGCACCCATGGCTAAAAGGAATCACAAAGATGTGAGTAATGTACGATTTGAGACAGAAAAAGTGAGAATGTGGGATAAACACGGACAGAGACATCTCTACAGGGAGAGCGACAGAAAGAGCAGGGACAATAACAGCTGCAAACTGATGCGTTGACAATCAACCAGAGCCAAGATGAATTGCAGTTTATTGCTACGCACCATTGGCATATTTTTTGTTCTGTTGCTGCTGATTGTTATTGTTTGATTTTTTTGTATGTTTGTAACCTGTCAGTAGCAAAAGCTGGAGAGAAAATAATGGGGGCGTATGATCTGTTCGGACTGGGATGACATTTGCCATAACAAGATTGTTTAGTAGTTGTCTTTGTTTTCTCCTGTTGAGTATGGCTGCTTGCAAGCAGAGAGATGGAAACAATCAATGGAGAGAGAGAGAGAGAGAGAGAGAGAGAGAGAGAGAGAGAGAGAGAGAGAGAGAGAGAGAGAGAGAGAGAGAGAGAGAGAGAGAGAGAGAGAGAGAGAGAGAGAGAGAGAGAGGAGAGAGAGGAGAGAGAGAGAGAGAGAGAGAGAGAGAGAGAGAGAGAGAGAGAGAGAGAGAGAGAGAGAGAGAGAGAGAGAGAGAGAGAGAGAGAGAGAGAGAGAGAGAGAGAGAGAGAGAGAGAGAGAGAGAGAGAGAGAGAGAGAGAGAGAGAGAGAGAGAGAGAGAGAGAGAGAGAGAGAGAGAGAGAGAGAGAGAGAGAGAGAACAAGCGAGACACAGAGACAGAGTCAAAGTCAACATTTATTTCCAGATGGACATTGAATAAGCATTACACTAATGTCTTACAGTATGTTTTAGCATCAAGCCATCCATGTGTGAGTGTACTCTGTGTACTCTCTGTGCACGTGTGTGCGTGGATGCGCGCGTGTGTAGGGAAAGAAAGAGACAGAGTGTGTGCGTGGATGCGCGCGTGTGTAGGGAAAGAAAGAGACAGAGTGTGTGCGTGGATGCGCGCGTGTGTAGGGAAAGAAAGAGACAGAGTGTGTGCGTGGATGCGCGCGCGTGTGTGTAGGGAAAGAAAGAGACAGAGTGTGTGCGTGGATGCGCTTGTGTGTAGGGAAAGAAAGAGACAGAGTGTGTGTGCGTGGATGCGCGCAGAGTGTGTGCGTGTGTAGGGAAAGAAAGAGACAGAGTGTGTGCGTGGATGCGCGTGTGTGTAAGA
>CM065695.1:40953051-40963051 GCA_017654935.2 Phymorhynchus buccinoides | reverse complement strand
TCCTATCAATATGAGCGCAGATGCGTCATGCTGCCATTATGCGCCTAAGAAATAGTTAGGCCAAGCATGTTCGTCTTCGGCTGGAGAAAATCTTTGTAAGTATTAATTTTCTTTCTTTTTTTAAATGCAGGAGGGTGGACCATTTAAGGCAAAAAGATAGTAGATGACAGAAAACAAAGGGGAAAGGCAGAGTCAAAAAGAGTGGCAGATTAGAGGAAGCTACAAGCACAGAAAGTTCTACCAGAAGGTACAGGAACTATTTGTATGAAAGACCCTCCCGGTATCCCCACGAGGGACAAAAAGGGTGTGAAACTGTAGTAGAGGACTTGCTGTGTTCTGAGCAACTCCCCCTTGTATTGCTTTCTTGGTCATATCTTTTTGTTGTTGACTTAAGTGTGAAGGAAAAAGGAACCTGGCAAATAGCTGTAATTAGAAACTGAGAGAGAGAGAGAGAGAGAGAGAGAGAGAGAGAGAGAGAGAGAGAGAGAGAGAGAGAGAGAGAGAGAGAGAGAGAGAGAGAGAGAGGAGAGAGAAGAGAGAGAGGGGGGGGGAGACAAGAATGGCTCCCCCCCACTTGCATGCGCATCTCGACCCTTCCAACGGAAGTGTCGCCATCTTAGTCCTTTTTTGTGTGTAAACAGCATCGATCTGGCATTTTTCAAATAAAGTTACTGACTAAGATGGCGGTCTACCATAATATGGCATGCTCCTTGTGGCCGGATATGACGACACGTGGGTACAAGCCATAGACCTTCAGCTTGCTTGTCGCTTTAACTACATACATGTACATCGACTGAGAAAAAACAACATTGTGGTTCTTTGAAGTGCAGAATTCGAAATGAGGGCAACAGAAGGTTTGGGGGAATGAAAGGGGGGGGGGGGGGGGGGGGGAGGGAGAGACTACAATGTTGTGGGAGTGGAAGAAAAGAGAGGTAAGGTGAGAATGAGTCAAAAGTTGGATGGTATTGGTAAGGCAGTGTATTGCATAATATGCGATCGAGCAATCGAAGAAGAAGAAGAAGAAGAAGAAGAAGAAGAAGAAGAAGAAGAAGAAGGATGTGCCTAGAGTTGTACATGTTAGTTTAAATGCCTGTTTTGTAAATGTAACAACCTGAAGGAAAAAGCGGGGAATCCTAATGATTGTCAAGAAATAAAAACATGTATATTGAATTAACTTCTCAATTTAAGAATAAAAAATAAAAATTCCATCGACAGCATCTGCACAAATAGCAATATTTATCAAATGACTTGTTCTTTTTTTTCTTCTTCTTTCTTACTTTTTTAACTTGAACTATTAAAAGTAACAAAATCAACATAAAAGCAAACTGCAATGTTTCACTGTTCTCAGAATGTAAAAGCAAAACAATCCCCATGAAATTGTATGATAAATGCACTGAAAAGAAATTAACGAAACACTTCTGCCTGAAGTCATTCATAACATAGGCCCCCACCCAATCAATCTTGGCTCTTAATGTCCTCACCCTGTACAAAATTTGATGGGTAAAAACCAAAACGTACGATATCACAAAAATAATAAATAAGGCTAATAGCACTTTTTGGCTGTTCACACAACCCACGTCAGCTGAGTTGTACTTTTACCTACCCTGTACAAAGTTGTACTTTTACCCTGTACAAACTTTGATGGGAAAATGCCAAAATGTACGATATCACAAAAAGAATAAATAAGGCTTATATTATAAGTTATAGCACCTTTTGGCTTTTCACACAACCCATGTCAGCTAGTGTCCTCACCCAGTACAAAATTTGAGGGGTAAAGGCCAAAACGTACTATATCACGAAAGGAATAAATAAGGCTTATAATACCTCTTGGCTTTTCAGTCTATCTTAGCTTGATCCTCACCCTGTACAAAACTTGAGGGTGAAACGCCAAAATGTACTATATCACGAAAGGAATAAATAAGGCTAATACTGCATTTTGGCTTTTCACACAACCTATCTTAGCTCAAGATGAGCTAAGATAGGTTGTGTGAAAAGCCCAAAGGAGCTATAGCCTAATTTCTTCCTTTCCTGTTAGTACATTTTGGCGTTTGTACAGGGTGAGGACTTGAGTCAAGTCCT
Source organism: Phymorhynchus buccinoides (assembly GCA_017654935.2). Taxonomy (NCBI): domain Eukaryota; kingdom Metazoa; phylum Mollusca; class Gastropoda; order Neogastropoda; family Raphitomidae; genus Phymorhynchus; species Phymorhynchus buccinoides. The sequence goes on along the minus strand of CM065695.1, from coordinate 40,960,972 downwards.
CACCCTGTACAAACGCCAAAACGTAAAGTCCTCACCCTGTACAAACGCCAAAACGTAAAGTCTTCACCCTGTACAAACGCCAAAACGTACTAACAGGAAAGGAAGAAATTAGGCTAATAGCTCCTTTGGGCTTTTCACACAACCTATCTTAGCTCAAGTCCTCACCCTGTACAAACGCCAAAACGTACTAACAGGAAAGGAAGAAATTAGGCTAATAGCTCCTTTGGGCTTTTCACACAACCTATCTTAGCTCAAGTCTTCACCCTGCACAAACGTCAAAACGTACTAACAGGAAAGGAAGAAATTAGGCTAATAGCTCCTTTTGGCTTTTCATACAACCTATCTTAGCTCAAGTCTTCACCCTGCACAAACGTCAAAACGTACTAACAGGAAAGGAAGAAATTAGGCTAATAGCTCCTTTTGGCTTTTCATACAACCTATCTTAGCTCAAGTCCTCACCCTGTAAAAACGTCAAAACGTACTAACAGGAAAGGAAGAAATTAGGCTAATAGGCTTTTCACACAACCTATCTTAGCTCAAGTCTTCACCCTGTAAAAACGTCACGAAACGTACTAACAGGAAAGGAAGAAATTAAGCTAATAACTCCTTTTGGCTTTTCACACAACCTATCTTAGCTCAAGTCCTCACCCTGTACAAACGTCAAAACGTACTAACAGGAAAGGAAGAAATTAGGCTAATAACTCCTTTTGGCTTTTCATACAACCTATCTTAGCTCAAGTCTTCACCCTGCACAAACGTCAAAACGTACTAACAGGAAAGGAAGAAATTAAGCTAATAACTCCTTTTGGCTTTTCATACAACCTATCTTAGCTCAAGTCTTCACCCTGTAAAAACGTCAAAACGTACTAACAGGAAAGGAAGAAATTAGGCTAATTAGTAATAGCTCCTTTTGGCTTTTCATACAACCTATCTTAGCTCAAGTCCTCACCCTGTAAAAACGTCAAAACGTACTAACAGGAAAGGAAGAAATTAGGATAATAGCTCCTTTTGGCTTTTCACACAACCCATGTGAGCTAGTGTCCTCACACTGCACAAAATTTGATGGGTAAATGCCAATATGTACTATACTACGAAAGGAATAAATAAGGCGTATAGCACCTTTTGGCTTTTCACACCCATCTCAGCTCTCAAACCCTGTACAGAGTTTGAGGGGTAAGCGCAAAAATGTACTATGGCGAAAAAAAGGAAAGAAGGCTGACAGTATTCTTTCGCTTTCATCCCTTGACATCACCTTTTACAAATAAAGGGTAAACGAAATGAAAGGAAAATAATTCAATTACAATTAACCACACCTTCCACCTTGATGAAATTTCAGATAGCATAAAAAAAACCCTGAGCCAAGCTTAAGTAGATTTCCCTCAAGAATGTTTTAATATTTTTTTATATCAAAGGTGAAATAAATTAGTTCGTCAAGTGTGTGTGTGTGTGTGTGTGTGTGTGTGTGTGTGTGTGTGTGAGGCCACCCATACACTCCCTCTCTCTCCCCCTCTCTATCTCTAAATGGAGACACTTAGCTCTGTCTCACATTCTTACGGGTGCCCATGCACATTCTCACACACACACACTTTCATACACACACACGCGCACTAAACACACACACACACATGCACCCGCCTAAACACAGGATTTCTAGTGTCAGAAAAACCTCAGGAATTCTAGTGTCAGAAAAAAACACCTCAGGAATTCTAGTGTCAGGAAAATCTCATGAGTTCTAGTGTCAGGAAAATCTCAGGAGTACTAGTGTCAAGAAAACCTCAGGAGTTCTAGTGTCAGAAAAACCTCAGGAAATCTAGTGTCAGGAAAACCTCAGGAATTCTAGTGTCAGAAAAACCTCAGGTGTTCTAGTGTCAGAAAAACCTCAGGAAATCTAGTGTCAGAAAAACCTCAGGAATTCTAGTGTCGGAAAAACCTCGGGATTTCTAGTGTCAGAAAAACCTGTGTTCATATATCAATAAAAAGGGCAGAACCCGAGCGTTACATTTTCAAAGGTGTTTGGATCCTTACACTGCAGTAGGGAAAACTACAGATTTTTTAAAAAGTTCTGATAGTTCGCAACAGATGCAACAACTGACAATAGCTGTAACAACGGTGACTGGTGACCGATGCGGCAACTGACAATAGCTGTAACAATGATGACTGGTGACCGATGCGACAACTGACCATAGCTGTAACAACGGCGAGTGGTGACCAATGCGACAACTGACCATAGCTGTAACAACGGCGAGTGGTGACCGATGCAGCAACTGACAATAACTGTAACAACGGTGACTGGTGACCGATGCAGCAACTGACTATAGCTGTAACAACGGTGACTGATGCGGCAACTGACTATAGCTGTAACAACGGTGACTGATATGGCAACTGACTATAGCTGTAACAACGGTGACTGATGCAACAACTGACTGTAGCTGTAACAATGGTGACTGATGCGACAACTGACTGTAGCTGTAGCAACGGTGACTGGCAACCGATGTGACAACTGACTGTAGCTGTAACAACAGTGACTGGCAACCGAGGCGACCACTGGCAATAGCTGTAACAACGGTGACTGGCAACCGATGTGACAACTGACTGTAGCTGTAACAACAGTGACTGGCAACCGAGGCGACCACTGGCAATAAATGTAACAACGGTGACTGGCAACAGATGTGACAACTGACTGTAGCTGTAACAATGGTGACTGGCAACCGAGGCGACAACTGGCAATAGCTGTAACAACAGTGACTGGCAACAGATGTGACAACTGACTGTAGCTGTAACAACGGTGACTGGCAACCGAGGCAACAACTGACAATAGCTGTAACAATGGTGACTGGCAACAGATGCGACAACTGACCATAGCTGTAACAACGGTGACCTGCAAATGAACAGGCTACAAGTAGCAAGATCACCACCAGCCACCAGCGCCCGCTTAGGCTAGAAAAAGCTAAAAGGCTGAAAAATGTCATGCCTGGTCATTCATATTTTTCAAACCTTAGCCATACTCCAGTATCTGTTCCATGCATCAGACCCCCCTGGGCCCTGGCTATCAGAGGTCAGACCTGTGGAATGTGAGGCCTGAAACAACTTAGCCTCTCAGCATGAACCAGGACTGTTGACCCCACAGCATGAACAGGGACTGTTGACCCCCAATAAACAGACACTGGATAACCTGGTGGATAAAACCATGCTCTCCCCACCCCCCACCCCCCTCTCCTATACATAGGCACACACACACACACACAAACAGAGAGAGAGGGGGAGGGGAGGGAGGGAGAGTGAGAGATAGAGGCACACACAAGAGGGGGGGAGAGAGAGAGAGAGAGAGAGAGAGAGAGAGAGAGAGAGAGAGAGAGAGAGAGAGAGAGAGAGAGAGAGAGAGAAAGAACGAACATGGTGGGTTTTTTTTTAAAGACCTATGGCCCCTGTGAAGGGGGAGAGAGTTGTTTCAGAGAGAAAGAACTTGAAAACTTAAACTTCATTTTCCAAGGATATAGATTTTAGGCAACGCCTATTCTTCCAATCTGTCCTTGATACATATAATACTAACACAGAACACAAACATGGCAAGAAATGCTATTACACAAAGGTAGCAAAGCAGTTGATATTATGAAACATAGATAGGCTGAAAGAGAGAGAGAGAGAGAGAGAGAGAGAGAGAGAGAGAGAGAGAGAGAGAGAGAGAGAGAGAGAGAGAGAGAGAGAGAGAGAGAGAGAGAGAGAGAGAGAGAGAGAGAGAGAGAGAGAGAGAGAGAGAGAGAGAGAGAGAGAGAGAGAGAGAGAGAGAGAGAGAGAGAGAGAGAGAGAGAGAGAGAGAGAGAGAAAAGTAGTGGAACATAGAAGGAAAACCATGGCACTGAAGTTCTTTCAACTGGTTGGTTATGCAGCCTTGCAGGAAGAGTGCACACGCTCACTATAAACAACAAACCTCATTAGAACTGACAATTGACATACAGCAGTTCAAAACAAAATAAACAAACAACTAACCAAATAGACAAGTAAAGGAGAGAGAGAGAGAGAGAGAGAGAGAGAGAGAGAGAGAGAGAGAGAGAGAGAGAGAGAGAGAGAAGAGAGATGGAGAGGGGGAGAGAGAGAGAGAGAGAGAGATCTGCATGCACAATTATTGCACAAACGCAAGGTGCATGTGTACACTTGTGGAACAGAGTACACCTACATGTGAATCAGAGGAGTATGTGTGGTATTTCTTCACACATCCATGCACATAATGATAATTCTTCCAGGGTTTTCTGCCAGCAGGTAGTATCATTCTAAGCTAGAAGGTACTACTACTATCAACCGTCTTTCTTCTTTTTGTGGTAGAACCTTCTAGATTTTACCATAGAAGAATGATAGTACCTTCTGGCTTTCACCAGAGAAGAATGATAGTATGGCGCGCCGAATAACCAAAACTCTATCTAGCAGTTCGACAGAGTTTAAAAACCCTATGGAACTGTTAGATACAGTTTCTAAACTATAGCTAGCAGTTAGATAGAGTTTCAAAACTCTGTCGAGCAGCTAGATCGAGTTTCTCGCCGTAAAACTCTATCGAACGCGCCATTTTTATACTTTTTTTAAACGAAGCATTTCATTGGTAGATAGGATTAGTATCTTTGACTGTGACCTACACCTAGCCTAATAGGTGGCATTCTACAAACTCGTTTAGCGGCTTCAATTACAGATGAAACGCCGAGAAGATTCGCTCGTTGAAATCGTTCAGCTGCCATGTTTGTTTGACTACATGTAGGGGCCTAGGCCTATCGTCTTATTCAAATTCACAGGTCACTGCCCTGCCAAGGCCACAAACTTGTCGCTGAAGCCATGTACCAATCAGAAATCGCGATAGAAAAACTATATCTCGATAGGGTTATTTTGTGGAAACCCTATCTAGCTGTTCGACAGTTTTAAAACTCTATCGAACAGCTAGATAGGGTTTTCAAACTCTATCGAACTGATAGATACAGTTTCGAAACTCTATCGAACAGCTAGATAGTTTTGTATCTTTGGCGCGCCATATGATAGTACCTTCTGACTTTCACCTGAGAAGAATGATAGTACCTTCTGGCTTTCACCCGAGAAGAATGATAGAACCTTCTGGCTTTCACCAGAGAAGAATTATAGTACCTTCTGGCTTTCCCCAGAGAAGAACGATAGTACTTTCTGGCTTTCACCAGTGAAGAATGATAGTACTTTCTGGCTTTCACCAGTGAAGAATGATAGTACCTTCTGTCTTTCACCAGAGAAGAATGGTAGAACCTTTTGGATTTCACCAGAGAAGAATGATAGTACCTTCTGGATTTCACCAGAGAAGAATGATAGTACCTTCTGGCTTTCACCTGAGAAGAATGATAGTACCTTCTGGCTTTCACCAGAGAAGAATGATAGTACCTTCTGGCTTTCATCTGAGAAGAATGGTAGCACCTTCTGGAATATAAACCCTCATGTTTGTGAAAAGGATAGAGAGAGAGAGAGAACAGAACAAGCGGTGCAAACAAATACTGTAGGTCTGTAGACCGAGAGGTCCTACTCCTAGGAAAGTACTATATGTTCATGCGTATTTTTCATAAGTGCGCAGAGTACAAGTGCGTGAGTGTGTGTGTGTGTGTGTGTGTGTGTGCGTGCGTGCGTGCGTGCATGTGTGTGAAGCATGCATGGAAACACACTGTCTATAAAAAAAAAAGGATGTGTGCTTAGCATGCAAACAAACTGTAAGTGTGTACAAAGATTCTGAGCCCCTATTTACCAGCTCCCAAGTACGTGTAAAGGTTCTATTGACATTTCTGACCGCAAACTGAGGCGAAGTTGTAGCTTAGATTACTCCATTATGTCTACGACTCTCGATCTTCTTCTTCATCGATCGCTCAGTTTCCTGTAAATTATGAGCGCAGATGCATCATGCTGTCGTTATGCGCCTAACTAAGAAATAGATTATTCACATTAAGAGATAGGCCCAGCAAGTCCGACTTCAACTGGAGGAAATTTTTTCGAAAGTGTTTCTTGAAATAAGGAAGAAGAATGGACCGGTAAGGCAGAAAGATAGTAGATGACAGTACCATATTTTTCTGACTATAAGGCGCACCCCCCAAACTTTTACACAAAATTCAGATTCTGTTATTATATTTTCTTACTATTTTAACAGTCATATTATAATATAAGGCGCAGGGGTCTCAGTCTGGGGGAAAAAAGTATCGCGTTATTGTCCGAAAAATATAGTAAACAAAAGGAAAAGACGAGTAAAAGAGAGTGACAGATTAGAGGAAGTTACAAGCACAGAACTTCCAGAAGGTGGAGGAACCATTAATACAAAAGACCCCCCGATATCCCCACAGGGGGCGACTCTCGATCTCAAAGTCTGGTTCTTTCAGTTTCATGTCATTAATCCTAGACCGACCCTGACCCTATCCCTTTTGTGGAAAATAGCGGAACGTTGCTTCCCAGTGAAAAATTTTCAAATGCGAAAATTTGATGAGGGGTGTCTAAGGTACAACATAACGGAATATTGTACACATCTATATCAGTATAATAACCATGTGTATATCACCCACAATAATGATTATAATCTTCTCCTCGTTTTCTTTTCAAAGCATAGATCTTAAAAGTTAAATCTGGTTATTATTTGTAGAATGATATGAAGCTAAGGTTTTAATGCACACAACTAAAGTTTAAAACAAAATATTTCAGTTCTATTTGCAAGAAAATGATTATGATTTGGGTTTTTTGTTGTTTTTTTAAACCCACAAAAAACCCAACATATTCCAGACGCTTAAATTTTTTTCTCACTGCAAAATCAAACACTGGGAGAGTAAGATTGTTTCAGAAAAGTTCTTTCATGAAAATTATGCTGACATCTTTAACATTTCTTTTTAAACGTAGGTTCTTGAGAGAAGTGGTGTATTTTACACGTGGGGTTTACTAATTACATGGGATTTTCTTAAGCTGATTTGAATGCCTTTGCTCACTCTCTATCTCTCTTACTCACCACCACCACCACCACCACCCACACACACATACAGACTCACACACACACACTATCACACAGAGCTTCAGCACCGATAACATTGATAGCACAACCAAAACAGAAGGCCACAGATTATTCACACACACACACACACACACACACACACACACACACACACACACACACACACACACAAAGGCATTCAATGCTGCACTTGGTCATCTCCAAATATGGAAAGTGACGCCATTCGCGTGACAATGTCGGTTTTCACCGAAACTTTAGAATGTATATATGATCTTTTAACCATTCAATCTGAAATTAAACTGACTCTAGCCTTAACCCTAACGCTAACCAAAACCGTAAACACACAAACAATAAAACTTTGCTACAAATTGAATGTTCCATGTTTGGAGATGACTAATTGCAGTCTTGAACGCCTAGTCACACACACACACACCACTCACACTGACACACACACAGTGTAAAGGACTTCCTATGACCATGAAGTGGACATGCATAGCATTCCAATCCAATGACCAATTCTGACCCATTCACTGTCTAATAATGATGTTAATCATTCTTCTGTCCTTCCTTCCTGGTTAAGAATGTTGTGCATTTCATTAGAAATCCAGTGATGCATCAAGGATCGAAAAGTGACAGGACAAACCAGGGCTTCTGAAAACGTACAGATTGTGCGTATTTACGCACAACAGCTCTCAAATCACCCCCTAGAATATGAAACTGCCTAATGATGTCAAACATTCTTCCGTCCGTCCTTCCAGGTTAAGAATGCTGTGCATTTCATTAGAAATCCAGTGATGCATCAAGGATCGAAAAGTGACAGGACAAACCAGGGCTTCTGAAAACACAGATTGTGCGTATCTATGCACTAGAGCTCTCAAATCACCCCCTAGAATATGAAACTGCGCGCAAGATTTACCCTTTAAAATCTCATTAAAGGGGTGA
>CM065695.1:40920551-40948051 GCA_017654935.2 Phymorhynchus buccinoides | reverse complement strand
TTATATGTGTGTATGTGTATGTGCATGTACGTGCATGTGTGTGTGTGTGCGCGTGTGTGTGCGCACATGCGTGTCATGTATGTGTGTTTGAGACACTGTAAGCGTAGCATGGCATGTCCAGATTACAGTACTGTACTTATTCCTTACAATTGTCGTTGCATTAGCCTGCCCATTCTGCACACACACAGACATACAGTATGTGGAAGCTGCACGTGTTAACTTTATCGTCAATTCAACCAGAACGTGTTGTACAGTTGGAATGCAGCCAAGAGTCCATCAGTGCTTCGCATTTTGTTGTGACCCCTCCATCAGGGTGGGCATTTCTGTCACATCACATTTGTCATGGATCACTATCCCTCATCTTTTATCTCTTCGCATTCCTTCATCAAAACCCCCTGTTAGGTGGTGTGAGGCCTCAGCATTCTTGTTCTTTTTTTATGCTTTGTGTGCAACTGCAAGTACTGGGAAAATCGTTTAGGTCAAAATTGAAGGGACTGAAACTTTATTTTGAGATATTATATTGAGTTTAAAAAAACAAAACTTTTTAGCTTTAAAATCATTAAACTGGGACCTAAGAAACTTATTGTGAGTTATCCAGTGTTTTTGAGTTATCCGTTTTTGGGTTAGCAGGAATCCAATGTAAAGCTTTTCTCTCCTGTCTTTATAAAGCTTAATATAGTTAACTGAGACTGGACAACATTATGTTCTGAAAGTACTTTTTAAAAAAACCCAATGTTAGTGCAAAAAAGACCCGATATCTTATAAGTATCAACTGATTTCTTAGTACCAAGTTTTGAATCTTTTGGGACATCATGATTTCACATTGATTCCTATAGCATTAGCAGTTCCTTGTGTTCTTTTAATAAAAGTGTTATAGATGATCTGCAACTCGCACACACGTCATGCACACAAACACATGTGCATGCATGCACACCCACACATAATACACACACTGAATACCTTGTACAAGTTGTAGTGTAAAATAAACAAAAAAACTGCGCTAAAGACCCACCACGTCACATGTTAAATTCACGGTTTTCACGTGTTTTCCCTCTTATAGCTGGGAAGAAATCTTAAAAAATATTCCTAGCATAAGAGGGAATGTGACACATGACGTGGGGGGTCTTTAAGAAGAGCCCTTCTTGGTGGCTTTCTGTAGACTTTCATGGAATATTTTGTCTAACTTTTTTCTGTCATATTCTGACAGGCAGAGCCAAAAACCCAACCCCCACATCCCCACCTCTAATTCAAACCCTCACACTGTCCCGACACTCTCCCTTAACTCTACATATTGATATCTTCTCGTCCGATTATTAAATAGCACGTACCACCCCCCTTTACAGGGAAAGGCTGCAAGTTAAAAACTAATCCTACACACCCTCCTCTGCTAAAAATAGAATTTAAAACAAGAATTTAAAAAAAAAAGGATACTTTCTGAAGCTGGTGCAGCCACCTCGAACCCTCCTAGCACTGCTTTAAAAAAAATAAATAAAAAAAAATGGAGAAAAAAAAGTCCACCTTCTGAAGGGGAGTGAAGCTGATGCTACTTAGCCAACTCAAGTTTTGTAGGTAAACCAAAACACTGAGAAAGAACAAGATGGCAAAGTCATATAAACTGTACTCCCAGTTACTGATGAAAGCTAAGGCCAAGGGAGATAATTTTCAACTCATGGGTTATTCAACTTATTGTAGGTTGTTTCTTTAGTTAGAAAATGTCTTGATACATCGGTATGGCGATGCCCAGTAGGTAATTATTTAACACACAAAAATTTCATATATTCTAAGATGACACTTTTTCACGATACAGTGGAAACTCCCTTATCAGACCTTCAAAAATCATCCAAATTGAGGTCTTATAAAGGAGGGGTCTTATAAGGGAGGTAATTTTAATACTTACAAAGAAGGGCAATGTTTCAGAGAAGTAGGTCTTATATGGGAGGGAGTCTTATAATGGGAGGTCTTATAAGGGAGGTTCCACTGTACCAACTTTGGTTAAAATCCATTCGCGTATCTTTGAAATAATCAATGTCTTTGTAACATTCAAATCTGATTTACAGGGGTTACATTGGTATGGTTTGCCATTTGGTCAGTCCGACACAATGGGCCACATCTAGAGAGTGCCTGATTCTGCCAAGTTTCTTAAAGATTGGTTCAGTGGGAACCATTCTAACAAGTTTCATCAAGATCTGTTAAGCAGTTTAGGCACTGTGAAGTAGAAGAAGTCTTTTTTATCTCGCACACGCACACATTTATACACACACACATACACACACACAGTCGCACACACACACAGACAGAGAAGCGAACAGGCCTTCATTCCCATTCCAACATACTCCTGTTCTTACAGAAACTGGCGTAGGAGTACAAAAAGGTATCTCCTAAAGCTGATGCAGCCAACTTCGAGTTTTTCAGGAAAACCAAAAAAACAACAACAAGAAGGAACTGAAGGGTCTGTTGTTCTCGTCAAGAGATAAATCAGCGCTGAGACAAAGAGGTGGGTGCCCCAAACCGCTAGTTTAGTTATTGTGTGTGAAACCCCATGGGGGGGAGGGCAAAGTATGAAGCCAATTTTAAGCTCAAGTGACTGGGCTAAAGTCAAGACCCTGTGGTAATAGTATAGTGCCCTATACCAAAGACTGTATAGGGGAAGATAAGCATCCGGTCTCTTTTCACTATATGAGTAGTGAGGACAGAAACACTGGTTATGTCCCTTTTAAACAGGACACATTTTACACGTCGATAGGCCAGTTGAATTCTCCGTTCCAGTTCCTATTTAGTCTGAGTTTTTGGATAGCCGTCACTGTGAATGGTGTACTGTCGACACTAACGATAACTCTATCAGCCCGGTTCGCGGAGCTCTTAATCCATCTTACCCTTTTAGAATAACTTTGGTATAGTGCCCTATACCCACCTTTTGTACTGGGTGTGCAGTTTTGGAAGTGAAGGGGGTGGGGGGTGTAGTGGGAAGGGCAGAGAGGGGTGGGGGCAGGGTATGGTAAAGTTAGTGAGATTTATGCAGATTTAAAAAAAAAAAGACTGATGGGGGTAGTTGGAATGCAAGAGACAGACATTGAGACAGACACAGACATTGAGACAGACACAGACAATGAGACAGACAGACAATGAGACAGACACAGACAGACAGACACTGAGACAGTCAGAGAAGACAGACCAGGACACATAGATAAAAGGGAGAGAGTGGGAGTGGGGTGAAAGGGAGGAGTGAGAAAAAGAGAAAGGGAGACAGGCACTGTCAGAGAAAATTCGGTAAAGGTGAAGATGTGCCACCCCCCCTGCATTTCTCGGTTAATTCTATTTTTCCGTTTTTGCCTTTCTTAAGCTGTATTTTTGGAACATTTTTAGCTAAAAACCTTTTTGGAATACTAACCCTATCCCTAAACCTAACCCTACCCCCCACTATGTACTGCAGTACACCGCGATTTGTCACAGTTGTGGTTTGTTGCGTTTTTTCGTCTTATAGGGTGGGGGGTGGGGTTAGGCTTAGGGCTAGGGTTAGTATTCCAAAAAGGTTATTAGCTAAAAATGTTCCTAAAATACAGCTTTATGTATGGCAAGAAAGGCAATAACAGAAAAATACAATTAACCGAGAAATGTAGGGGGGGTGGCACATCTTGACCTTTACCGAAGATTCATTCATGAAGCACCAAAAATAAAATAAAATAAATAAATGAATGAATTAACTAATTAAAAGAAAAGAGAAACAAAATGGGAAGAACTTGCTGGTTTTTGTTGTTATTTGTTTCTTTTCTGGGGGGTTTCTTTCTTCCCAATCTTGAGAGAAATGAGGCAAGAGAAAAACTGTGAACCTGGGAGGTCCAAATGTTGGTAATGGTATGTGAAACCACAGGGCAGAGACAGAAACCTATGGTTAAAGTTCAAACGGCTTCACTTGAAAGCTAAACACCCTCCCAATCTCATGCTTGTAATATAATCCCCTTTCAGTCTTTAGAAGTGAGAAAATGGTGAGGAGGTGGGGACAGGTTTTATTGGGGGTGGAGGGTCTATTTATTCGTTTGTTAGCTTGCTAGCTAACTGATTTTTGTTTGCTTGAGAGAATAAATAGTGGAGGGGTGCAAAGAGATAAGGATTTAGAAGTAAATTCAGAAAGGTTGAGGGGGGAAGGGGAGGGGGCGTTTATGGGACAATAACTTGAAGGTGCAAACTTCATGCTTTCTGGTACAAGGATTTCTATCCACTTTTTTTTTCCCCCCAGAAAAAGGCTTTCTTAGTTTCTGTATGTGTTCAGTAAGATTCCCATAGTCAACAGAAAAATAACTGTGGTCGCTCTATGGAAGGGGGGAGGCCCATGAAATTGCAGAACGCCAGAAGACTGATAAATCCTTGCCACTGGCACCCTGAGATCTTCCTACAAGAAAAGAATCAACTTCCTCCAACAACCACTCACTACCACAATGAAGACGACAATGATGATGATGATCAGTTCATTCTTACTAATCTTAGCTCAAACTCTGGCATGGGAATTGCAATGAGGTACATTAAATAAAAAATGTTGGTGTGGTAGTCATGGATACCCCCCCCCCCCCCCCCCCCAACACACACACACATCTCCAACCTGAACCTCTGTAATCACCCCCAGACCAACCCTCTGCACTCTAGTCTAACCCTACCCATCCCATTGTGCTAGATACAGTTTTTGAAAATGTTAATAACCAACTTATCAACTTATCAAGCTGAACTTTGACCCAGCAATTTGGCTTATTTCTCTTCCTAAGAACCATAATCAGACCTCTTAGCAAAGTTCTGTCTTAGTCTTACTTTTAACCAATGGGCTAAAGGGGATGGGTGTGAGTAGTTTGTTAGGTATTACATACTTTATAGTCACAGAGGTGTCTCTGTGAAATTCAGGTTGCTCCCACCTGGAGAGCATGTCACACCTAACCCTAACCTTTTTTTCCATGCGATTTTTGTGTGACTGATGAGGAAGGAAAGGGGGTGGAGGGGTAAATGTTGACCAAATGACAACTTTTTCATTGCCACTGGGTTTAACGTATGTTCATTCCTTGAAAAACAAATATCACAGGAAAGGTTATTAGGGAACAAGTACAAGTGGCTAAAGTGTTGAACGCCAAGATCTCCACCACTAGGAATCAAGAAAGCTTCTCCAAACGATCACCACTACAATCAGATAAGACATGAGGATACACACTCAGGAATGCAAACTATGTGGACAGATGAGATGGGGAGACAGTAGGGTGAGAAAGTCCAACAACACAACCAGGGAAGCAGCTTTGATATGGACAACTCAGCTCCCACGCATTATCTCCCCTTCCCCCCATTTCTTGCCCTTGGAACTAACTCATCAACCACCCTTCTACAGTACCTTTATCGGTGTTTATATGGTGACAGAAACTGACAGTCGAGTCTATTTTTCTCTGCTTCTATTCTTGCCGATCTTTTGTTCAGATTGTATGGATCATGCTACATGTACTAGGTTTGAATAGATCTTACAGCTGGCCATTCTTTAGGTGTCTAGGACAGACAATAAGGTGTTCATTGCAGCAAGTTGTGCATAGGGGGAAGGGGGCAGAGAGAGAGAGAGAGGGAGGGAGGGAGGGGGGAGGGAGAGGGAGAGGGAGAGGGAGAGAGAGAGAGAGAGAGAGAGAGAGAGAGAGAATGTGGAGAGAATGTAGCTTCGATCTGAAACCAATACCCTAAGATAATATTAACACAAACTGAGGTTGGCAGGTATTCTTGGGGACTGTGTGACATTATTTGGCAGGAGGCTCACAAAATGTCCATTGTGGTTCTTGTTAATGCCCTTATTGTCCCCCCACCCCCACCCCTTTACACACACCACCCAAATCCCACATCACCGGCACCCCACTCTGTCGATCACCTTATGACATCATGTAACAGGCATGCAGGGGAAATCAGACACTGAAACAGCCTTTTGCTCTGTATCCTGGGGCGCAGAATCTGGTGAGTCTTTCAACTCAAGTGTGCCAAAGACACCAGTGCAAGCACTTAATCCTTTATCTTTTTATCTGTCCTCTCTTCTGTCTAAGGCCTAACTTTTCAGTTTCTTCTCAGGCTTTGAGCCTTTTCTTCCGGGATATCTTAAGGGGTGTCTCTTAATTGAGTTTTAACATTTTGTTAAAAACTGGACCCTCATGTGACAATATGCTAAGATGATCGACACACTGGTCTGAAATTTAGTGCGTCGGGTGGAAGTACTGAGCTTGAGAGACTCAGAGATGCGTGCACAAATGTGCGTCAAAATGAACACTGATCATCATTGACTGACCACAGGCCTGGCAGGCCTCACTATCAATCATCATCATTATTGTTATTGTCATCATCATTATCATTCATTGACCACAGGAGCAGCAGGTGTTCAAAGCACTTGGTGTGGTAGAGATTTCCCATGGCCTGGCAGGCATCACTATCATCATCATCACCACCACCATCAACATCACCATTTACTGACCACAGGAGCAGCAGGTGTTCAAAGCACTGGGTGTGGTAGAGATTTGCTATGGCCTGGCAGGCATCACTATCATCATCATCATCACCACCATCATTTACTGACCACAGGAGCAGCAGGTGTTCAAAGCACTGGGTGTGGTAGAGATTTGCTATGGCCTGGCAGGCATCACTATCATCATTACTATCATCATCATCATCACCACCACCATCAACATCACCATTTACTGACCACAGGAGCAGCAGGTGTTCAAAGCACTGGGTGTGGTAGAGATTTCCCATGGCCTGGCAGGCCTCACTATCATCGTCATCATCATTATCATCATCATCACCATCACCACAATTTACTGACCACAGGAGCAGCAGGTGAAGCACTTGGTGTGGTAGAGATTTCCCATGGCCTGGCATGCCTCACTGGCCCCGGTCACCTTCTCCTGGCACAGCAGACACTGACCTGCACGACCACACCCACACACCATTAGTTACATCGCTAATAGTCAATACAGGTAATACAGTAAATACTAAAATAGGTGGACAAGTATGGTGAAGGAAAAAGTACCTGAGAGGTTGGGTATCCTATGTTTCATGTCGTAGACACTTCAACAGGGAATGACAGCAAATGTTGACTGGAAGGCCTTTTTGTTATTTGAAGTAAGTGAGCACAAATAAATTACTAAAACACAACAAAATGATAAATAATAATTTTAGTTTTGAGTTAGCAGGAATCCACTGCATTTTATAATTGACAACCAGTTTCACTTTCACTTTCAGCCAAGATTTCTAAAACCAGGTGGACATATAATGTGAAACTTATGCTATGGTTCCAATTCCTTCAAAATAAGCTAAAAACAATAGCTGACAACTTACCTAGGTAACAACAAATAAATCTACCCACCCCCACTCCATCTCCAAACCTTCCCTGTACCAGTATACCATACACTGCATAACTGAGAAGGGAAAAAAATCTCCTGACCCACAGATTAATCAATCCTCTTCATTTGGCTGGCTTCTCCTGTAATTCAGCTCCTTGGTATGCTTAGGAAAACATGAAAATATTAGCTCCCAGCCAGACAGCAAGCCAAAGTGGTTAAAACATCGTATCAAACAGGCAATGGCAGCCAAAGCAAACATCTGGCAGACAACAATCCACTGGGAAGCCCTATACGATACTACTGGCAATTCCAGACTAGGCAATACATTGTAGTTGGTACAGAATGAAAGCCTTACAGTTACAAGAATGATAACAATTTACACAAAACATCACTCAAGTCACCGAGTATTTTCAGGTTTGTATTCCAAGTTTGGTATGGTGCTCATCTTTAAGTGTACTGAAACCACCTAAAGCAACAAGGGTGTTGTTGAGTATGTACAGTGACAAGTCCCATACTTTTCATAGGCCGCATCAGCTTTAGCCGTTTAGGTAGTAGGAGTAGTAGTAGTGATAAGGCAGGGCTCCCAGGGACCCCCATTTGGGGGTCTATGAAGCACTAACATTCCAAAGGACCCTCTAAAAGAATGTGCAGGGGGTCCCAGGGATGCACTAGAAAAATTCTTTTTGGCATTCACAATGCCACTGGGAGTGGGACCCTCTATCCCGGCTCTAGGACCCTCTATGCTGTAAGTGAAGGAGTCCCTGGGACCCCTTGTTTTGCTGGACGATTCGGAGCCCTGTAAGGGCTTGATATGGGCCTCGTGGCCTCGTTTAGGTAGGGTAGGATGAAAAATTATAAAAAGACCTGTTGGTTCTGCATGTCTTCAAGGAGATTAAAACTTGTTCAAACATTTTTATGACACTAAACAGTGTAATTTGACAAAAGCATTCATGACCGTTAGTGTGTGTGTGTATTTATCATGTGTAATCTTCAAATGTTCAATTTAAAATTTTAATACAAGTTTTAACCACAAAAAGTGATTTGGAATGTATCTACCTGTTACCGTGTCATGTGTGTGTGCTGTGTGTGTTCAACTTCAAGTACAACATATATATATATATTTTGCTCACATGCTCAGTCACATACAAATACGCACACAGACACACACTGTACATACACTTTTACACACACACACACACACCATCCCTTTACATTCAACCAGTAATTTTCATAAACCCATCTTCACAATCACAGACACCCACCATTCAAGAAACCCAAACATTCCTGCGTTTATTCTGCACACTTCCTGACTATTTCTAGATTCTACTATTCTAGCCTCCAGCCTCACCTGATCTACAGGCAATTTCATGGGACCTTTATAACGTCACCAACATCCCCATCACTTGCTCAGGACTCCTCCCTCCCCACACCCTACTATCCTTCATGAGTACAAAAGACTGAGGCTGAGAGACCTGTGAAGAAGACCCGCTAGGTGGGCTCTTCCATCAAAGCTATGCTAACACCTTGCAGGGGCAATGGGAGGTCAAGGCAGACATCCTCCCTTTCCCCTTTTCTTTCACTCCCCACTTCGCCAACCTTTCTGTCTCTCTTTTCTTCTCCTGATCTCTCTCTCTCTCTCTCTCAGTTCATACAGTCACACACACACACACACACACACACACACACACACACACACACAAGAAACACACACACACACACAGAAAAAGAGAGAGAGAGAGAGAGAGAGAGAGAGAGAGAGAGAGAGAGAGAGAGAGAGAGAGAGAGAGAGAGAGAGAGAGAGAGAGAGAGAGAGAGAGAGAGAGAGAGAGAGAGAGAGAGAGAGAGAGAGAGAGAGAGAGAGAGAGAGAGAGAGAGAGAGAGAGACACACCGTTCCACAACCAATCTCTTTTCTTTTTTTTGCACCTGCCTCAAATCCCACCTAGGCAGGGTGGCTGACTGTGAACAAACACAATTCCCTAAGTTGTGAAACTGAAAGCAACAGTACCCAGGTTTGCTACCTGTCCGCAGCAGAGATTTTTGCGTACCTTTTACACTTTATGAACTGAAAGTGAAATGTACCTTCTTTCGGTTGAGATTGTATTGTCAGGGCTCCCAATCGTCCCGCAAAACAAGGGGTCCCAGGGACTCCTTCATTTAACATAGAGGGACCTAGAGGCAGGATAGAGGATCCCAGTGGCTTCGCGAATGCTAAAAAGAATTTTTCTAGTGCATCCCTGGGACCCCCTGCATTCTTTTAGAGGGTCCTTTAGAATGTTAGTACTTCATAGACCCCCAAATGGGGGTCCCTGGGAGCCCTGATTATATGCGTAATGCCAGTCAGTCAGTCAGCCAGATAACAGAGGGGGGCACATACTACTCCGGCAGGCTATCAGACTAAAACATTTTTTGTAAATTTGTATACAATAGGGGAGATGCCTTCGGTTTGGCTGCGATAATAGAGCTCTACAAGAACAAAAAAACAAGGTCCTGTGCGTTCCTGCATTAAAAAAAACACATTAAAAGTTTAAAGACCTAGGCTAGTGGCAACAATTAAAAGAACTTGTTCTTCTTCTTCTTCAATCGCTCAGACAGTTTCCTGTTAATTATGAGCGCAGACACGTCATGCTGCTGCTATGCGCCTAAGCAAGAAATAATTAGGCCCAGCATGTCCGACTTTGGCTGGAGGAAATCTTTTTGAAAGTGTTCTTGAAAAAAGGCAGGAGAATGGACCGGAAAGGCAGAAAGATAGCAGATAACAATAAGCAAAGGGAAAAGGCAGAGTCAAAGAGAGTGACAGATTAGAGGAAGTTACAAGCATAGAACTTTGAGAAGGTGGGGGGACTATTTATACAAAAGACCCCCGGTATCCCCACGGGGAGAGGAGAACTTGTAACATTGTCAATATGACTGCTTCTGGTGGCCAGACAAGAAATACCTCTAGTGGCTTATTTCATTTCTAGTTTGGATGCTTGTGAACGAGGGGCAGAAAGTAAAAAATAAAATAAACAAGTGCAACGCCGAGCGGCTGCAAAGTCCCCTCGCAGCATCGACGAGGTACTCCGAAATCGGAATGTGTCGGCTGTACACATACACGTATAAAAAGGCATCAAAACAGCACGTAACTACATAAAAAGCCAAAGGCATCAAAACAGCACGTAACTGAATACTTTTTTTATATAGCCTTGGGGTTCAGACCCGTGATTTGAGTGCGTGCGATCATGCGCACACATAAAAATTCATGACAACTGTGTTATAGACCATTCATCAAGAAATGTTGTGAAAAAAACTGCATTAAAATACATGCAAAACTTCGCGAGATATAAGCGATTATGTGTTTCGGGGTTTGAACCCAGTAACTGGCACGACCTTGACCTTAATGTAAAACTAAATGCATCTGATCTGTGGATAGCTTGCATCTTGGCAAACTAGTATACCAAATTTGATGATGACAGACTGAATAGTTTTTGAGAAAAACGGACGAATAGCTGGATGGACGGAGGCACGCCGGACGGACACCGGACGGACGGACCAGACAAAAACAATAGCTCCCCAAACCTAAAAAACAAAGATCTGTTCACAAATCGCCTAAATACTGCACCACCCATGTAAATGATCAATCCATCTAAAGCGCTCATTCCTCTCCATCATTTCAAAGTGAGCAGAGAGAGAGAGAGAGAGAGAGAGAGAGAGAGAGAGAGAGAGAGAGATAGAGAGAGAGAGAGAGAGAGAGAGAGAGAGAGAGAGAGAGAGAGAGAGGGAGAGAGAGGGGGGGAAGGAGAACAGTAGAATGAACAAGTCCTCCCTCTCCTCTCACCCAAACGATTGAACACCCTCCACAATGCCATGCTTGTAGTTGTACAATAATCCAGTTTTACAGAAAATACTGTACATGTACAACACATTCAACCAACTTACCAAGGGAGTGGGAGTGGAAGGAGATCACGATGGCTTGGAGTCAAAACGGACTATCTTTAGATAGTCCATTGATGTATTATTGGATATAATAAAAAAAAAATAAAAAAAATAAAAAGTAAGTGTATAATAACAATGACTGTAGAAATATACAAAGGGGGCTTTACTTTTTTTGCTAACAAGTTCAATAATATGTCAATGGACTATCTAAAGATAGTCCGTTTTGACTCCAAGCCATCGATGTCAGGTAGAAACCAGTGGGGGGGGGGGGGGGGGGGGGGGGGGGGGGGGGGGGGGGGGAGGGGGGAGGTTAACTCAGCCCCCCCAGGCCCAATGATTATGACAGGCGCATGTCAACATAGCTCAATGAAAACTTTTTTTTTTTAAAAATAGGCAAAACATGTCATGTGGACACAGAGAGAGAGAGAGAGAGAGAGAGAGAGAGAGAGAGAGAGAGAGAGAGAGAGAGAGAGAGAGAGAGAGAGAGAGAGAGAGAGAGAGAGAGGAATTTAAAAAGTAGCAAAATATTGAGCTTTGCCCAGGACTCTGACATGTTTTTGTCCACACACTAGTATTATTGTATTAACAGCAGAGGCCTGGGGTGGAAGTAGAGAAGGGAAGGATGCAGCAGCAGGCAAGGCTTTTGTTACAATTAACACGACTGATGGTGTAACTTTACCCAACACATCCGTGAAAAACAAGTACCACCCACACAGAAGGAAGAAAATGTTGGACCCACTATAGAATCTATCAATGATGATAAAACATTGATATTGATAATGATTTTAATATAAGCAAACAAATAATAATAATTACAACTTTCAGACACAACACGTACACACACACAGTCAGTGTCACACATACAAACTCAGAAACTGTTCACACACACACACACACACACACACACACACACACACACACACACACACACACACACACACACTGTTACATACACAAACAGATCACACAACCTAACCTTGGGGCACGCTTTGGTAGCCCAATCAATTACACATTGTCTGGATATTTTTTGCTTAGAATATTAGTTGCCATCACAGAAAATTATAACCAGTGCTTGAGCAAGCTACAAGCTGCCTGTCTAAAGACGGCGCCACACACACGTAAAATCGTATGGGGATGCGATCCGACTGGGCTACGTGAGTCATGATTCACGTGATATACTTCCGATTATAAATAATTCTGATATTTTCGCTCACAATACAGCATACCCCAGTAGACCCAATACATTAATTTCACATGAATCATGACTCACGTTGTCACTATCGCATCACATTCAGATCAAAATCGTATGTAGTGCAGCAGGCCCTTAACTTGCTTAAGTGTCTTTTAAAGTTAATTGTGTCTGATATAATCAGTTATTTTCCAAAACTACTGTAAGTAACCTCTGAGCAAAACTAACCATAGCTGCCAAAACATTCTGGGGCCACCTAGAATTTAGAAGGGTCAGCTAGCCCTAACAATTACAGGTGGCAGCTTAATTATCACTTCAGACGACTTACAAATTACAGGTTTATTATTCACAACTTGGTTCCCAAAACAAAGCCTCACCTGAACTGCTGTTCCACATTCCTAACATGTTTTCATGGTGAAACTAGTTGTCTTATAACTTAGGTAAACTTCCCTTTAAGTTTTATAGACGTTTCTGCTTAACTTAAAACATTGAAAACATGGTCATGACTTAGTTAATAACAATAAGTTATTGTTATTCTTTTCAGACCAGATTTGGTTGGATAAAATTGTATTTTTCATACATGTATGTGCTACAATTACAAAATAAATACAATTTATTTTTATAGCTTCTCTGTTCTCATGGTTAAAAATAATTCTGATTTTAAACACAACTCACTGAGTCACTCTCTCTTTCTCTCTCTCTCCACATCCGATGATCACTGCACAGCTTATCTTTTAGTATAATCAACACTAGTAATATTAATAAAACTTAGGTCTCCACCACTTCTACTAAGTTCCAGTTCTACATTAATAAACAAGAGCAAACACAATTTTTATAATTTTATACATGTAATACACACTAATATAGTAATAAGAATGCCTTTGTTCTTACCAAAATAATCCCCCTGTGGCACCTGCTCCATTTCATCCTCGAGCTGCTGAGTCATGGCAGCCAGCTTCTTCTCCGCTTCAGATGGGCCTTTGCTCCGTGGAGGGGTCACTTGCCAGTTCAGCCCCTTACTCCCATGGGTTGGTGGCTGGGGCTGAGACACCGACGTCTGAGCAGGCACCCCCTGAACAGGGGCCACCAGTCGCACTGGACTCTTGTTCTGGACGCTCGTTCCTGACCGGGCCTGCTGACTGGCTACAGAGGACGCGGTCAGTTCCAGCTCATGGGGGCCGTGGTATGGCGGGGGTGGCTCGGGAGGGGTTTCTGGAGACGTTTTAGACGCAGGTCCCGGGCTTGTCAAGCGCATGTCCCTCTCCAGCTGCTGTGTCAGGGCAGCCAGTTTCTTCTCAGCCTCAGACTGGCTGTTGGGGTGAAGTGGGACGCGAGCAGGTATGACAGGCGGGACTGGACTTTGGGGCTCTGCAGCACTACTGATGGCAATGTGGCCGTGATTTGTCTGTATGTGGGGAGGTCTCACACCGTTCTGATTTACACTGGAATTCAAGTTACCCGACTGCATGCTGACCTGAGGCTGTGCTGGCATAGTCCGCATTCTGGGATCAGTGTAGATATGAGGCGGTGCTGGTTCATTAAATCGGTTATCACTAAGCAACGACACACTGCGAGGCCCAAGAGACGCAAGGGAGGGCATCACGTTACCATGCAAACCTGAATATAAGTCCTGCTCAAGACCCGCTATCACCCGCTGAATGGCGGCACGGTCCTGAGGTCCTGCTAAACTTCCACGAGGAGAGGGAAACTTGTCAAGCAACACTCCTGTCAAACTTGTCCTTGGACTGGAGTGTTTGGACTCCAGTGATGCAATACTGGATCGAGGACTAGCCATACTTGATCTAGGGCTCCCAAACCGTTGGTCATAGGGTGGTGGTGGTGGTGGATTTGTTAGACTTGTACGTGGACTGGAATTCTTGGAATCACCACCCCCACTTCCTAAACTTGACCGTGGACTGGAATAGTTGGAATTGTTCACAGGGTTGCCAGGTAAGTTGGCATAGATGGTTTGATGATGACTGTGATGGACTGAGTGTGTCTGCATCATGTTGCTTGTTCTTGGGGCCGGGTAACGGGTCCCACCTATCATTACACCACGGTTTTCGAACGGGGAATGACTCGGAGACATGTGTAACGGTTTTCCTTGCAAGGACGTTGCGTTGCTGGCAACACCGCCTATGGAACCTGCACCCCCAACCCCAGCAGGGATGGGGGGTTTCCCCTCCCTCACACTCACTGAAGAAGATGCAAAAGCAGCTCGATGTTCAGTTTGAATAGTACCACCAAGCTTTGGCGAATATCTTACCGTCTGTATCTGACTTCTTTGTTGCTGCATGCTGGTAGTGTACACACTGTTTTCTTCGCTGGCGGTAGGGCTTGAAGTATCAGACTTTCTGTCTGTCACAGCACGCCAGTACAACTGAGGATTTGCACTTGTTGCCACTTCGAAAGGATTTCTGTCTTCACTGAAACGATTTACATCTGAATCCAGCCCGTCGCCGTAAGCTGCCATAACGCCGAAACCCAGCCATACACACGGGCACTGTGAAAGTCCACTGAAAGTTTTCT
Organism: Phymorhynchus buccinoides; assembly: GCA_017654935.2. Lineage (NCBI taxonomy): Eukaryota > Metazoa > Mollusca > Gastropoda > Neogastropoda > Raphitomidae > Phymorhynchus > Phymorhynchus buccinoides. The sequence continues at coordinate 40,933,083 of CM065695.1, read as the reverse complement.
TTCCGAGCTCCTCGCATTCTCACACAGCACAACACAGAACAACATTGGCTAGGCCTACAATGGCCGAGAACGCGCAGCGATAAGTGAGTCATGGAGCGAATCGTCTGGGTGTGTAATCTCGATAAATGCGCTAACAAATGTAGTTCTATCTAAACGCGCTAGATTCGATGTTATTTTGAGTCATTTCTCCTACGAATTCACTAAACAATGTTTGCAAAGTATATATCTTTACTATATGTTCTACCTTATTCGTCGTAAGGCCAAAATATGAAGAAGAGAAAGCCGGAAGCTGCTTCACTTTCAATGCGCAGATATCAACATAGAAACTTGGCGTGGAAGTAGGCCTACATTGGTTGGCTATGGGCAGATGCCAACAAAAAAAAAGTTTCTAAAAATAAGAAAAGGAGGTTCTGCAGTGTTCAAAGCCAGCTCTCGTTCACACGCAAGAAAACTTTTCTAGGCCTATCGTGATTTGTTTGCGATGGCATGCTGTTTGGGTTTGAATGATGTGCTGGGGCACTTGTTTTCGTCTGCGTTTTGTACACAGTGGGCCCAACTCCAAGGGCTACTTTCAGTTTGTTTTCACTCCAAACATTTGAGATTTTGCGTACCTCCACCCCCACCCCCTCCTCTCTCTCTCTCTCTCTCTCTCTCTCTCTGCCTTTGCCTGTGCATGTTTGAGTGCGCGCGCGCACACGCGTGGGTTTGTGTATGTGTGTGTGTGTACGCGCGCGCGCTGCCGTATGTGCGTGCCTGCGCCCGGGCAGTGCGCGCGATCGAGTGTCGGTGTAGGCCGGGCAAAAGCGAAACTGAATAGGGGCTAGGCTTTGGTGTGGGCCGTGTTTTAATTGTTTTTTCTTCTTTTGTTTAGAGGGCAAGATGTAAACAAGCCCATTGTGTGCTTATTCTTTTCCCTCAATAACAAATTTTCAAGATTTTTTTCGAAGTCTCTCTCTCTCTCTCTCTCTCTCTCTCTCTCTCTCTCTCTCTCTCTCTCTCTCTCTCTCTCTCTCTCTCTCTCTCTCTCTCTCTCTCTCTCTCTCTCTCACTCAATCACGGTCTTTGAAGTAGCAGGCGAGCGGGTTTTTCTACTGTTGATAGGGCCTACCGAGTAATGATCGTGTTGATTCACTTGTTCGGTATTTCTGGTCGGGATGTCGGTAAACATTAATTTTTGTCATTCTTAGGTCTAGGGTGGTGGGAAAGGAGATGGAAGGGGAGAGAGAGAGAGAGAAAGAAAGAGCACAGAACTAGTATAGGAAGAAACGGAACTTAGAGGACAGACTCGGTGAGGAGGGGGGGGGGGGGGATGAGTTCATGGGTATAATTATAGAGATGACACATACACACACACACGTGTAGGCCTGCAGTTTCTTGGAACACACGCGCGCGCGCGCGCACACACGCACGCACGCACGCACACACACACACACACACACACACACACACACATGTAGGCCTACATATTCTCAGGTTTGAGACAGACCTAATTTTTTCTTCTTTTTTTTCTTTTTGTCGTTGTTAAACATCTTTACGTATACAGTAATTACAATAGAAACATTATTACTCATACATTGCAATGGGAACGAGGGCTGTGCGTTGCCTGTGCGCGCGCACGAGTGTGTGTGCGTGTGCGTATGCGTGTCCGTGTCAGTGTGACCAAAATGTGTTCCAGTTCATAGCGCCTAAACCAATGAACCGCTCTTAATGAAACTTAGTACAGTAGTTCTTTAGACCTTGTAGATGCTTCACAATGCAATGCAATGATGGTTAGTTTTGCATCCAATTAGGCGTTGCCTCTTATGGACAAATGTATCTTGAAGACTTGGTCTTCCCGGTTGAAGATGAGGATGAAGTAGATGATGATGGGACAGGAGTCTTGACGTGGCAGCCGTCGTGGATGATTCCGGAACACGTGCACCCTGAACGCGGATGCGCAGTCTGTTACTGGAACGTTCGGACAGAGTCCGAATCGAAGACTTTCTGTCCTAGATGCTAGAGTGGAGTCAGCATCGGTGTCGCGGTAGGAGAAGATGAAGCATTGTGAGACAGCCAAAGGTTCAGCGGTAGGAGAAGATGAAGCATTGTGAGACAGCCAAAGGTGCTCCGCTTGTCTTGTCGCTGGTTTTGGTGAGCAAACCTCCCCTCCAATGCTGTCTTCAGGACCACCGGGCGACCTGCTCCATACCGGGTAGTCGATGTCGTTGCAAATGGGCAGGAGACACACAGTCAAGTCGAGTCGTCTCTGTAGGTAGGCGTGATTTTTTCCAGAGGAATCCCTTCCCAGTGGATTGCCAGCCCTCCCAGAAGATGTAAGTTCTGCGCATCCATCCACTGGGCACCAGACACAGCCAAAGTCCACTGGGCACCGGCGGTCTGTTGACCCAGAGGTCAACGCTGCAGAGATGATCCAAGTCGCCGTATGTCGTTCTTATGGCGCGCCAAAGATACAAAACTCTATCTATCTGTTCGATAGAGTTTCGAAACTGTATCTATCAGTTCGATAGAGTTTGAAAACCGTATCTAGCTGTTCGATAGAGTTTTAAAACTCTGTCGAACAGCTAGATAGGGTTTCCACAAAATAACCCTATCGAGATATAGTTTTTCTATCGCGATTTCTGATTGGTACATGGCTTCAGCGACTAGTTTGTGGCCTTGGCAGGGCAGTGACGATAGGCCTAGGCCCCTACATGATAAAATCGAAGTGATAGTTCCTAATACTACACTCACCGTCGTCAGATGCATTGTCGCCCATGATGCTACCGGGAGAAGAAGAAAGAAGCTCGCAGATCTTGCTTTGCACATTGTTTGGTTTCGCGCCGTTTATTGTTGAAATTAGGCTAGGTATAGGTCACAGTCAAAGATACTAGTCCTATCTACCAATGAAATGCTTTGTTTAAAAAAAGTATCAAAATGGCGCGTTCGATAGAGTTTTACGACGAGAAACTCTATCTAGCTGCTCGACAGAGTTTTGAAACTCTATCTAACTGCTAGCTATAGTTTAGAAACTGTATCTAACAGTTCGATAAGGTTTTAAACTGTCGAACTGCTAGATAGAGTTTTGTATCTTTGGCGCGCCATACGTTCTTGTCAGCTCGCAAGTCCATCAACTCCCAATGGTGAGGGAGGAGGACTGTGTCGCCCGCCCTTCCTACTATCTGCCACTTAGTAGACTTCGTATGCAATCTGCCACATTGCATCGGAATCAGCGCGCATATAGAGAGAGAGTCAGTAGGGTATAGTCCACCCTCTCTGTACGGATCCCCGGGCAGGAATGATGCTTAACGTAATGTCAGAGTCACAGAACGACGAGCCATATCAACGTAATCCCAGTCAGATTTGTTTGCATATTAAAAAGACACTGAATATTTAAACATTTATGGATGGATTTAAGCCAAAGTAGGCATAGTGAACAGGTGTCACCTAACAACTTTTCTTGTAAAATATTTAATTTATCAGTATTACCTGATACAGGAATTCGTTTAACACCCAAAAAACACCCGACGAATACTGTTATTCATGTGTGTAGTGAGGTCTGTGTGGGTGTATGTTTGTGTGTGGGTGTTGCTGGTACTGGGGCCACCTTTATATGGCGTAGCCAGTTTCTGATAGACTTATTCATTTTTTTCTTCCACCTGCATTTCAAACTTTATAGACTTAAATGCTTAAGATATATTAATATAATCATGCACGCGTGTGCAGGCCTAGTATTGCAGTGTCTCCAGGATCTGTTCCGGGCATTGAATGATGCTTGTGGTGGTTGGTTGATGGTTCGTCTCACATGTGCTCTTTGTATCTGAGCGGACGTTGAACCCAACTTTTATTCATTTAATCATCCACATTTACCCAAATAGCCTATTAACTGGTGAATTCAGTCATCTTAAAAAAATGGACGTAGTCACTTCACTTGTGGTAATTGATATAGGCTTACAAGCCTGTGTAGGCTAACACCTTACATTCCTGGCTCCAAATAATAGATTAGGCCTACAAGTGTACGTAGGTCAACTTACAACAAGTCCTGGCGCAGGGAGAAAGATCATGTGGTAGAGTGGTTAAGACGTTCGCCTGCCAAATGTAATGCGTGACTGTAGACTGAGTGACCCGTTTCGAATCCCGGCCTCGTCCTTTCTTTCTAATTTGACAGGAAAATCGAACTGAACGTCGAGTCCTTCGGATGGGGACTTAAAGCTAGTCTGACCCGTGCGCCGCGTTTACGCACGTAAATATCCCACGGCAGTTGAAAGTCGGTAAGAGCAGCCTCAGGCTGCCTGGTATCGCCAAATTGATAGATAGGTTTTCCAAGTGTGCCCACACCCCCTCCTCCGACCCTGTGCACCCCCCCCCCCCTCCTCACAAAAAAATTTGGTAGGCGCTGCACTTGCAGCGACGCGCCTCCCCAGCCCGAATTTCACAGATATAAGTCTCTGTGAATAGAATATACCAAATACCAAATACTTTTTGTTTGATTAGGCCTAATATAGATGGATAGGAGCCTACATAATTATTTCCTTCACGAAAACGTTACAGAAACAAGACGCGTGTTCCGAACTCTTTTCATGCGATGTCGCCTTCCTTTTATGTATTTGCATGTACAAATATGTCCTGATTAATAATTCATGTCGAATGATTATGTACCCCTCCCCACCCCTCTCTCTCTCTCTCTCTCTGTGTGCGCGCGCGCGTGTGTGTACGTGCGTGCGTGTGTGCCTGCGTGCACGCATGTCAGTCAGTGTGTGTGTGTGTGTGTGTGTGTGTATGCGCGCGCGCGCGTGTGTGTGTTATCTTCTTGCTCGTCTTTGTATAGCGTCTTTGTTTGAATGCATTATGAATGTTTTTATAACGTATATTATTATTTATGTGCGTTTCGGTTTGATTTATATCAAGATTTAGCGCCGTATAAATACAATATGTTGACTAGTTGTTGTTGTTGTTGTATGGACTAAGAGAGACTGACAGACAAGGAGGGGAAGGCCAGTGTGTGTGTGTGTGTGTGGGGGGGGGGGGGGGGGGGGGGTAATCCTACGGAAAGAAAAACGAAAAATGAAGAAACATGTAGGCTCCTACAACTAGTAATCTTGCACCTTGATATGCACAAGCCGTCATACATGCACTTGATCTTGTTGAAAATAAATAGGGTGGGTATCAGGGGCGGATTATGCTGTTGATGAGGGTGGGGGGGGGGGGGGGGGGGGGGGGGGGGGGGGGGGGGGAGTTCCAGTAGATTTTAAAATCGTTTATGATTACAAATTGGTCCTGGTGAAAGGTAGCTCGTGTGTGTGTGTGTGCGCGCGCGCGCGCGTGCGAGAGAGAGAGAGAGAGAGAGAGAGAGAGAGAGAGAGAGAGAGAGAGAGAGAGAGAGAGAGAGAGAGATTTGTTCGTTTGTTTTCTAGTAAACAGCTGGGGGGGGGGGGGGGGGGGGGTCCGTGCATTGCGACTAGGACCCCCCTATCCGCCCTTGGATGTAAAAGAGAGTGGGTGGGGTTTTCTTTTTCTTGAAATAAGTGAAGCGTTTCATCTCAGCATAGTATTAGTTTCACCGTTACACCGTTACGAGTTTAACACCGGTGTTAGAGCCTATCATACCTGCGCTGTTGTCGTTACTCATGCAGCAAGTAGGCCTATAGGTAGGCATTGACGTAGGGCCTATAAAACATCCGTTTAGAAAGGAAAGAGAAATGAGAGAGAGAGAGAGAGAGAGAGAGAGAGAGAGAGAGAGAGAGAGAGAGAGAGAGAGAGAGAGAGAGAGAGAGAGAGAGAGAGAGACAGACAGACAGAGAAGGGAACGAACGAAACAAGGATGGAAAGAACAGAAAGAAAAAAAGATTAAAGAAGGAGTAGGCTTATAACGGACAAAATATAAAACAAATAGGCTTACTGAAGAGAGAGAGAGAGAGAGAGAGAGAGAGAGAGAGAGAGAAGGGAACGAACGAAACAAGGATGGAAAGAACAGAAAGAAAAAAAGATTAAAGAAGGAGTAGGCTTATAACGGACAAAATATAAAACAAATAGGCTTACTGAAGAGAGAGAGAGAGAGAGACACTGCACGCATGCATGCACGCACGCACACGGCGCGCGCGCGCGCGCGCGCACGCACACACACACACACACACACACACACACGTGCGTGCGCGCGTGCATTTCTCTCATTTATAAATAGCATTTATTTGGGGTGTTTCTCAGCAACTGGAGAGAAAAAGAAGAGAAAGGAGCGAGAAGCAGGAAAGAACGAAAAATATGAAGAAAAGAAAGAAAGAGTGAAACAACAAAATATACACAAAATAGCACGGAAAAACACACACACACACACACACACACACACACACACACACACACACACACACACACACATACACACACTGACACACACACACACACACACACACACACACACACACACACACACACACACACACACACACACACACACACACACACACACACACACACCAGACACACACCACACACACACACACACACACACACACCAGACACACACACATACACACCAGACACACTGACACACACACACGCACACCAGACACACACAACACACACACTGACAGATACACACACACACACACACACACACACACACACCAGACACACTGATAGACAGGCAGATACAATGCTGCAAAACTCAAATACAAAACCGAAAGACGCACACAAAACACAAATACGTACATGAAATGTTATTTTCAAAGGACATGATAAAATCAAATAGAATGGAATACCAGTAAAATGAAAATGAAAGAAAATATGATATAAAGTACAATGAAATAAAAGTAAACCACATAAAATGGTCCAATGTGTTGCGCATTTATAAAGTTAGTGTGGGTGTTTCACGCACGGAAGCATTTTGGTGGCGGTTGAAATTCACTCCACTGAAGCAATCAATCAAACTGCTTTTTTTCTTTATTGGTGCATTGGCGCAAGGAGGGGAAAACCGTTTACTGCAAGTCTAGTAATCATCATATAGTAAAAAGCCAACTGTCCGTGTGTGTGTGTGTGTGTGTGTGTGTGTGTGTGTGTGTGTGTGTGTGTGTGTGTGTGTGTGTGTGTGTGTGTGTGTGTGTGTGTGTGTGTGTCTGTCTGAAACACGAAACGGGCCTTATAACTCCGCCGTTTTTCGACCGAATCGCTTCAAATTTGCTGTGAGCCCTCACGGGGTGATGGCAATATGAATGTAATATATTAAAGTATCTGTTCTCAAAAGAGAGAGAGAGAGAGAGAGAGAGAGAGAGAGAGAGAGAGAGAGAGAGAGAGAGAGAGAGAGAGAGAGAGAGAGAGAGACATACAGAGCAGAGAACAGATAGAAAAGAGAGAGAGAGAGAGAGAGAGAGAGAGAGAGAGAGAGAGAGAGAGAGAGAGAGAGAGAGAGAGAGAGAGAGAGACATACAGACAAACAACATACAGAGCAGAGAAAAGATAGAAAAGAGAGAGAGAGAGAGAGGAAGAAAAAATAGAGATTTAACGCCTTCTGGGCCAAAGGGCCATTTGGGGCACTTGAAATTATAAAGATCCTGGAAAAAAGAAGATTTTGATCAAGAATACAGATAGTTTTAGTTGGGTTTTTTTAAATTGTAAAGATTTGGTAGAGAAAAGTTCAAAGTAGAAATTGTTTTTATTTTTATAGAGGTTTTTGAGAAACTTTAATAGAAACAAGTTGAGTTTTTGTGTACAATCTAAATTTATAGTGATAAAAGTGTTTATTTAAAATATATTTAGCAGTTTGCTATTTACATGTCTGGCAGGGAGAGGAAATCTATGATTAAAAATATGATATAAAGTACAATGAAATAAAAGTAAACCACATAAAATGGTCCAATGTGTTGCGCATTTATAAAGTTAGTGTGGGTGTTTCACGCACGGAAGCATTTTGGTGGCGGTTGAAATTCACTCCACTGAAGCAATCAATCAAACTGCTTTTTTTCTTTATTGGTGCATTGGCGCAAGGAGAGGAAAACCGTTTACTGCAAGTCTAGTAATCATCATATAGTAAAAAGCCAACTGTCCGTGTGTGTGTGTGTGTGTGTGTGTGTGTGTGTGTGTGTGTGTGTGTGTGTGTGTGTGTGTGTGTGTGTGTGTGTGTGTGTGTGTCTGTCTGAAACACGAAACGGGCCTTATAACTCCGCCGTTTTTCGACCGAATCGCTTCAAATTTGCTGTGAGCCCTCACGGGGTGATGGCAATATGAATGTAATATATTAAAGTATCTGTTCTCAAAAGAGAGAGAGAGAGAGAGAGAGAGAGAGAGAGAGAGAGAGAGAGAGAGAGAGAGAGAGAGAGAGACATACAGAGCAGAGAACAGATAGAAAAGAAGAGAGAGAGAGAGAGAGAGAGAGAGAGAGAGAGAGAGAGAGAGAGAGAGAGAGAGAGAGAGAGAGAGAGAGAGAGAGACAAACAACATACAGAGCAGAGAAAAGATAGAAAAGAGAGAGAGAGAGAGGAAGAAAAAATAGAGATTTAACGCCTTCTGGGCCAAAGGGCCATTTGGGGCACTTGAAATTATAAAGATCCTGGAAAAAAGAAGATTTTGATCAAGAATACAGATAGTTTTAGTTGGGTTTTTTTAAATTGTAAAGATTTGGTAGAGAAAAGTTCAAAGTAGAAATTGTTTTTATTTTTATAGAGTTTTTTGAGAAACTTTAATAGAAACAAGTTGAGTTTTTGTGTAAAATCTAAATTTATAGTGATAAAAGTGTTTATTTAAAAGATATTTAGCAGTTTGCTATTTACATGTCTGGCAGGGAGAGGAAATCTATGATTAAAAACCCTGAGGGTTAATTTTTTTTATCTTGTGCTCAAGGAGCTTTATTTATAAACAATTTAAAAAAGGAGGCAAAGGCCTTCGTAACTTTTTATACAATATATACATTTAAGTTAATGGTTAAGGTCCGCTATACAAGTTAAGTGACCAGAGGGTCACGGGACCTAATGTTTAAGAACAGTTTTTATTTTTTATTGTTAAAAACCTTTAACTTAATACAGAGCAGCACTAGACTGCTATAGGGTTACTCTAAGCATTACATGATCAAATGATCACGGAGTGCCCTAGTTTAAAAGAACTATTAAAAAGTTTGTATGTGCAAAAATATATACATCGGAGTTTTGTACATATGTTCGTGACTTTCAGGTTCAATTAGGGTTTTATTTTTAGTGACAAGTAAAAATGGTTTCTTTTGGTTAGATTTAAGATCCCAATTGTTATAGGATATATTTAGCTTATTAAACTTTTGTTTTAAATTTTATGGACATCGCTAAAATATATTTAATCCAAAGTCTTCTGCATTAGTTGTTAAAACGTATGTTAAAAGGATTTTATCTGGTGCATTATAAGTAGTTTTATATTTATAAAGATTAAAAATGGTTTTAAGAGTTACAATTACAATTTAGTTTGTTATGTTTTATTATTTAGTAGTGAGGCCTTTTTCCTCTTTCCTTTATTCATCAGTAGGGACTCTAGCTCCTCCAATGTGTATCATTAAATCGAGTAGTACTTCCGTGCAGATAGACAAACATAGAATGACTGATAAAGATTTTGACATGCATACAGACAAATAAACAGATTACTTCTTCTGTGGTGGTGACCAACTTCTTGATATAGAAGGAATTACACACACAGACAAAATTATGCACACAGACAAACAGAAATACAAAAACAAACAAACAGAGAAAAGCAGACTGAGATATTCATATCACAGTTGTAAATAATTTTTTTGTTCTTTTTCTTTTACAACGGCAATAACAACAACAACTCCAAAGAATATAAAACAGAAAAAGATAAAAAGAAAGAAACATAGAAAATATGCCAAAACAAAACAAAACAAAAAATGGACAAGTGGATCGCCGAGCGACAGATAAGTCCCCGAGCGGCTGAACTGAGCAGCAATGTTGTTTGCCCGTTACGCCCCCCTACCTCCTCTTCCCTTCACATCATAACCCTGGTCCTGCTTGCGTTATTTGGGTGATACACCTATCTTCACATTGAAATCGTGATTACTTGCATTGAAACCGGAATTAAAGGCTGATCCATGTTGTTCATGAGGGTGATTCAGGGTGGTCCTTAGTGGTGGATCACCTGGATCGCCCTCCGGAACACCCTGGATCACCCTCAGGAACACCCTCGATAACCCTCTTGCCTATTCAGGTTGTTCCTGAGGGTGTTCCAGGGTGGTCCTTAGTGGTGGCGCGCGTGTGTGTGTGTGTTCGTTCTTTAATTTCACGTCTATCCACCTTACAGTGATCTTAGACAAGTGTGTCAAGTCAAGTCAAGTCAAGTCAAAATCATCTTTATCGAGGGTTAAAGAATAAGCTAACAAAGCTTTTTTTCATCCTGCCCTCATGTGTGTGTGTGTGTGTGTGTGTGTGTGTGTGTGTGTGTGTGTGTGTGTGTGTGTGTGTGTGTGTGTGTGTGTGTGTGTGTGTGTGTGTGATTCAGATTCAGATTCAGATTCAGATTCAAATATTTATTGTGTTTGAAAGGCAATAACTGTTAGGGTGTGTGTGTGTGTGTGTGTGTGTGTGTGTGTGTGTGTGTGTGTGTGTGTGTGTGTGTGTGTGTGTGTGTGTGTGTGTGTGTGTGTGTGTGTGCATGTGTGTGTTTTGTTTATCTGCCTGTGTGTCTGTGTTTGCCTCTTTCTGTTTCTCTCTGTCTATGTCTCTCTCTCTCTCTCTCTCTCTCTCTCTCTCTCTCTCTCTCTCTCTCTCTCTCTCTCTCTCTCTCTCTCTCTCTCTCTCTCTCTCTCATTCTCTCACATACTAGTAACAGATCTGTTACTTAGTATTAGGCCTATATATTAGGCCCCAAGACAGAGCTTTCGGAATCTGGCGAGCGTCAGGCGCTATTGTTATGGTTATACGGTTTGTACATTTTATGTAAATGACTCAGCAATCTATTTATGATGTTGAACAGGTAATACCATTAATGTTTTTCTCTTTCTGCCTGTTGATTATTATTTTTCTGTCTGCGTGCATGTGTGTCAGTGAGTGCTTGCATGCATGCGTGTTGTGTGTGAGTGTGCGCGCGCGCGTGCGTGCGTCCGTGCGTGCTGTGTGTGTGTGTGTGTGTGTGTGTGTGTGAAAATACAAATAGAAATTACGACTACGATCTGTGTAAGGGAGATAATAAAACAATAATCACACTTATCTTTAGATGCTCAAGGTTGTTTCCCTTCATTGCGTCAGGCATTCAAAAGCGTGTGCGCATGCTTATATCAGTCTATTAAAAAATCGGGAATTTCCTTCTAATTGCAGTACTGCCAGGATCGTCCCACCATCTATTATATTCATAACTGTTCCTGGTCGGAGCACGTTAAACGGATTTTCATTGGAGCGTCAGTTAATACAGTGGAACATCCCTTATAAGACCTCCGCATCTGTATTGTTAAAAATTCGAGACTTTCCTGGCAGGTGTCCAGGGGCCGCCCAGGGCACTGGCAGGGTACAGGGATGGGGGGTCCATGGACAACGCCCCCCTGAAGCAGAAGAAAAAGCAAAATCATAGTCAATTTGAAGCTTATTCCAGGCTTGTAAAGTTAAACACTTTTTTCCTCTTGAACTTTGAATCCAATTTTTGGGTGGTCAAAAGTTTGAAAAACAGGCGCCGCTTCGTATCCGAGGCAAGGTTGCATCCATGCTAGTTTCTTTCAAAGGTACCATGAAAGCGATGCATCATAGTCAGATAGCCATAGTCATAAGTACTCCCTAACTCACTCAGGACAACCGAGTTATCTCCCCATACAACCGTTCAGGATTAGCTCTTCACATGGGGTTGTTAACCCGACTGCCAGAGAAAAAGAAAAAAAATCATTGTACAAATCATGCCATACTGGCATTGAAAAATACAACTGATAGAGCCAATCTAAAAAAATGGTCTGGGGATATAACTCTCTTGACTGTGTTAGAGCAAAAGCCAGTACATAAGAGTTATTCCTCTTCATTTGATGACATCATCAGTGATGTCATGAAGTCAGTACGTGATATGTTATACGGAAGTCAAGAGGTTAAAAAAACCCAGGATCGTTCCCACCTTATTTATATCTACTAATGTCCCGTATGTGTCTGTTCCAGACCGGAGGACGAAAGCAGAATTTCATTCAGACTCCCTCCCACATCAAGATAAGACCCACTTCTCTGAGACATTGCCCTTCTCTGTAAGTATTAAAATTATCTCTCTTATAAGACCCCTCCCTTAGAAGACCTCATTTGGGATGATTTTTGAAGGTCTTATAAGGGAGGTTCCACTGTAGTCTGCACGGGCCGACATATTGCAGTATCTCCAGGATCGGCCCGTTTATAATGAAGACCACCGTACCCCGGCAGAAGAACTTGTCTCTGCTCAAGGCAAATACCACGAGGATGGACAACTTTCTTTCTACTGTGACCTTGGAGGCATGCGCGTGTTCGTATGCATAGGGGAAGACGGGGTATAAAGCGCATGGGCGGGTAAGAAGCCCACCCCAATTATCTCATGAAATGAAGCAAATTTCAGTCTCATTTTGCCCATGAGACGAGCGTTAATGTCTAGCATTCGT
>CM065695.1:40895551-40900551 GCA_017654935.2 Phymorhynchus buccinoides | reverse complement strand
TACGCGACGTTAAACTGAACTTCCATTATCACGATTCACAAGATATTTCTATTTCCCCATGGCAACACAGTGAGATGTAAAGGGCTAACACTATTTGCACGAGATATTTCTATTTCCCCCACGGCAACACAGTGAGCAGTAAGTCATATTAAGAGAGGGCTGTCACTGTGTTGCCATGGGGAAATAGAAATAGCTCGTGAATAATGTTAACGTGTACACAGACCTTTAAGAAGTTGCTTTGTTTTACCATAAGTCATAAGTTTCTTTATTGTCCATTGGCAGTGTACAAACTGCACATGGAAAATTGTCTTCACCGTGTAAAATAAGACGAGGATATATCAAAATAAAAATATGAAATAAAAATATGAAACATTACATTTACATTTAAACAAATATGAAACTCTCACACCACACCCAATCATTCATCCGCTCCGCTATCTTGCTTACTCATCATGCAACACACCACCACTTTCGCCTTCATTTTTAACCCCCTTTTTTTTTTTTCTTCCTTTCCTCCCCTTTTCCTTGTTCCTTTTTTTTCTTTCTCTTTTCCCCCCTTTTCTCCCCCCCCCCCTCACCTTCTTTCTTTCTTTTTCATTTTCTTTGTTTAGATAGGCTTTTCCCCGCTCTCTTTCATTCCTATTGTCTGTGTGGCTGACTAAGATGGACATTTCCAAGAGCGCCTTAGTGTTGTTGTTTGATACAAAAATGTTTGGGCTTCTGTGTGACCTAGTGCTTGGTGTACTGACACATTCATACTGTGTGAAGCTGGTGTATGCGTGGGAGAGAGAACTCAGAACTCAGAACTCAGAACATTTTTTTAATGATTAGGCCATCTGCCCGTATCAAGAAGGGGAGGTGAGGGGAAGGGGTGTTGGTGTAGATACATTGATCATTCATAGAAAAGGGAAAATAAAAATAAACATAAAAAGTAAACAATAATGATCGAACCCAATCCAAAGTAAACCAACCAAGGGAACACATAGCAAGGCATAAGAAAGGGAAGTGGAAGGAACATACATAAATGGTATGAAGTATTACGAGCAGCGACATAAACTATTGTTGCGTGGGAGAGAGAGAGAGAGAGAGAGAGAGAGAGAGAGATAGAGAGAGAGAGGAACGAGAGAAGAGAGACATACGAGAGAGAGAGAGAGAGAGGAGATGAGTGAGAGGAGAGAGAGAGAGATGAGAGAGAGAGAGAGAGAGAGAGCAGAGAGAGTGAGAGAGAGAGATGAGAGAGAGAGATAGAGAGAACTAAGAGAGAGAGAGAGAGTGAGAGAGAAAGAGATAGAGGTGTGTGTGCGTGTGCGTGTGCGTGTGCGTGTGCGTCGTGCGTGGTGCGTGGTGTGTGTGTGTGTGTTGGGTGTGTCGTGTGTGTGTGCCTGTTGTGTGTATGTGTGTGTGTGTGTGTGTGTGTTGGTGTGTGTGTGTGTGTGTGTGTGTGTGCTGTGTGTGTGTAGCTCTTGTGTGTGTGTGTGTGTATGTGTGCATGTGCGTGCGTGCGTGTGCATGATATATATGCTCGTGTGGACCCATTCACCTATCAACAAGGCTGACGAAGAACCTACGTTCTCAATCTCCCTTCAATGTATCCCACAGCAGGTCAGACCTTCTTTCCCATCTTGCGTTTCTTCATCCTTGCAACCAGACCTGGCAGTCACCATTTTCAACATCCATTATGAAAAAAAAGGAAAAAAAAGTTGTGTGCAAATGATCTTCTTCACCAACCCCCGAGATAAGCGTTGTACTGACTGGGCTATATAAAATATCTTTTGTGAAGTACACATTTCAGTTCTTTAAAAGCATTTTTGATGATGGCTGGGCTCAATAAAAATCATATACAAATGATGTCCTTCACAAAGCCCTGGAAAAGCTGTGTGCTGCCTGGGCTATGTAAGAAACAAAATGGGGAAAACACGTTCCTTACATAGCCCTGAAAAAGTTTTGTACTATCTGGGCTATGTAAGACACAAAATGGGGAAAACACGTTCCTTACATAGTCCTGGAAAAGCTGTGTGCTGCCTGGGCTATGTAAAACACAAAATGGGGAAAACACGTCCCTTACATAGCCCTGAAAAAGCTTTGTACTATCTGGGCTATGTAAGACACAATATGGGAAAAACACGTTCTTTAAATAGCACTGAAAAAGCTTTGTACTGTCTGGGCTATGTAAAAAAAAAGAAGAGAAAAATACGTTCCTTGTATAGCCCTGAAAAAGCTATGTGCTACATAGGCTATGTAAAATATAATGTGGCAAATATGCGTTCTTTATATAACTCTTGAACAAGCTGCATGCTGACTGGGCTATGTTAGCATTGTGAATATGATGTGTCTTTTACATAGCCCTGTATAAATGGTGCATGCTGACTGGGCTATGTTAACATTGTGAGTATGATGGTTTTTTTTTTTACATAGCCCTGTATAAATGGTGCATGCTGACTGGGCTATGTTAACATTGTGAGTATGATGTGTCTTTTACATAGCCCTGAATAAATGGTGACCATGCTGACTGGGCTATGTTAACATTGTGAGCATGATGTGTCTTTTACATAGCCCTGAATAAATGGTGCATGCTGACTGGGCTATGCTAACATTGTGAGTATGATGTGTCCTTTACATAGCCCTGAATTATGCTGCATGCTGACTGGGCTATGTTAACATTGTGTGTACAATACGTCCTCTACATAGCCCTGAATTATGCTGCATGCTGACTGGCACAAATGTTAACATTGCGTAGTACAATAAGTCCTTCGTATATAGCCATGAGATGATGACTGTATGCTGACTGGGTTATGTTAACATTTGACGTCGTACAATACATACTCTAACATAGCCCTGAAGATATGCTGCATGCTGACCTGGGCTATGTTAAACATTGCATGTAGAATACATCCTTTATACAGCCACTGGAATTATGCTGTATGCTTGACTGAGACTAGAGTTAACATTGCGTGTACAATACATCCTCTACATAGCCCTGATATATGCTGCATGCTGACTGGGCTATGTTAACATTGCATGTACAATACATCCTTTATATAGCCCTGAATTATGCTGTATGCTGACTGGATTATGTTGACATGCGTGTACAAATACATCCTACTACATAGCCCTGAGTTATGCTGCATGCTGACTGGGCGACGTATCGTTAACATTGTGTTCGTACCAGTACTTCCTTTACATAGCCCTGAATACATGTGATGTATGCCGACTGGGCTATGTTAACATTGCGTGTACAATGCATCATCCTCTACATAGCCCTGAATTATGCTGCATGCTGACTGGGCTATGTTAACATTGCGTGTACAATACGTCCTTTACATAGCCCTGAATTATGCTGTATGCTGACTGGACTATGTTAACATTGCGTGTACAATACATCCTCTACATAGCCCTGAGTTATGCTGCATGCTGACTGGGCTATGCTAACATTGCGTGTACAATACATCCTCTACATAGCCCTGAGTTATGCTGCATGCTGACTGGGCTATGTTAACATTGCGTGTCCAATACATCATCCTCTATATAGCCCTGAATTATGCTGCATGCTGACTGGGCTATGTTAACATTGCGTGTCCCGTTCTTGTACAATAACGTCCTGTTTACAATAGCACCTACATTATACTGGTTCCCCCGAAGACAGAGTGTGGCTGCCTCCGTGGCGGGGTAATAAAAAAACCGGTCACACACGTAATGTTCTCATCGCTAGCTGATGCACCTTTTACCATGGTGTTCAAGTGCTTCCGCTTGTCGTTGGGATGATCCCTGGTGGCTTTGTTCAAGGGTAAGTCAGCCAACAACAACAACTGATGGCTGTGTGCCTAGGACGTGCATGGAAAATACGTTCGCCGAATCGCTCAGAAGAATAATGCACAGGGCTCCCAGGGACCCCCATTTTGGGGGTCTATGAAGCACTAAAATTCTAAAGGACACTCTTAAAAGAATGTGCAGGGGGGTCCAAGGGATGCACTAAAGAAAACTTCTTTTTAGCATTCACAATGCCACTGGGACCCTCTATCCCTGGGAGCCTCTAGGACCCTCTATACTGTAATGTGAAGGAGTCCCATGGGACACCCTTGTTTTGCGGGACGATTGTGAGCCCTATTATGACTCAGGCCTATTTATAGGAAAATAGGGAAAAGCTAAAGTCTTAAACATCTCAAACTCAATCCAAATCACATACTGCCAAAGGACAATTGTGGAAAATGTAGCCAGAATTGCAGTGCGAACAATCTTTATTAAATCTTCGGGCAAGACGGATATCTGTCACGGATGGCACATTGTCTTCCTATTTTCGTGTGTCGTGAGTTGGTTCTGTGGCACCCTGCATCCCAGTCATTCCATCTTCAGTTGACTGGATGCAGGGTGCCACAGGAACCGAACACTCACAACAAGCAATTTGTTTACACAAATTAAGAGTACATGTAGATACAAATATAAACAAAAATGTAAAACAGTTTCTTGACGCGCAAAGTAAGTTGAGTGTGATTGTGACGCGTTGGCATTTGCCTTTTTAAAAAATGCAACCTTATGGCCAGGTGGGTAAAATATAGGACAATGTAAATAGTGCGAATGTCATCAAAAGTCTGGAACTTTAAGTTCACCAAAATCACAGTCACAGTTGCAATGTGTGTGCAATTTCCAATTTGCATGTTTTTCAGTTATGAGTTCTACCCACAAATCCAGAGCAAAGGACTTATTAGTCTTCAGGCAAGACGATATCTTTCAGGGATTGCAGATTCTTCTATCTATGTGTGTGTGTTGGTTCCGTGCACAGTCGAACACGAACAGCAACGATAACAGTGGCGGGGGGACATAGATGCCAGGCATTACGATTGGCTAGTGGGGGGGAGGCAGCGTTGGTATCGGGTGACCGATGAGAGCTGCAGAGGGCGACTGGGCCGGCGGAGCGCGGGAGGGGATAGGAGGAAGGAGCGAGAGCCAGGCCGAGTGGAAGGGGAGAAGGAGAGCGGCACGAAACGTCAGGATTTTCGGGTGCG
>CM065695.1:40890819-40893319 GCA_017654935.2 Phymorhynchus buccinoides | reverse complement strand
GGTGGAGTGCAGTCCACGAAAGTTTGTTCTGGATGTCACATCCAGCGTGCGAGAGCTGTTGAAGAAGGAAGGGATCCAGGGGAAGGTAGCGGAGAAAACGGAGGAGGCCCTGTCTTACCTGATCTGTGTTCACGACGGGTTTTATGACGACGACTGCGATGTCTACAGAGTGCTGCTCAACTCTAGGCTGCACAAGGGACTGCTGGCCGTGGAGCTGAAGACTGAGGAGACACAGGATCTTCCGAGAGCTTCGGTGATGACCTTGGTCAGCCACACCATGGACTTCATGCAGGGAATGGTGGCCAGTCTCACAGACAACCATCACTTCCCTATGATCCTCAAGGACAAAAGGGCCATCGGTTCACCCCGTCACCTTAACAGCCACCTTGGTTCATCAAAAGCCTACGTACCATCTGTCGAACGCTTGTTTCACGTGGATGCAGTTTCCTCCTTCAACCCTACCACATTGCAGACCATTTCGGAGATACTGGAGGAAGGCCCGGTGTTCTGTGACGTGTGCTATGATGACATCAGCTCCTGGACGCTGCACAGCGCCCACTCCACATCCCTGCAGACGTGCCAGCACCGGGTGTGCGACTCCTGCTGGGCACAGCACATCCACGTGCGTCTCCACGAGGGCTTCGTGCGGGTCACCTGCCCGGGCTATGACTGCCAGCAGGACGCCAGGATCGGGGTCATGTTGTCAGTGGCTCCTCTGGACACGGTAGAAAAACTGCTTCATAGGCAGGAGGAGGTTCGCATTGGGGCCTCTCCCACAGAAAAGTGGTGTCCCAACGAATCTTGTGGACGCGTCATCAGTCTCCAGAACTCGTGTTCCTCTTCTGCTTCTTCCTCCTCCTCCTCTTCCTCCTCCTCCTCTTCCTCCTCCTCCTCTTCCTCCTCCTCCTCTTCCTCCCCCAGTGTTGAGCTTCAGCTACAGCAGGACATTGTATGTGCCTGCGGTACCCATGTGTGCTTCCAGTGCCTGATGCCCGCTCACTGGCCGGCGTCCTGCCAACAGGCCGAGGACTACAGGAACAGCCTGCCATCCACCGTCTTCCCAGACCGTCTGGCGGAGGTTCACGACGACTTCAAGGCGGATCATGAGGCAAAGTTCAAACGCGAGATGGAGAAGAAGTGCACGATGCTGGTGGAAGGGAAACACTGCCCCAAATGTAAAAGCTTCGTGTTCAAGAACGGCGGCTGTCCCCAGATGACGTGCCGCTGTGGACAGCTGTTTTGCTGGTTCTGCGCCAAGCCCGGATACGCCCACCATGACCGGCGAGGCTGCGTGGATGCCAACCAGGAGAAGAAGCTGACCACCACCATCGTGGTTCACCACCTGGAAAACACCATGGGTGCAGACGACAGCAAGAAGCAGCAGCAGCAGGCAGCAGCAGGGAGCAGGCGTCGGCGAACGTCTCTGATGGAGAGGGCGGTGGAGCATCGACGTCTTCGGGAGAAGAAGCAGACCAACTCCCAGGCCATTACCGTTCTGACCAAGGCCGTCACGACAGCCTCCGCGAAGAGCAAGCCTCTTGCCCAGCGCATCACGGAAGCCTGCTCTGAAGCCTTTTCTTCAACATCCGAACAAAACTTAACGGGAGCTAAGGTCTTCGCTTCCGACCACCCCTCATCCACAGTGATGGAGACCGTCTCCACGTTCCTGAAGAACGTCGTCCGCAGCAAACAAGAACTGCTGGAGGTGGTGGAGTACTCTCTGGTGCTGCTCAAGGATCTCCCAGACTCGCTTCACAAGCGCCGAGCCCTGCGGGTCTCCGAGGACCTGGGCGCCTTCTGCTCCTTCGTGCAGTCCGTCTTGGACGTGTGGGGCAGGAAGGAGTCTTGCCCTACGTGCCTGCAGGAGGCGGTCAAGGCAGTGCTGAGACTGGTTGAAATCCAAGGATGGATCCACACGGCCCTGGACACACACGTGCTCACTGTCAGGAAGCTTCGGAGCCTGAGCTTGTCTGGACAGTAAACTGTGTGTGTGCATGTCAACCCTAAAGCTAGGTGTGGTTGGGAAAAGAAAAAAAACAAGCTCAAAAGCTGGTTACATGGATGCTCCTGCTTTCAGGATGTCCTGAAATGCAGGATTTTTTTAATTGCCTGGAGCCGGCATCGCCGGATTATGAGAATTTGAGAAGAAACTAATTTCCTATTTATAAATGTTTATTCGGTTTCTCACATGTATAGAATATAAAAGAAATCAATACCGATAAATATTTACATGCCTTTATCAGGAACTTTATATTTTTTTAGGATTGTTTAAGTCAAGTTGTTAACTGGGCGGCCCCTGGACCCCTGCCTTACAGGATTTTTGAAATTTCCCAGGAGCACCCATGTGGCTAAGGTGTACTTTATGCACATCCACCTAAAATTTTCGCATTGCATTTTCTTTTACCGATAAGCAACATTCTGCCATTCTTTGGAAAATAAATAGATGTAGGATCAGCCTAGGGTAATTATCGTGAAACTTAAAAAGCCAAACTTTGAGAGT
>CM065695.1:40868319-40875819 GCA_017654935.2 Phymorhynchus buccinoides | reverse complement strand
GCTATGTAAGACACAATATGGGAAAAACACGTTCTTTAAATAGCACTGAAAAAGCTTTGTACTGTCTGGGCTATGTAAAAAAAAGAAGAGAAAAATACGTTCCTTGCATAGCCCTGAAAAAGCTATGTGCTACATAGGCTATGTAAAATATAATGTGGCAAATATGCGTTCTTTATATAACTCTTGAACAAGCTGCATGCTGACTGGGCTATGTTAGCATTGTGAATATGATGTGTCTTTTACATAGCCCTGTATAAATGGTGCATGCTGACTGGACTATGTTAACATTGTGAGTATGATGGTTTTTTTTTTTACATAGCCCTGTATAAATGGTGCATGCTGACTGGGCTATGTTAACATTGTGAGTATGATGTGTCTTTTACATAGCCCTGAATAAATGGTGCATGCTGACTGGGCTATGTTAACATTGTGAGCATGATGTGTCTTTTACATAGCCCTGAATAAATGGTGCATGCTGACTGGGCTATGCTAACATTGTGAGTATGATGTGTCCTTTACATAGCCCTGAATTATGCTGCATGCTGACTGGGCTATGTTAACATTGTGTGTACAATACGTCCTCTACATAGCCCTGAATTATGCTGCATGCTGACTGGACAATGTTAACATTGTGTGTACAATACGTCTTCTATATAGCCATGAATTATGCTGTATGCTGACTGGACTATGTTAACATTGCGTGTACAATACATTCTCTACATAGCCCTGAGATATGCTGCATGCTGACTGGGCTATGTTAACATTGCATGTAGAATACATCCTTTATACAGCCCTGAATTATGCTGTATGCTGACTGGACTATGTTAACATTGCGTGTACAATACATCCTCTACATAGCCCTGATATATGCTGCATGCTGACTGGGCTATGTTAACATTGCATGTACAATACATCCTTTATATAGCCCTGAATTATGCTGTATGCTGACTGGATTATGTTGACATTGCGTGTACAATACATCCTCTACATAGCCCTGAGTTATGCTGCATGCTGACTGGGCTATGTTAACATTGTGTGTACAGTACTTCCTTTACATAGCCCTGAATAATGATGTATGCCGACTGGGCTATGTTAACATTGCGTGTACAATGCATCATCCTCTACATAGCCCTGAATTATGCTGCATGCTGACTGGGCTATGCTAACATTGCGTGTACAATACGTCCTTTTACATAGCCCTGAATTATGCTGTATGCTGACTGGACTATGTTAACATTGCGTGTACAATACATCCTCTACATAGCCCTGAGTTATGCTGCATGCTGACTGGGCTATGCTAACATTGCGTGTACAATACATCCTCTACATAGCCCTGAGTTATGCTGCATGCTGACTGGGCTATGTTAACATTGCGTGTCCAATACATCATCCTCTATATAGCCCTGAATTATGCTGCATGCTGACTGGGCTATGTTAACATTGCGTGTACAATACGTCCTTTTACATAGCCCTACATTATACTGGTTCCCCCGAAGACAGAGTGTGGCTGCTCCCGTGGCGGGGTATTCAAGACCGGTCAAACACGTAATGTTCTCATCGCTAGCTGATGCACTTGTACCATAGGTGTTCAAGTGCTTCCGCTGTTGCGATGATCCCCGTGGCCTTTTAGTCAGGGTAAGTCAGCAACAACAACAACATGCTGGCTGTGTGCTAGGACGTGCATGGAAATACATCGCCAAATGGCTCAGAAGAATAATGGCACAGGGCTCCCAGGGACCCCCATATGGGGGTCTATGAAGCACTAACATTCTAAAGGACCCTCTAAAAGAATGTGCAGGGGGTCCAAGGGATGCACTAGAAAAATTCTTTTTAGCATTCACAATGCCACTGGGACCCTCTATCCCGCCTCTAGGACCCTCTATACTGTAAGTGAAGGAGTCCCTGGGACCCCTTGTTTTGCGGGACGATTGTGAGCCCTATTATGACTCAGGCCTATTTATAGGAAATAGGGAAAAGCTAAAGTCTTAAACATCTCAAACTCAATCCAAATCACATACTGCAAAGGACAATTGTGGAAAATGTAGCCAGAATTGCAGTGCGAACAATCTTTATTAATCTTCGGGCAAGACGATATCTGTCACGGATGGCACATTCTTCCTATTTCGTGTGTGAGTTGGTTCTGTGGCACCCTGCATCCAGTCATTCCATCTTCAGTGACTGGATGCAGGGTGCCACAGAACCAACTCACACAAGCAAGTGTTTACACCAAAAAAGAGTACATGTAGAACAAATATAAACAAAAATGTAAAACAGTTTCTGACCGCAAAGTAATTGAGTGTGATTGCGCGTTGGCATTTGCTTTTTAAAAAATGCAACCGTATGGCCCAGGGGAAAATATAGGACAATGTAAAAGGCGAAGTCACAAAAGTCTGGAACTTAATCCAAATCACACAGTGCAAAGGGAAATGTCCAAGTTGCAGTTGCAGTTAGAGTGCAAACAATCTTATTAGTCTTCAGGCAAGACGATATCTTTCAGGGATGGCAGACTCTTCCTATCTATTGTGTGTGTGTTGGTTCCGTGGCACAGTCAGAACACCACCACTCTTTTCTTTCAATACACTGTTCTGCACAATCTTGTAATAACTGCAGATCGATCGACAGCGCAGGCAGATCAGCGGATCGCATATTCTGCGCAAAACATCGAAACATATTGAAGCATACAATTGTTTTACAAATATTTGAGCTTACATCTGGCTGTTTGTGAGAGTTCCTGAGGCTGATGTTTGTTTTTCTCCTTCATGTTCTGGGAGATCTGCCCTGAAAGCTGGTTGATCGGTGCCACCATTTCCCTTTCCCTCCGTTGTTCGTTATACAGAGTTGACCCATTAGCGACATGAGTGTCTTAGTCAGTCAGTCGAGTCTTCAGATAGCAGAGGAGACAAACGTCTATCATGGAAAGTTGGGCTAGAATTGGTTATTTACTGTGGAAATACCTTGCCCGAGGTCAAGGGACATTCACACTTTCTCGGCATCTTCTGAGAAAATGAGTGAAGATTTTGGAAAGTTGGACCCGATTTCTGTACAGTGGAAGCACCTTGCCCAGAATACATCTCCACCCTTTCGGCCACAAGGGATGTGAATGAAGGTGAACACATCTAGTACGGAGAGATGGTATCATGCGCATCAAACTTCACAGGCTGTATCGGCAAGGAATCCTCAATGATAATGGACTTTGAACAGGATGCTTACTCACAAAAAGATTAAAGAGTTTGTTGTGTGTCCAAGCCATTTCTATACTCTTGCATTCGATGGTGAATTGCGTTAAGTTCTACGCACAGTTAGATAAAACAGATCAGTTGTGTATATTAGGATTCCACTCTATTATATAGGATGGAATCCCATTGTCCTTGCTGTGTAACTATTTTTGATCGCCAGCCATACCTGTTTTCGATGGTAAACAGTTTCTGTAGGGCATAGAACAATTTCCAGAGAGAAATCATCTTAGTGCTATTATGGAACATGGTCATTATGATACCCACCTTGTAGACACACTGGACAATCAATTTACGGCTAATGTTAAGATCAGCTCCCTCCGATTTATCTTTTCTGTTAAGCTGATTGGCCAACTTCACCATGGAACAGCGGAGGGAGCTGCTGATCTTAACATTGGCCCAATTTACTCTTAAGCTGAACAATATCTGTTTACAAGTAAAAATGACTGAAGATGGATTGACTCATAGCGATTGCTTTCAAGAAATGCCAGTGCATGTTGACTAAAAGATCATGTAAAATAGTCTAGGACCGTAAAAAGAAACAAACTAAAACTCAGTGTCGTTCTATGTTGGTACTTGCGTAAAAGTGTCATCGGATGACACAGAAGAGACTATAGGAAATAACAAAAAACAACAACCCACAATGTCTCCTAAGTCTTAAACTCAATCCAACTCACAAACTGCCTGCAAAGGACAATGTCCAAACTGCAGCCAAAGTTACAATGTGAACAATCTTATTAGTCTTCAGGCAAGACATCTTTCAGGGATGGCAGACTCTTCCTATCTATTGTGTGTTGGTACCGTGGCACAGTCGGGACGCCAGCACTCTTTTCTTTTAACATAATTGTTCTGTACAATCTTGTAACAACTGCAGAACGACCAACCACGCAGTCATATCAATGAAATGCTGGGTCTAGTTTCTCTAGATAACGGTCGCCGTGCGAATAACGCTTACGCCAAGTGAGGCCTAAGAAACACTTTAGAAAACGTTTGCGGAAGAATATTGCAAGCTCTTGTCTGATTGGTCCAAACAAATATTATTTTAAACAAATTTTAATGGACCAATCAACAACAAGAAATGTATTCACCCCCTACTAGTTCCGGATAGTTCGCCGCTTGTTCGGTGTTTGGCAAAAGCAAAACGCAACGCGAACTGTCGGCAAACGAAGGGTGTTTGTTAAACCATTTTCGCCGATTTGAGCGAGCGCAACGTAACGTTAGCCCTTGTGAAACGGCCCCCTGGTCTCCGCAAAACATACAAAGATATTTAAGCATACGACCAGTTCTAAAATTGGAGCAAACAACACACACTTTCGCTTGTGCTGTATTGAAACAGTTTCTATTATCCACACAACGATGTAAACTTCACCACGAAGAAAAGTGCACCCAATGTGAGGTTTCACAACATAGTTGATGTTCAGTTCTGGACAAAAGCACTATAATGCTTTTTGGTCTTCCTTTGATAATTGGTTGCACTGTCATTTCTCGTACACATATTACATTTACATTAGCCTGTAAACACACCCACACTCATATACACTACGATGTGTGTGTGTGTGTGTGTGTGTGTGTGTGTGTGTGTGTGTGTGTGTGTGTGTGTGTGTGTGTGTGTGTGTGTGTGTGTGTGTGTGTGTGTGTGTGTGTGAGAGAGAGAGAGAGAGAGAGAGAGAGAGAGAGAGAGAGAGAGAGAGAGAGAGAGAGAGAGAGAGAGAGAGAGAGAGATCATGGCGAAAATGGTGTTTTACGTCCTCTTGGTCTGAATCAGACACATATGGGACATTTGTGAATACAAATATGGTGGGAACAATACTGGAGGCAATGCCCGGAGGCAGTACGAAACCAGTAAAGTCCCGATTTCTGTGGCGGTGACCACGCCTCGGCTAAACCTCATCGACTAAGGCACCGCCACAAGTATAACATACTTGTGTTTGTTTTTTCTTCGAGAGAGAGATCATACATACAGAGAGAAAATTGAGTTTTACGTCCTCTTGATCTGAATCAGACACATATGGGACATTTGTAAATACAAATATGGTTGGAACAATACTGGAGGCAATGCCCGGAGGCAGTACGAAACCAGTAATGTTCCGATTTTTTAAATTAATACAGATAGCTGTAGCGGTGATTGCGATAAGATCATACATACATACATACATACATACATACATACATACATACATACATACATACATACATACATACATACATACATACACACATATTTCTAATAAAGAAAAAAACTAACTATCTAACTCCATTAAAAACTTTTGTAGTTTTAATAGGCTCTATACTGACTGGGTTGCTCGAACAAAGTTTTTGAAATGATATAAGCTGCCCACAAAAAGTTAGGGAACGCTTTCAAAATGCACATGGTTCGGTTATTTGCTTATAGCTTCAAAACGCTTCGCGTATGGAGCTTAAAATGTGGCACACACACACACACACACACAAACAAACAAGAGACCTGCCCTTACTGTGACAGCAAAAAGTATTTGGTTTTGCAATGATCTAAAATAGGCTTACTGGGCTATGTAAAATGGGGTTTTTTGGAAGTATGTTTATTTTGCATCTCCCCAAATCAAGCCGTGTTAATAATAATAGTACATTTATATAGCGCTTAACCTCAACTGAGCCCAAAGCGCTTAACAGGGCGAGTAGGGCTTTGAAATATTTACATATTGAAATTTGAATGTAGAGTTTTTGCTACATTGCCCAGAAATAATCTCTGTGTTGACTGGGCTATGGAAAATATTGTTGGAGTGTGCTGTTCGTGCATTGTCCTGAAATAATCTGTATGCTGACTGGGCTATGGAAAATATTGTTGGAGTGTGCTGTTCGTGCATTGTCCTGAAATAAGCTCTGTGTTGACTGGGCTATGGAAAATATTGTTGGAGTGTGCTGTTCGTGCATTGTCCTGAAATAATCTCTGTGTTGACTGGGCTATGGAAAATATTGTTGGAGTGTGCTGTTCGTGCATTGTCCTGAAATAAGCTCTGTGTTGACTGGGCTATGGAAAATATTGTTGGAGTGTGCTGTTCGTGCATTGTCCTGAAATAAGATCTGTGTTGACTGGGCTATGGAAAATATTGTTGGAGTGTGCTGTTCGTGCATTGTCCTGAAATAAGCTCTGTGTTGACTGGGCTATGGAAAATATTGTTGGAGTGTGCTGTTCGTGCATTGTCCTGAAATAAGCTCTGTGTTGACTGGGCTATGGAAAATATTGTTGGAGTGTGCTGTTCGTGCATTGTCCTGAAATAAGCTCTGTGTTGACTGGGCTATGGAAAATATTGTTGGAGTGTGCTGTTCGTGCATTGTCCTGAAATAAGCTCTGTGTTGACTGGGCTATGGAAAATATTGTTGGAGTATGCTGTTCGTGCATTGTCCTGAAATAAGCTCTGTGTTGACTGGGCTATGGAAAATATTGTTGGAGTGTGCTGTTCGTGCATTGTCCTGAAATAAGCTCTGTGTTGACTGGGCTATGGAAAATATTGTTGGAGTGTGCTGTTCGTGCATTGCCCAGAAATAAGCTCTGTGTTGACTGGGCTATGGAAAATATTGTTGGAATGTGCTGTTCGTGCATTGTCCTGAAATAAGATCTGTGTTGACTGGGCTATGGAAAATATTGTTGGAGTGTGCTGTTCGTGCATTGCCCAGAAATAAGCTCTGTGTTGACTGGGCTATGGAAAATATTGTTGGAGTGTGCTGTTCGTGCATTGTCCTGAAATAAGCTCTTTGTTGACTGGGCTATGTAAAATATTGTTGGAGTATGCTGTTCGTGCATTGTCCTGAAATAAGCTCTGTGTTGACTGGGCTATGGAAAATATTGTTGGAGTGTGCTGTTCGTGCATTGTCCTGAAATAAGCTCTGTGTTGACTGGGCTATGGAAAATATTGTTGGAGTGTGCTGTTCGTGCATTGTCCTGAAATAAGCTCTGTGTTGACTGGGCTATGGAAAATATTGTTGGAGTGTGCTGTTCGTGCATTGTCCTGAAATAAGCTCTGTGTTGACTGGGCTATGTAAAATATTGTTGGAGTATGCTGTTCGTGCATTGTCCTGAAATAAGCTCTGTGTTGACTGGGCTATGGAAAATATTGTTGGAGTGTGCTGTTCGTGCATTGTCCTGAAATAAGCTCTGTGTTGACTGGGCTATGGAAAATATTGTTGGAGTGTGCTGTTCGTGCATTGCCCAGAAATAAGCTCTGTGTTGACTGGGCTATGGAAAATATTGTTGGAATGTGCTGTTCGTGCATTGTCCTGAAATAAGATC
>CM065695.1:40853319-40863319 GCA_017654935.2 Phymorhynchus buccinoides | reverse complement strand
CTTAGGAATCGTTTGCAAGCAAAAAGATGAACCCTTTCTATTTGGTCATAATGTTTATGTCCCCATATCTCTGCTGCATAGAGTAAGGATGGTACTACTTGGGAGTCAAACAATTTGAAAAACCCCATGGGAGAATTACACCGAATTTTTCTTAGTGTTCTGAATATTTGCATTGTAGCTTTTTTTGCTTTTACAACTAATTCCTCAAAAGCTGCTGCAAAACTGTTTCTAGTGGAAAATGTAAGCCCTAGATATTTATAGCTATTTACTATTTCAAGCCCTTCTTTGTTCAAATACCACTTTTCTTTAGACGACAAATACCCTCCTTTCCTAAAGACTATTACTTTAGACTTCTGTAAGGTAATAGTTAAGCCTAAGCGTACAGAAGAAGTAGCCAGAAGGTTCAACTGATTTTGCAAACCTACAACGGTTGAATCAGTGAGAGTCAAATCGTCTGCAAAAAGGAGAAGGAGTAGTTCAATTTCTGATGGACCCAAGGGTACACCATGCCTGGCTTTGGATAGAATGTCGTTAGCTAAATCATTAATTAATAAAGAAAAGAGAACTGGACTCAATATGCAGCCTTGTTTCAGACCTTGGACACACCTGAAGTAATCTGTGAGCTCCCCTTTACACCTTACACAGGATATAGCTGAGTTATACATAGCTGTAATATTCTTAAACATTTTGCCTTGTATGTTAGCTTTAATAAGAACTGACCACAATACGTTTCGTTTTACTGTATCGTATGCTTTCTGAAAATCTATGAATGCTACATATAATTTTGATCGGGTATTCAGTTGTTTCTCTACTGCTGCATGAAGAGTAAACATATGGTCTATTGTTGATCTACCCTTTCGGAAGCCCGCTTGTGCCTCAGTGACTTTGTCATGTTTTTCAACCCAAATAGTAAATCGTTTATTTAAAATAAATGTGTAAACCTTGCTGAGGATATTAATTACAGAAATTCCCCTATAATTATCAGGACAATTTACGTCACCTTTTTTATGAAGTGGCACAATGATAGATCTAGTCCACTGATCTGGGAATATCGCATTAGAAAATATGACATTCAATAGTTTTATAAGGTATGGTTTGATTTTTACTTTTGAGTTTATTAACAACTCTGCTACTATACCATCTGGACCGGGTGCTTTTCTAGCTTTCAATTTTTTTAGAGCTGCTTCTACTTCCTCTGCATTTATGACTGCATCTAAAAATACATCTGGAACATCTCCGTTATTGTTTAGGGTAAAATCATAAATACTGTAGTTATTTTCAGCTCCAGAGTTCAATACTCGGTCAAAATGAAGCTGCCATTCATCTTTAGTAATGTCATTATTAACATGTTTTTTAGGCTGATGTTTTCTAATCTCAGACCAAAATGTTGAAGAGCACTTAATAGAGCCTAACAGCTTTTCTCTTTGTGATTGATTATAGTCATTTTCTTTAATGTCCAACGTATCTCGATACACTTTTCTGTATTCTTTAAACAACAAAAAGTCATGATAGTCTTTTGTACGCCTTAGTTTTCTAAGTTGGAGCCTAGCTGTCTTTTTTAGTGAGAAACATTCCTTGTCAAACCATGGAGACTTGTGTACTGCATTTGAAGTTTTATTTTCTTTAACCATGTCTTGAGCAGCATTTACCAAGGACTGATTAAATACTTCTATTGACAGCTCAACTGAGCTGTCCAATAATTCAGTTGCACGTATAAGAACTTCTTCAAACTGTATTGATTCTACAGCTTGACTGAAAGATTGTACTTTATCAGGTTGCCAAATGAGCTTTGTTTGCTTAGAATTCTTATTGTTTGTTGTGCATCTGTCGACACGGATATTAGCAAAACAATGCATTTCAATGGGTATGTGGTCTGATTCAATCCTGTCAGTTACAGTTAAATGATCAATTATATCAGTAATGGAATTTGACACCAAAAAATAATCCACAGTGCTATTACCCTGATCAGATATAAAGGTAAAGTTTCCCTCTACATCCCACGGGAAGGCTTCATTAATAATTTAACAATCAAACAATGTACATAATTGCAAAAGTTTCTTACCAAAATCATTCACTACCGTGTCATCCGATGTTCTGTTTTCAACCCATATTTCAGCATCTAATTTTGTTGGTTGGTCGTTCAATAATGCATCACTGACTTGGAGTTTACCTGTTCTGGCATTAAAATCGCCAATGCATATCAGATTAATATTTCCAATTTTGTCAAAAGATCACATAAGCATAATTCAATATCATCACAGAGGGAAATACAATCCATTTCATCATAGAAAGGGCTCCCGTAAGGCGGAACACACAAAGACATATATAAACAATCACCCATGGTTCCAAAAAGTGCACCAGAAATCTTTAGAACAGAAACATTTTTGCATGTTGTATCTATTTTTTCAACATACTTGCTCAAGCGAGATTGTACCATTACTAATATACCACCTGAGCACCTCCCTTGACTCGACAGTTTCACTGCTGGAACATGAAACGTAACACAATCCTGAAAAAGGGAGTTACATAGTTCAGAGCATTCTTCAAAGAATGTTTCTGTCAATGTGACAAAATCAAAATTACTAATATACTTTAAGAAGTCCTGGTCAGCAAGCTTCTTTTTTTAGGCCGTTAATGTTATACAGGACGAAAGACAATTTTCTATCATATAGGGGCCGGTGTCGTATATAATACTGTCGCTCATAAAATTGTGTCGCAACGACAGTATTTCCTGGGAAATACTGCAGCTTATTCGTGAAAAAGTGTTGCTGAGCGACATTATTTTATAAAAAATTGAAGCGCGACAGGATTTCACAAGAAATGTCCATAAAATGGCGTCACTACCTAAAAATAAAATCGTGTCGCAGCGACAGCATTTCGCCGTCGCTGTGAAATATTAACGCTACGACCATATTTCACAGAAAATATTAACTCTAGCAGCAACATTTCACGTGGAAATGTGTCGCAAGTGACAGTATTTACTGACTACAATATTTTCACAGTGTCCTGTCGCAAAAAACTGTCGCACAATTTGGAGCGACAGTATTTTAAGGCATGAGACAATATTTTATAGGACATTTTTCGTGAAAATTTGTCGCGCGACAGTTTTTTTCAGAAAATAATACCGCTGCAACAGTATTTCACGTGAAATGCTAGGCTATCGCTGCGACACGATCCCACGGCGACAGTATTATATACGACACCGGCCGTTTACCTATTTGTTTGGATCATGGGGTTTTTTTGGCTCTGGTTTTGGACGTACTGGCCATTTCCTCATTTTTCATGTTGCCCAGTGAACAGTCTGGGTTAATGGAGGTCTGGTTAGAGTTAGCAGTCTTTTTGCTGCCATTTTGCTTGCAGTTATAGTCTTTATTGCATTTGTCAGAAGCAGGAGTTCTCTTAGCACCATAAGATGTGAAGCTATCAGTGATCTGGGACTGTCTGTGCTTACTGCGTGTCATGCGGCTGATACCAGGAGTGAGCGGGGTGTCTTCTCTTTCGAGAACGACACGCTGATCAGTCACAGGTGATCAGTCACAGGTGTGCTGTTCAGAACATTGTCCTGAGGAGGTGGGCCCCCAATAGCTCCATGAAAACGGTCCTCGACATCACTGGCAGGGGGATCCATGTAGAAGGGTTGTTTGACAAGTGTCTCACTGTCATCCAGTGCATCTGGTGGGGGGGTACATAAACTAATATCGTTGTAGGGAGACACAAGACCTTTCGTTTTACCCTGATCATCCCCAGAGAGAGAGAGAGAGAGAGAGAGAGAGAGAGGAGAGAGAGAGAGAGAGAGAGAGAGAGAGAGAGAGAGAGAGAGAGAGAGAGAGAGAGAGAGAGAGAGAGATTGATTGATTGATTGATTGATTGAATTTTATTTATAGAGGGTAATAGAGTAAGCAATAACATGCTTTTTTACATCCAGCCCTCTGGACAGAATACATTTATAAAAGTAGAAAATGGAAAACGAAAATAAACACATACAAAGTAATGTAAAGCATGCAAAAAACATCCCTATATTGTAACACATCAATAACAAAATCAAACCTAATATTATTAACTATACTAATTATTAACATTCAAAATGTGTGACGTAAGCGCATACACACGGGAAAATAAAACCCAATCCTACTTTTCACACTCAAAGAAGTGCACAAACATATAAAAAAAAAATACCTCAATCATACTTCATCATTAAAATGTACTTATTTGAAAAGAAACCTATTCACATAATAAGTCAAACATAATATTACTTTACCTACTCATCTTAACATGAACAATTTAAAATGTAAATACATGTACGTACCCATGGCAACATGAAACCTATTCCTACATTACATTATTCATTTGTAGCATAACAAATTAAAAAGTAAACACACACTCGTAACAAAAGCAGACCAAGTCATATTGTTTGCAAGCGAATACACATATTAAAAGGGAGGGAGAGAGAGAGAGAGAGAGAGAGAGAGAGAGAGAGAGAGAGAGAGAGAGAGAGAGAGAGAGAGAGAGAGAGTATGTATATGTGTGAGTATGTGTGCGTGCATGTGCACACGCACACACAACACGCACACGCAAAAACAACAACAACAACAGCTTTTTTATTATTACGTACATGGTTACCTTCATATATTATTATTAGAAAAGCAAACGGACTTTCGGCAAATGTTAAGTTGAAGCCCCAGTTCGCATTTCTACGCAGGTCAGCTTCTTCTTCTTCTTCTTTCTTCTTCTTCTTCTTCTTCTTCTTCTTCTTCTTCTTCTTCTTCTTCTTCTTCTTCTTCTTCTTCTTCTTCTTCTTTCTTTAAATGATAATTATTTGGTTGGCATAATTTCGTTTCACACGTTTGAATAATGTTCCTTCAGCTATGTTGTATTCCTGTCATGTTGTTGCTTGAACAGAAAAAAGGGGCAGAGGTTTGCTCTGAATAGCTTTTTATGAAAGGAGCGCAAGCAACGTATATTATGCCGATTTTAAACCTGGAGCTTAGATTATTTTGAAGGGCAAAATAGACAGTGTTATTACTTAATAGCAACAACTACGAATTGTTATCATGCCTCTTGCCTCATGCATTATCATCATCGTGAACAGCGATAAGAAAAAACAATGATAATGGAAATTGAAAATGTGCTTTACTATTTCTATCATCATTCTAAGAACACTTATAATGCCAGTATAGTGACATTTCCTTTTTGCATCTTAAATTTCCTTTTTTTACGCCCCCCCCCCCCTCCCCCCATTTTCCAAAATACATGATTTCAGAAAAGTCAAAGATATCATCAGCAATGCCCTTTCAGACGTTGGCCAGAGTGACAGCAACAAAAACCCAGTGGGGAAAGTGGAGAAACCATTTTGTAAATTACAAAGTTTGTAAAGTAAGGGTATGCTACCCTCGGTATTCTCATGAAGGGAGATGAGTGGCAGAAAAAAACAACGTTATTGGTATGATACTAGTAACTAGTGCATGCATTAAATATTGTTACTCGTGACTGCATTTTGGGAGCAACATCACGAGCAACTATCAGGCTGATAAATTATTATAAATTTATGTATCAGCTGTCACGGGTGAAGGCATATTGAATTATTTGGATGGATAAACAACCAACTTGTTAAGAGGTGGAAGCAGATACAAAATTCGATTTTCTTGGTTAGAGTCCACCGCTCACAGAACCAATTTAACGCCAACATATGTTGAACACACAAACCGTGGAGATAAGCGTTGCGCTGACTGGACTAGATGAGTTATCAATTGTGAAATTCATCTTTACCCACGTTTCTTTGTATCGCTCTTAAAGGGGCACCCTGACGGATGAATTTTTGAAAGCAGCACGTCGAGATCACCAGGAAAACACCCTTTACAGAGATCGCAACACTCACTTTGCTCTAGTTTACTAGAAATCAAACCGTCAAATCGTCGATTCCTCTTTGGCGGAGGTGCTGAAAGTCAAATTCTTTCACCCAAATCGTTTGCACGAACTTTTCGCAATACAAGCCTTTTCATTTATTTTTACTTTTTTTACACAGTGTATTTAAAGGAGTTTCGCTCACAACAAAGGAAATACCTCCTTTTTTTTTTACTACACTACAAAAATAGAAAACGCTTCAACCACAATGAGTGACCTGCACCCACCCCATCCAAAATGGCTTCTCTCTCTGGCATCTCCGCCAAGGAGGAATCGCCGTTTTGACGGTTTAATTTGTAAGAAACCAGAGTAAAGTGAGTGTTCTGAGCCTTGAAAAGTCTGTCTTTCTGGTGATCTCGACGTGTTTCTTGCAAAAACAATCATCCGTCAGGGTCTACCTTTAAATTAAAAAACAACCCTTTTTTAACTGAAAGCTGGTTGATCGGAGCCACCCTTTCTCATTCCAGATTTCTAAGATCAACTTTCAAATTACGGGTTCAAATCCTACCTATGGGGTAGCGGTTGCCACTTGCACTTACAGAAGGCCTTGGACATTGTCATGGTTGCACATAATTATGGCGAGGCCGATACATATACTGCAGGAAAAATAAAACATTGAAACAAAGGAAGAACGTTTGGAGCCATTTATGTCTTTATACGAATAAACAAAAAGAGAAACACAGCCAACCAGCCAACCAATGGATGAACCTAATAACGAACGAATGACTTTGACTTTGACGAAAAAAGCGACCAATTTATCAACCAGGAAATCAACCAACTAACCGAAAACCTTTCTTTTTGTTAAAGCATAATGTTTTCTTTTCGTTTACCCCTTCGTTTACCCCTTTGTGCTCTGCCCATTTGCCCTGCGGGCTGCACTCCCAGTCTGCAGGTTCTGAGAGAGAGGTACTAGTTTTATTACAAAACACCCATCAAAAAACCGACAATAAAGTGCTTGTAAATTAGTTAAAATCGTGCAACGAGTTTAGCGATCATTCTGACGCAAATAGCTATAGATTAAATAAACATATGTTAATCATTAATAGTCTCTAGATTGATAAGGAAAGTAAATGGAGGTCTCTGCCTGACAATTTGTCGGGCACATGCACTGGTGGCTGCATTAGGGTGCCCAACAAATTGTTGGGCACAGGGCGGAATGAGTTAAGGACTGTGCCGAGAATATTATGTTTATGTTGTCTTGGTCTTACTGTTTGCCTGTCTGTGAGTCTGTCTGTGAATTGTCTGCTTGGTGTTTATTTACTAGAACTGGCATTTATAAAATAGTTTCCAGACTTATCATTCATTATGAATTGATATATTATGTAGTTAT
This sequence comes from Phymorhynchus buccinoides, assembly GCA_017654935.2. Lineage (NCBI taxonomy): Eukaryota > Metazoa > Mollusca > Gastropoda > Neogastropoda > Raphitomidae > Phymorhynchus > Phymorhynchus buccinoides. Next base: position 40,856,088 of record CM065695.1, on the reverse strand, counting down.
ACTGGTCCTTTTCAGACTGTGGCCAGTTCATAAAATAGCAAAGGTTTTGATACTTTAATTTGATTCACTTCTGCTGTTCACAATATTCGGTACAGCACCTCAGAGTACAAGAGCAAGCACATTGTGGTTACATAATATTAATAATGTTATCGCACTGAAATTGGCATCCATAACTGGGAAAGAAATTTCTTTGATAATCAAATGACAATAGGCGGCAAGTTTTGATAGCCTATGTAGAGTAGTTTAAACCGATCACTATGAGAATGTGGATCTTACTGTTTGCCTGTCTGTGAGTCATCTGCTTGGTGTTTATTTATTAATGAGAACAATGTGTAATACAGGCTTGTTTTTTTCCGCTGTTCCATCTTCTACAGTGGTGTTGCTCTCACGCCATTAATTCTGAGTCCCAACTCACAGCCACATCTTCGCTTGTTCAGGTCACAGAATCCGAGACCAGCAGTCCAAGGGGAGCGAATTTATGTTAGGCCATCAGGAGGCAACCAACCGAGGAGACACTGCATTGGTGAGTCACTTTCGTGGAGTTCAGTGGAGACTGTTCAGGACACCACCTACTAAGCCCCCTACTGATGACACTATTCTCTTAGTCGCGGAACCAGTGTGAGTGAGGTCTTCCTTCGAGGGCGCCACCACAACCGTCCATCAACAGCTCCCCAGAACAGATCCCCATGACTTTGACCCGAACGCACCAAGGCATAGACTGGATTGGAAACCGAAACTGAGGTCACCATGAGAGCAGGGCATACAAAGCCACAGAATTTGAGACATATTTCTTTTTAATGATTGATGGAAATGAGGTGGATGACAATGATGCTGATGCTGATGCTATGGAGTTCCATATCGGTCTAAGACTACATGACAGGGATGTATTTTACGCTTCCATTCATAATGATATCCTGGCGTTAACCAGGCCCGAGAACTACAGACACCTGCAGTGTTGGTCTTGAAATTAGAGCAACACTCTCAGAATCGCATCCGTTAAGTGGATGAAGCTCGACTGTGTGGTTACAGTCTTCCTATTGAGCCCATAGCCACTCACTCAGGACCACAAACCCCGCGCTTGTGATGGGATTCGAACCTGTGACCTCCCGGCCAGTAGTCCGCGATGCTAGCCACTATGCAATGGCGGCTGGTGTACCGGCTAAGGTTATCTGAGTGTTCCGTTTTAGATGGCTGAAGTAACACTCGGGTGGAGCAAAAACATAATAGTACTATCCAGATGACTATAAATGCTGTATCTGCAGTCTTGTGTCAAACATAGGAAACACGTTTTGGGGAGGCAGCATCAGATTGAAGACAAGCAAAAGTGTGTCATTAGTGCATGTTATACACATATTTGTTTGCACAAAAAATATACAAATGTTTTACACTTTCTGTTGCTGCTAGTTCAGTTTTGATGCAATTCCAATTGTTTGTTCATGAAAACACCATCTTACCATTTACAACGATGTCACTCACATTGTTTTATTTGTTAATTTATGAATGCGTGAGTGCAGTCATATTAAAAATAAAGGCTGATTTTGTATTTGTTGCTTTGTGAATATGTGAGTTCAGTTGTAGGCATTTCAGATGATTTCATGGCGAATTTCAATGATTTTGTTAATGTTTTTGTTCTCAGCTGCATTTAACAAACAAAATATTAGTGACTTGGAATGTCAACACTGATTGGGCTCGTGTTGATCTTTGATCAACCGAATTTCTTGTTGGTATGCTGATTCGCACCGCCAGGTCTATCTCCTAGCATCTTAATGTTTGGACTTAGCAGTGTTCTGGCATGGTTCTAGCACGATCCTGGCACTAGTTTGTCCGTCACCATAGGTGATCAGCCTTTGCGATGGGCTGGTTTGTATTTTGTTTTCTTTTCTGTCTGTCCCAAGGATATCTCCCGAACCGCTTGACCAAATCGCGTCAAATTTTGTGTGCTGGTGTGTCACCCGCCGTCGTGACCTTGACCTTGGCGTACGACCTTGAAAACCGAAAATCTTTAAGGGGCCATAACTCCCACACCGTTGGTGTTAGAGTCTTCAAATTTGGCATGTGGGTACTTTGGCTTATGCCCGTTCTGATGGTGGATACCGATTAAGGTCAAGGTCACGGTCCGGGAGATCGGTAGGCCTTGAAAGTGGTAGGGGTCTACAAATTGGGTTTTAAGCCATATTTTCCACATTTGTACTTGACAGAAGCGCTTCAGATTGTGTGTGATACTGTATACCCTAGAGAAGAACACATCCGAGCATAAAGAATCACCATGCTGATCTTGACCTTGAAGTGTGACCTTGAAAACTGAAATTTCCTTCTTTTCGCTATATGTTTCTTCTTCAAGCTCTATCTCGTGAACATACAACATGTAGAATAATCATGTTGGTGCCTAAATTATGCTACAGGGTGTCGCAAGTGCGCGGCATTGCTGGTGACGGACATGTCTGCCGCTCGGCGACGCCCTGGTTTGAATTTCGTCGACAATATAAACGCCGTGAACCAAACTCAAATGTGTGTGTGTGTGTGTGTGTGTGTGTGTGTGTGTGTGTGTGTGTGTGTGTGTGTGTGTGTGTGTGTGTGTCTCTCTCTCTCTCTCTCTCTCTCTCTCTCTCTCTCTCTCTCTCTCTCTCTCTCTCTCTCTCTCTCTCTCTCTCTCTCTCTCTCTGTGTGTGTGTGTGTGTGTGTGTTGACATAAATCTTCCTGATTCAGATTTATTAGGCTACATTAGTTTACTTTTACTGTTATATGCTGACGATATCGTTATTATTGTT
>CM065695.1:40845819-40848319 GCA_017654935.2 Phymorhynchus buccinoides | reverse complement strand
TATACTAAACATAAATTTGCTGATATGTACGCGCGCGCGTATGTGTGTGTGTGTGTGTGTGTGTGTGTGTGTGTGTGTGTGTGTGTGTGTGTGTGTGTGTGTGTGTGTGTGTGTGTGTGTGTGTGTGTGTGTGTGTGTGTGTGAGAGAGAGAGAGAGAGAGAGAGAGAGAGAGAGAGAGAGAGAGAGAGAGAGAGAGAGAGAGAGGAGTGATAGGAAGAAAGAAGAGAATGTGTGTGTGTGCGTGTGTGCGTGTGTGTGTGTGTGCGTGTGCGTGTGCGTGTGCGTGTGTGTGTGTGTGTGTGTGTGCGTGTGCGCGCGCGCGCGCGCGCACGAGTGTGTGTGAGTGGCCTGACTGTGTAGTACTACAAATTTTAAATTCTACATTGCATAATTTACAAAAACAAGTGATTTGATATCAAGTGAACAGCGATATTTTTTAATATAAATTTCCAGGTTCGATATGAGGTATTCTACCCTTCTCCAGCAAGCAGCTCCATCTCCCACAACCCAAAGTACATCAAGCAGAACATCGATGTGACCTCCCAGGACAGCGAGGAGCACGTGCAACACGGCAAACCCAGGAAACAGCACCGCGGAAAACGACGACACCGGATGACCCTGAAAGATCTGGACGATTGGGAACTCCTGCCCGCAGATTATCCCCCTCAACCTTCCTTCTCTGCTGTTGTCGACACTGTGGATCAGGACTTTGTTTCGCGCCTTGACTTCCAAGAAGAACGAAATCCCACAGAATGTCTCCTCAGTTCTCTGATCGAGAAAGCCCAGCAGGTGCAGAACTTGAAAGGCACCAGCAGGCTTCGCCGCACCAAGAAAACCAAGAGTTCTGTTCACCACGAAGGACTCGACAAGCCCCACATTGTTTACCTCGATGAATCCTCCCAAACCCATCCCGCTGAAGATGAAAGGTTCGATGATAAGCAGGCCTCTCCTCTTCCCCTAAATGCACTGTCCCTCGTCCCTTCAGAATCGGCACGAGTCCTCCTCCCCAAGGATGAGGTCACCGAGGCAGGTCTGAGGGAGTGTTTCGGAGAATGCTACGTGGAGGTGGAGTGCAGTCCACGAAAGTTTGTTCTGGATGTCACATCCAGCGTGCGAGAGCTGTTGAAGAAGGAAGGGATCCAGGGGAAGGTAGCGGAGAAAACGGAGGAGGCCCTGTCTTACCTGATCTGTGTTCACGACGGGTTTTATGACGACGACTGCGATGTCTACAGAGTGCTGCTCAACTCTAGGCTGCACAAGGGACTGCTGGCCGTGGAGCTGAAGACTGAGGAGACACAGGATCTTCCGAGAGCTTCGGTGATGACCTTGGTCAGCCACACCATGGACTTCATGCAGGGAATGGTGGCCAGTCTCACAGACAACCATCACTTCCCTATGATCCTCAAGGACAAAAGGGCCATCGGTTCACCCCGTCACCTTAACAGTCACCTTGGTTCATCAAAAGCCTACGTACCATCTGTCGAACGCTTGTTTCACGTGGATGCAGTTTCCTCCTTCAACCCTACCACATTGCAGACCATTTCGGAGATGCTGGAGGAAGGCCCGGTGTTCTGTGACGTGTGCTATGATGACATCAGCTCCTGGACGCTGCACAGCGCCCACTCCACATCCCTGCAGACGTGCCAGCACCGGGTGTGCGACTCCTGCTGGGCACAGCACATCCACGTGCGTCTCCACGAGGGCTTCGTGCGGGTCACCTGCCCGGGCTATGACTGCCAGCAGGACGCCAGGATCGGGGTCATGTTGTCAGTGGCTCCTCTGGACACGGTAGAAAAACTGCTTCATAGGCAGGAGGAGGTTCGCATTGGGGCCTCTCCCACAGAAAAGTGGTGTCCCAACGAATCTTGTGGACGCGTCATCAGTCTCCAGAACTCGTGTTCCTCTTCTGCTTCTTCCTCCTCCTCCTCCTCTCCTCCTCCTCCTTCCTCCTCCTCCTCTTCCTCCTCCTCCTCTTCCTCCCCCAGTGTTGAGCTTCAGCTACAGCAGGACATTGTATGTGCCTGCGGTACCCATGTGTGCTTCCAGTGCCTGATGCCCGCTCACTGGCCGGCGTCCTGCCAACAGGCCGAGGACTACAGGAACAGCCTGCCATCCACCGTCTTCCCAGACCGTCTGGCGGAGGTTCACGACGACTTCAAGGCGGATCATGAGGCAAAGTTCAAACGCGAGATGGAGAAGAAGTGCACGATGCTGGTGGAAGGGAAACACTGCCCCAAATGTAAAAGCTTCGTGTTCAAGAACGGCGGCTGTCCCCCGATGACGTGCCGCTGTGGACAGCTGTTTTGCTGGTTCTGCGCCAAGCCCGGATACGCCCACCATGACCGGCGAGGCTGCGTGGATGCCAACCAGGAGAAGAAGCTGACCACCACCATCGTGGTTCACCACCTGGAAAACACCATGGGTGCAGACGACAGCAAGAAGCAGCAGCAGCAGGCAGCAGCAGGGAGCAGGCGTCGGCGAACGTCTCTGATGGAGAGG
>CM065695.1:40825819-40833319 GCA_017654935.2 Phymorhynchus buccinoides | reverse complement strand
TCTTTTTAGTTTCACAACTCTAAGTTGATCCTAACCCTATCCTCTTAGCCTATCCTTATCCTCTTCGTGTTTACTACTCTCGATCTCAAAGTCTGGTTTATTTCAGTTTCATGACAATAACTTTAGGCTGATTCTAACCCTATCTTTTTTGTGTTTTCGACTCGATCTCAAAGTCTGGTTCTTCCTTGATTGGTTGCCTCCTGATGGCCTAACAAAGATTCCCTCCCCTGGGACTGCTGGTCTTAAATTCTGCGCCTCAAAACATAGCGACAGTTATATGGGGCTAAAAAATCATAAAATACCAGTTCATTACTTAACTGGCTTTAAGATACCAGTTAAGAAGTTAACTGTCTTTTCTTATTCCAGTTAAGTAGTTAACTGATATAATCAACTTCTGCTTCCAGCTAAAGAAAAGTCAGTTAACTGTTAAGTGGCATTTTGTCAGAAAAAACAACTCCTTAAGTGTTTTGTTTTTTTAACACGAAAGTTATTACCCTTTAGTCACAATGTTAGGATTGTTTAACAAAAATGTTATTGCTATTTCAATAGCACTCTTTGCTGAATGAACAATTTTATGGCCCGTTCTAGTGATCTCTTTTGATACAACGGTTTAAGGGGAAGCAACCTCAGATTGAAGACGCACACAAGCTTGTTACTGGTGTATTTTATGCACATATTTTGCAAAACAATTACAAGGTGTTTTAAACTTTCTATTGCTGCTAGTTCAATTTGATGCAGTTCTTATTGTTTGTTCATGAAAACACAATCTTTCTATTTATAACAGTCACTCGCATTGTTTTATTTGTTAATTTATGAATGTGTGACGTGAGTGCTGTCATATTAAAAAATAAAGGCTGAGGGTTTTTTATTTGTAAATTGAAATGCCAACGTATCGTAAATTTGAGTTTTACGTCCTCTCGACCTGGGAAGGCACATATGGGACATTTGTTTTGGTTAGTTGGAAAGAATAAATATAAGACAAACACAAAACAGAAAAATACAATACAAGGACATAGACAGCACATGAAAAAAGCTGAAAGGATTTGAAATGCCAACATTGTCTTGGCTCGCCTTTATAGTTGACCTTGGGTCAACTGAATTTCTTGTTATATTATTGAAAAGATTATGGAGGCGAACCCATGGCTCGTTGAATTGTATGGGGTGGGGGTGGGGAAAAGACGACCTCGTGACTGTTCTGTACCGCGGTTACACGGGCTATGCAAAGAGAGGATGTCTTCAGATAGACAGGCGATGAGACATCAGAAGAAAGACACTGGCTGTTGGCTAGACACGGATATGACTATCAAAGAAGAGAACGAATTTTTTTTTAAAATGTTAAGAATGTTATTTTACTTTATAATTTTGTGTAATTTGGAAAGTTAATTAAGACAAAGCAAATAATACGTGACCCATCACCACGAAAGGCGCATTAGAAGTGTCAAGAAGCGAACGAATTTGTTTGTGGACAAGAATTCGAATGTCTAGGCGGAATCTCTCTGCATGCAAGAAAAACAACAACCCGAAACCAAAAACCAAAAAAACACCCGAAAAAACAACAACCAAAGAAATAAAACATAGTGCTAAAGGAAGAAAACAACAATTAATATAAAACAAGAAACTGATGATGATGATGATGATGATGATGATGATGATCCCCACTCACACCTACCGGAGTGCAGAAGACAGCATCAGTGCCACTTTGAACAAAAATGTGATAATGTGAATGACGGTGAACGACAAGCAAACACGAAGCAGTGGTAGTTGACTACATCAACAAACGACAATGCTAGGTTGGACAATAGTTTGGTATTTGGTATTTGGTATTTTATAAGTCACAGAGGCGTCTCTGTGAAATTCGGGTTGCTCCCAATTGGAGAGCGCGTTGCAGTCAGAGGCGCGCCACCCATGTAAAAACAATTCTTTGCATGCGATTTTTGTGTGACTGATGAGGAAGGAAAGGGGGTACATTTTGACCAAGTGACAACTTTTTCGTTGCCACCGGGTTTAACGAGTGCTAAGTGCATGGGCACACGGGACCTCGGTTTATCGTCTCATCCGAAAGACCCCACGTTCAGACCGTAAGGCCTAGTGCAAAGTGAGAGGAAGAAATCTCCCGTACCCAGGTTCGAACTCGGGTTTACTGTGCACGAGGCGAACGCTTTACCTCTGTGCCACCACCCTACACCCCTGTGCCTCTCAAGAGTAATAAGAGAAAACCTGGGGAGAAAAAAAAATGCCTGAAAAGAAAAGAAGAGGAAAAGCACACCCAGCCACCGAACCACCAACAGCAGAAACAAACAGACAAACAAACAAACAAACAAACAAACAAAACCTGAACTGGTGTAAGCAGTGTGACGAAAAAGAAGAACCAGTTCCCCTGAAAAGTCAACGTTGATGCCAGTGAGTACGAATTTTGCTGTGTAAATAGTTAATTCGTGAAGAAACCTTCTTCTTATTATTATTAGGCAGCCAACTTCATCACGTTGAAGATTCTGTTGCACTTTAGGGGGTAGTACGAAAAAGAGAGAAAGAGCAAAAGATAGAGTACAAAGCGAAGTGAGTATGAATTTTGCTGTGTAATAGTTAATTCGTGAAGAAACCTTCTTCTTCTTCTCCTCCTTATTAGGCAGCCAACTTCATCACGTTGAAGATTCTGCTGCACTTTAGGGGGTATAGTACGAAAAAGAGAGAAAGAGCAAAAGATAGAGTACAAAGCGAAATGATAACGTATTATGGGGGAAAAGAAATGACCCCAAGATAGTCAGGAAATAACTGAAGTTATTTACAGATACACAGTTTACTTTGAAGAAAGATATTCATGAGATTCAAAACCGAAGGAAGTTAGTTAGATATTTGAAGATTTGATTGGGGGGGGGGGGGAGGGGGGGGGGGGGAAGAAAAGAACAAAAAAGAAAAGCGGTGGGATGGAGGGGGGTGGGGGTGGGTGGGTGTGATCGAGGGAAGTGGCTCTATTTAAGGTCTGCGTACACGTTATAACGATCAAGGTACGAACTCAATTCCTGATCACTTCTCGGCCTTTTGGCTAAGACAGTGATTCAGGAAACATAAATTTTTGTTTATACCATGGTTTGGTTTGTTCAGCCCGTCGTACATGGCGAAAGCCGATACGCGACGTTAAACTGAACTTCCATTATCACGATTCACAAGATATTTCTATTTCCCCATGGCAACACAGTGAGATGTAAAGGGCTAACACTATTTGCAAGATATTTCTATTTCCCCACGGCAACACAGTGAGCAGTAAGTCATATTAAGAGAGGGCTGTCACTGTGTTGCCATGGGGAAATAGAAATAGCTCGTGAATAATGTTAACGTGTACACAGACCTTTAAGAAGTTGCTTTGTTTTACCATAAGTCATAAGTTTCTTTATTGTCCATTGGCAGTGTATAACTGCACATGGAAACTTGTCTTCACCGTGTGAAATAAGACGAGATATATCAAAATAAAAATATGAAATAAAAATATGAAACATACATTTACATTAAAACAAATATGAAACTCTCACACCACACCCAATCATTCATCCGCTCTCCGCTATCTTGCTCACTCATCATGCAACACACCACCACTTTCGCCTTCATTTTTAACCCCCTTTTTTTTTCTTTCTTCCTTTCCTCCCCTTTTCCTTGTTCTTTTTTTTCTTTCTCTTTTCCCCCCTTTTCTCCCCCCCCCCCTCACCTTCTTTCTTTCTTTTTCATTTTCTTTGTTTAGATAGGCTTTTCCCCGCTCTCTTTCATCCTATTGTCTGTGTGGCTGACTAAGATGGACATTTCCAAGAGCCTTCAGTGTTGTTGTTTGATACAAAAATGTTTGGGCTTCTGTGTGACCTAGTGCTTGGTGTACTGACACATTCATACTGTGTGAAGCTGGTGTATGCGTGGGAGAGAGAACTCAGAACTCAGAACATTTTTAATGATTAGTCCATCTGCCCGTATCAAGAAGGGGAGGTGAGGGGAAGGGGTGTTGGTGTAGATACATTGATCATTCATAGAAAAGGGAAAATAAAAATAAACATAAAAAGTAAACAATAATGATCGAACCCAATCCAAAGTAAACCAACCAAGGGAACACATAGCAAGGCATAAGAAAGGGAAGTGGAAGGAACATACATAAATGGTATGAAGTATTACGAGCAGCGACATAAACTATTGTTGCGTGGGAGAGAGAGAGAGAGAGAGAGAGAGAGAGAGAGAGAGAGAGAGAGAGAGAGAGAGAGAGAGAGAGAGAGAGAGAGAGAGAGAGAGAGAGAGAGTATGTGTGTGTGCGTGTGCGTGTGCGTGTGCGTGTGCGTGGTGTGTGTGTGTGTGTGTGTGTGTGTGTGTGTGTGTGTGTGTGTGTGTGTGTGTATGTGTGCATGTGCGTGCGTGCGTGTGCATGTATATATGCGTGTGGACCCATTCACCTATCAACAAGGCTGACGAAGAACCTACGTTCTCAATCTCCCTTCAATGTATCCCACAGCAGGTCAGACCTTCTTTCCCATCTTGCGTTTCTTCATCCTTGCAACCAGACCTGGCAGTCACCATTTTCAACATCCATTATGAAAAAAAAGGAAAAAAAAGTTGTGTGCAAATGATCTTCTTCACCAACCCCCGAGATAAGCGTTGTACTGACTGGGCTATATAAAATATCTTTTGTGAAGTACACATTTCAGTTCTTTAAAAGCATTTTTGATGATGGCTGGGCTCAATAAAAATCATATACAAATGATGTCCTTCACAAAGCCCTGGAAAAGCTGTGTGCTGCCTGGGCTATGTAAGAAACAAAATGGGGAAAACACGTTCCTTACATAGCCCTGAAAAAGCTTTGTACTATCTGGGCTATGTAAGACACAAAATGGGGAAAACACGTTCCTTACATAGTCCTGGAAAAGCTGTGTGCTGCCTGGGCTATGTAAAACACAAAATGGGGAAAACACGTCCCTTACATAGCCCTGAAAAAGCTTTGTACTATCTGGGCTATGTAAGACACAATATGGGAAAAACACGTTCTTTAAATAGCCCTGAAAAAGCTTTGTACTGTCTGGGCTATGTAAAAAAAAGAAGAGAAAAATACGTTCCTTGCATAGCCCTGAAAAAGCTATGTGCTACATAGGCTATGTAAAATATAATGTGGCAAATATGCGTTCTTTATATAACTCTTGAACAAGCTGCATGCTGACTGGGCTATGTTAGCATTGTGAATATGATGTGTCTTTTACATAGCCCTGTATAAATGGTGCATGCTGACTGGGCTATGTTAACATTGTGAGTATGATGGTTTTTTTTTTTACATAGCCCTGTATAAATGGTGCATGCTGACTGGGCTATGTTAACATTGTGAGTATGATGTGTCTTTTACATAGCCCTGAATAAATGGTGCATGCTGACTGGGCTATGTTAACATTGTGAGCATGATGTGTCTTTTACATAGCCCTGAATAAATGGTGCATGCTGACTGGGCTATGCTAACATTGTGAGTATGATGTGTCCTTTACATAGCCCTGAATTATGCTGCATGCTGACTGGGCTATGTTAACATTGTGTGTACAATACGTCCTCTACATAGCCCTGAATTATGCTGCATGCTGACTGGACAATGTTAACATTGTGTGTACAATACGTCTTCTATATAGCCATGAATTATGCTGTATGCTGACTGGACTATGTTAACATTGCGTGTACAATACATTCTCTACATAGCCCTGAGATATGCTGCATGCTGACTGGGCTATGTTAACATTGCATGTAGAATACATCCTTTATACAGCCCTGAATTATGCTGTATGCTGACTGGACTATGTTAACATTGCGTGTACAATACATCCTCTACATAGCCCTGAGATATGCTGCATGCTGACTGGGCTATGTTAACATTGCATGTACAATACATCCTTTATATAGCCCTGAATTATGCTGTATGCTGACTGGATTATGTTGACATTGCGTGTACAATACATCCTCTACATAGCCCTGAGTTATGCTGCATGCTGACTGGGCTATGTTAACATTGTGTGTACAGTACTTCCTTTACATAGCCCTGAATAATGATGTATGCCGACTGGGCTATGTTAACATTGCGTGTACAATGCATCATCCTCTACATAGCCCTGAATTATGCTGCATGCTGACTGGGCTATGCTAACATTGCGTGTACAATACGTCCTTTTACATAGCCCTGAATTATGCTGTATGCTGACTGGACTATGTTAACATTGCGTGTACAATACATCCTCTACATAGCCCTGAGTTATGCTGCATGCTGACTGGGCTATGCTAACATTGCGTGTACAATACATCCTCTACATAGCCCTGAGTTATGCTGCATGCTGACTGTGCTATGTTAACATTGCGTGTCCAATACATCATCCTCTATATAGCCCTGAATTATGCTGCATGCTGACTGGGCTATGTTAACATTGCGTGTACAATACGTCCTTTTACATAGCCCGACATTATACTGGTTCCCCCGAAGACAGAGTGTGGCTGCTCCCGTGGCGGGGTATTCAAGACCGGTCAGACATGTAATGTTCTCATCGCTGGCTGATGCACTTTTTACCATAGTGTTCAAGTGCTTCCGCTGTTGGGATGATCCCCGTGGTCTTTTAGTCAGGATAAGTCAGCAACAACAACAACATGCTGGCTGTGTGCTAGGACGTGCATGGAAATACATCGCCAAATGGCTTAGAAGAATAATGGCCCAGGGCTCCCAGTGACCCCCATTTGGGGGTCTATGAAGCACTAAAATTCTAAAGGACCCTCTAAAAGAATGTGCAGGGGGTCCAAGGGATGCACTAGAAAACTTCTTTTTAATATTCACAATGCCACTGGGACCCTCTATCCCGCCTCTAGGACCCTCTATACTGTAAGTGAAGGAGTCCCTGGGACCCCTTGTTTTGCGGGACGATTGTGAGCCCTATTATGACTCAGGCCTATTTATAGGAAATAGGGAAAAGCTAAAGTCTTAAACATCTCAAACTCAATCCAAATCACATACTGCAAAGGACAATTGTGGAAAATGTAGCCAGAATTGCAGTGCGAACAATCTTTATTAATCTTCGGGCAAGACGATATCTGTCACGGATGGCACATTCTTCCTATTTCGTGTGTGAGTTGGTTCTGTGGCACCCTGCATCCAGTCATTCCATCTTCAGTGACTGGATGCAGGGTGCCACAGAACCAACTCACACAAGCAAGTGTTTACACAAAAAAGAGTACATGTAGAACAAAATAAACAAAAATGTAAAACAGTTTCTGACCGCAAAGTAATTGAGTGTGATTGCGCGTTGGCATTTGCTTTTTAAAAAATGCAACCGTATGGCCCAGGGGAAAATATAGGACATTGTAAAAGGCGAAGTCACAAAAGTCTGGAACTTAATCCAAATCACACAGTGCAAAGGGAAATGTCCAAGTTGCAGTTGCAGTTAGAGTGCGAACAATCTTATTAGTCTTCAGGCAAGACGATATCTTTCAGGGATGGCAGACTCTTCCTATCTATTG
>CM065695.1:40813319-40820819 GCA_017654935.2 Phymorhynchus buccinoides | reverse complement strand
TGTCTTTTTTGCTCAGGTTGGCATCCACTGGACAGTCAAATTGCAGGCCGATCATGCAAACTGATGAGACCTTCTCTTAGGTCGAAACAGCTGTCTTTGCATAAGGCACTGTCCCTCCCCCATTGGGAGAAAAAGTAAATCAGCACAATTTATATAATTTTTTATTTTTTTATTTTTTTTATTTTTTATTTTTTGAACACGGAACATTACTCAAAGTTAACGTTAACTGGTTTTGTTTCTGAGGTTCACAAATAAAGACATTGGACACAGAAAAGCTTTATCAAAGCAAACTATTCTGCATTTCAAATGCACTAACTTTTCAGTCCTTCAGAGTAAGGGTACGGAGCTGGCTATTCACTGAGATTTTTCTTTCATGCTATATATATATACATATATATACCGCAGGAAAAATAAAACATTGAAACAAAGGAAGAAAGTTTCGAGCCATTTATTTGTTTACATGAACAAACAAAAAGAGAAACACAGCCAAATTACAGCCAACCAAAGGACGCATTTAATAACGAACGAATGTTCATCTTTGAATAACATTGTGACTTTGACAAAAGAACCGACCAAATATTCAACCAGGAAATCAACCAACTAACCAAGCAACCAGCCTATCAGGCTGATAAATTATTATAAATTTATGTATCAGCTGTCACGGGTGAAGGCATATTGAATTATTTGGATGGATAAACAACCAACTTGTTAAGAGGTGGAAGCAGATACAAAATTCGATTTTCTTGGTTAGAGTCCACCGCTCACAGAACCAATTTAACGCCAACATATGTTGAATACACAAACCGTGGAGATAAGCGTTGCGCTGACTGGACTAGATGAGTTATCAATTGTGAAATACACGTTTCTTTGTATCGCTCTTAAAGGGGCACCCTGACGGATGATTTTTTGAAAGAAACACGTCGAGATCACCAGGAAAACACCCTTTACAGAGATCGCAACACTCACTTTGCTCTAGTTTATAGAAATCAAACCGTCAAATCGTCGATTCCTCTTTGGCGGAGGTGCTGAAAGTCAAATTATTTCACCCAAATCGTTTGCACGAACTTTTCGCAATACAAGCCTTTTCATTTATTTTTACTTTTTTTTACAGTTTATTTAAAGGAGTTTCGCTCACAACAAAGGAAATACCTCCTTTTTTTATTATTTTAAACTGCACTACAAAAATAGAAAACGCTTCAACCACAATGAGTGACCTGCACCCACCCCATCCAAAATGGCTACTCTCTTTGGCATCTCCGCCAAGGAGGAATCGCCGTTTTGACGGTTTAATTTTTAAGAAACCAGAGCAAAGTGAGTGTTCTGATCCTTGAAAAGTCTGTCTTTCTGGTGATCTCGACGTGTTTCTTGCAAAAAAATCATCCGTCAGGGTCTACCTTTAAATAAAAAAACAACCCTTTTTTAACTGAAAGCTGGTTGATCGGAGCCACCCTTTCCCTTTCCGGATTTCTAAGATCAACTTTCAAATTACGGGTTCAAATCCTACCTATGGGGTGGCGGTTGCCACTTGCACTTACAGAAGGCCTTGGACATTGTCATGGTTGCACATAATTATGGCGAGGCCGATACATATACCGCAGGAAAAATAAAACATTGAAACAAAGGAAGAACGTTTGGAGCCATTTATATCTTTATACGAATAAACAAAAAGAGAAACACAGCCAAACAGCCAACCAATGGATGAACCTAATAACGAACGAATGACTTTGACTTTGACGAAAGAACGTTAGTCTTCACAAGTTTCCAAAGAATACTAGATCTAAAACAAGAAGTGACTGGAATGACTGTTCGAAGATCTATTCGCAGGCCAACTTGAAGGTGTGTGTCTTGTGAAAACTCATTGTTGTGTTGGAAGCACTTCACACCCCAGTGCTACAGAGAGAAAAGAAGGTTGGCCAGTACTACAACTACAAGTACAGTAGGGAAACAGAGAAGAGATGATTGAGAAAAAGTGCCGTGCCTACCGTGAACACTGTTGCATTGACATTGCCGTACAGTGGGGCAGCGACTAGACCTACACTACAGCGGTATAATCTTGTGTTGTCACATCTTTAGATCTAGTGGGTGCCAGTGCCGTCACCGTGACAAAATCGATCACCACACATTTGGCCATTGCGTCAGTGTCAAGTTCTGTGGATCAACAAAATGTAAGTGAAAATTGCTATTTGTTTGTTTCTTTCCTTCCTTCTTTCAAGCGACCACAATCATTTGCTGACTATTCTGTCATTGTTTGTTGTGTGAGGCGTTGGTTAGAGTTGGTTTCATAGGGTTGGTTAGAGTCGCCGCTCGTAATCCAACAGGTTTGTGATTGCGGTGGGTTCGAACCCGGCTGGTCACAGTGTTGTATCCTTGGGAAATATACTTTACTCCTATTTCCTGGTCCTTCGGATGAGACCTAAAACCGAGGTCCCGTGTGCGAACGCACGCACAAGATCTTGCGCGCACGTTAAAGCCCATTCCATTATTCCGTACGAGTAGGCCGTGTGTGCTGGTGGAATGGATGACACGAGCTCACAAAGCATGCATCCTGTGCGCCAATAGCAGTCTAAGCGAAGACTTTGGGCGTGGGGCAGGATACACATCCCCAATCGGAAGAAGAAGTCTGTCATTTTAACTAGATATATGACTTTTAGTTTTAGATCAGATTAGGCAGCTGATGTTCTGGAGGGCTGCGCTGAACTTTGCTAAATACACTAGTACTAGAGATGCCTAGCGTAGAGCCGGTTCACACGCGCGCGCACACAACCACGCACGCACACACACACACACAGTTTATTAATTTCCAGGAGAGGCCTCCAATGCATTTTTATTGTGTTCAAGATATTGTCAACCTTTGGAAGGTAAGCAACCAGACCGAGCCGTTGGATGTCCCCCTCTTCTCCCCCATTCCCCTCCCCCAGCCCACCCCATTTGACTCCTTGATCCAACCCCTTTTCACATGTTTGTGATCAGTACATTTATTTGCTTTCTTTTGTAATTGTCATTATTTCATAGGGTGAATGACAATGAATTTAACAGATTTATTAATGTCTGATTTCATACTGACCAATGATAGAATGCATACTAATAGTAATACAGTATTTATTGTCTTGTATCGATTTACAGGTTCTGTCCAAGATTTCAGCACACACAGTCCAGGCAAAAGCTCCAAACTCAACAGGCTCAGTGAAACAGAAACACGTGAGAGCTCTGATGGGACCCAAGACGCACTGGGCTCGCCTGTCCTACCTACCCAAGAGCCGCATGTAAATATTATTCAGTAGTTAAGAGCAATCTTGATTTTCACAAACTACTGGTGCAACTCCTTGAAGTGTGTGTGCGCGCTGGGCTCCCAGGGACCCCCATTTGGGGGTCTATGAAGCACTAAAATTCTCAAGGACCCTTTAAAAGAATGTACAGGGGGTCCCAGGGATGCATTAGAAAAAATATTTTTAGCATTTGCAATACCACTGGGACCCTCTATCCCGCCTCTAGGACCCTCTATACTGTAAGTGCAGGAGTCCCTGGGACCCCTTGTTTCCCGGGACGATTAGGAGCCCTGGCGCGCACGTGCGTTTGTTTGTGTGTGTGTGTTGCCATTGCTATATGCTGCACAGGACACCCTCACATACTACAGTAACAGGTTGATGCTTTTATAGATGTTGAAAACGAATACAGCTTTATTACATACCCCACCCTTCTTTTTTTTTATCTTTTCACCCATGTAAACACATTTTTTAAAACATGCTTTATTAGGTTTTGACAATTCACAGGGTGCTTAGAAATGTCAAATTTATGAAAACCACAATTACCTTTTTCAAAGTTAACTTCACTTTTCTAAAGAAAATGTTCTCCCTTTTGCAGCTAATTTCAAGTTGATTTTATATTCAGTTTTTGTCATGTAAAGGACTGGTTATCCTATTGTATGCTGCAATGTATAAAGGTAATACTATAGCATATAGTTTTACAGTACTGCATGTCTTTAATTATTTCTTGCTAGTGTTTTGTTGTTGTTCATAAATAGTTCATTCACATATCTAGTTATCAGTGTTAAAAAAAAAAAATACCAGTTATTGCACAGACTGACAGAGTAAATATTATTCAACCTGTGCAATAACAGCTATTTAACACATTTAAAAGATTTATTCATGTCTGATTTCACATTGACCCATTTTGGAATACATCACAATCTGCTGTTTCATATTACAGGTTCTGTCCAAAATATCAACACACACAGTCCATGCAAACGGCCCATCTCCAAGCTCAATAGACTGAGTGAAACAGAAACACGTGGAGGCTCTGATGATGCCCAGAGATACACTGGGATTGCCTGTCCCGGCTACCAACTCAAGAGCAGTGCGTAAATATTGTTATTCAGTATTTAATTGCAATATTGACTTTCACTGAGAGAGAGAGAGAGAGAGAGAGAGAGAGAGAGAGAGAGAGAGAGAGAGAGAGAGAGAGAGAGAGAGAGAGAGAGAGAGAGAGAGTGTGTGTTTGTGTGTGTGTGCGTGCGTATGTGTGTGAAACGGAAAAAAAAATCAGTAGACAAGCACTAAGAGGTTGTGGACACATGGATGTTAATTATGCAGCATTGGACAGTAAATGTACATAACTAAACCTTTTTTTCTGTTTTGGTCACCCCTCCTCTGCATATTGATCAATCGATGCTTTTATAAATTAATGAAATGTAAATCACCGTTATTACTCACCCACTTTTTCACCTCTGTGAACAAAGTTAAAATAATGTTTTATCAGGTTTTGAAATTCACAGCATTTTTATAAATGTAAAATTTACGAAAACCACAATGATCTATTTCAAAATGAACTTTTCATTCGTCCAAAGATAGTTACCACCTTATTTTTTTAGCCGATTTCATGTTATTTTCTCAATCAATGCTTGTGATATCCTTGTGAAGGGCTGATTATGATCATCCTATTGTATGCTACAATGTATAAATGTGTGTGTGCGTGTGCGTGCGTGCGTACGTGTGGTTTTACAGTACTGTATGTCTTTAGGTAATTATTTCTGTTATTGTTGTGTTGTTCAGTGACTTTGAAAAATCATCCAAAATAAGTGGGAGGGGCCTGTAATAGGGATATAATTTTAATACTTACAATAAAATTTTGATACTTTAGATAATTTTAATACTTGCCTCAGATAAGTGTGTATAAAGTGTCAGGGAGTCTTAAAAGGGAGGGTATTTTAAGGGAAGTTCCATTGTAGTTCATTCACATTTGTGGTGATCAGTGGGTTTTCTCTTGGTCATTATTGCATAGTGTGAATGACAATGAACATTTTTTAATGTCTGATTTCACACTGATCAATGTTAGAAAACATAAAATTGATATTTGTTGCTTTATATTGATTTACAGATTATGACCAAGATCTCAGCAGCACCCAGTCCAGGCAAGAGACCCATCTTTAAGCTCAACAGACCAATACATGCATGTGAATTTTGTTATTCAGTAGTTCATTTAGACTAGTTAGCAAGAATTTTACAAATGATTGGTGCAAATCAGAAATGAATAAAATGTGGGCTATACCATACATTTTATTATTGTAAGTTTTGTGCCCCCATGGTGAAATTGAAAGTTTTTTAGCACAAAATTAATAGTTCCTCCACCTTCTGAAAGTTCTGTGCTTGCAACTTTCTAATCTATCATTATCTTTCTCGTTCTTTGGTTGCTCAGATACTTTCCTGTCAATTATGAGCGCAGATGTGTCATGCTGCCGTTATGCGCCTAAGTGAGAAATAGTTAGCCCCAGCATGTCCGACTACGGCTGGAGGAAATCTTTTTGGAAGTGTTTCTTGAAAAAAGGCAAGGGAATGGACCGGAAAGGCAGAAAGAATGTAGCTGACAGCAAGCAAAGAGAAAAGGCAGAGTCAAAGAGAGTGACTGATTAGAGGAAGTTACGAGCACAGAACTACCAGTAGGTAGGGGAACTATTTATACAAAAGATTCAGACATGGTGGATAATTCTCTTTGAATCTGCCTTTCCTTCTTACTATCATCTACTATTTTTCTGGAAAAAATGTTTGTAGGCAACCCCATTTTCTAGTCTCTGAAATGATTCATAGCTTCAGCCCCCTCAACCCCAGAAAAAACCCACACAAGTGGACGGAATGGGCTGCTTTCTTTGCTGATGAAGATTATTGTTAATCCACACGATTTAACCGCTAAGTACAATCTGGGTGTATTTCAGCAATATTTGTTAGATCTAAAAGTTGATCTTTAGAATGCTGATATGGTTATGATAATCATACAATAAAAAGAAAATATGAATCTTCATATAGTCTGGTTGTCCGTATGATTATGAGCAGCTGACAATGTGATGTTCCACACCATGGTTTGTAAGTGTGTGTGTTTGCTTGTCAGTGACGTTTGTCAGTGACCAGGCCAGTGACCTCTCTAAATAGCAGGAAAGACAAGGGAGATAAACAGACTGACAGTAAGTTCTGTATTTTTTCCCCCAGCGGAGACACCTTTCCTAGGGGACATTCCCACTCTCAGGGCCTTGATGATTTAGGACTAGTGGCACAGGGGAGAGCCAGTGCAGATGCCTCCCAGTTTGAAACAATGAAAGACATCGCATGTCATTCACAAAAGACTAAAAAGCAATGATTTCCCAGTATTGGAGACAGTACTTTGTTATACAGCTCTTTCTCCGACTCCCTTTAGTATCCGCCCAAACTGCAGGCTGTCAGTGATAAAAGCCATTTGACGAAAGGCCAATAGTGATAAGCAGCAATATTTAAATATGTCTCAGTGTCTGTTTCTCTCTATCGCACGCGCATGCACATACACACGCACACACACGCACGCACACACAGACATCAACAAATTTATTCATGAATTATATTGGTTAATAGGATGAACAATATGAGCCGCACGGTTCATCTGCTGATGAAGAGAAATGCGAAGCATCAGACTTATGCAAAAACCGAGCGCATGGAATTGAAAAAAGGACTTGTTAAAAAATGACATAATTATACATAATATTAATAACGATAATATATTATTAAATGGCGCCTGTAAACGCAGGGTACATATCACGACAGTGACACAAACCTATTCTCTCACCAATGCACCATAAAGGATGCTATCACAGAAGATGTTAATCAACAGTTTTTAAACATGAAATCATAACAACAGAGAGCAAAAATGAGGTAGAACCTTTTCACAAATAAACAAGGCAACAAAATCAATGAACCATAATATGTAGATGATAAGAATAAAAACAATCACATAATGATAAACCATCAATAACAATAATTCCCCACCACCATCATCCCCACACACATTTCCCTCTCTGCATCTCTCTCCAACCACTCTTCAAAGTAATAAATAACATCACACAAGCAAAATCTGAAACTCACTCACACAGGCACACCACACACACAAACAGACGCGCGCGTGCGCACATACATGCGCGCATGCGCACACACACACAGACCGACATTTTCAAGGCAAACACATCTGGGCAACTGGGGCAAAAAT
>CM065695.1:40808319-40810819 GCA_017654935.2 Phymorhynchus buccinoides | reverse complement strand
AAAAAACATCAGACCCATGGGTGAAAGAAAAACATTCTCTCAATCCTGAAATGACACATTTCAATGTTCTCTGAATCTTCGCAATCCTGAAGTGGAGGCCACATTAAAAATAATTTCCATTGTGTGTGAGTCAGTGTATGCACTATACAGGATGGGTGGAGATAGTGTTAAATTCATCTATTACCTTGTTTTAATCTGCCATCAGTTTTGGTACGAACGTTTGATTTTATAAGACTGATTCCGGATGACAATATGGCCAATCCTGAAGACTTTCTGTCAGCTTTTTGAATCCTGTTTTCAGGAGCATGCCTGGAATACTTTCACCCTTGCATTAAAAAAAAATTGGTTCCACACACATAATTATACAAATAAGGGTCAATGTTAACAGCTTATAAACAACACAGCACCTTCAGATAGAAATCAATCAAAAGAAAAGAAATCGCAACAAAATCTGATCATGCTTAAAATAAGTTGGGACACAAGTATGATTTTTATGAAACTCATTTTCAAACTATCGATAGGGAAGCATACTTTTGTGACCACATACCGCTGGTCCCACAGCAGTTAGTACCACATACCATTAGACCCACAAGACATAATAGGCGCTTAATCCCACATATTATGTTCACACAGTATCAGTATGTGGTACCAGTGGTATGTAGGAATATAGATTTTTTTCTTTATTCATACCGTTAGTCCCACACTGGTTATTTTTAGACTTACACCCAGTTTGCGTCATCAGGAGAATGAATCGAATTTAGAACGAGGACTTAGCCGTATTTGTACGTATGTCTGTCAATGAAAAATGCTTTAACGAGGACTTTGCTGTATTTGTACGTATGTCTGTCAATGAAAAATGCTTTACCATTATAAGTTGGGATGTACCATGGGCACAGTGTGACCTGTATAAGAGGGGATGCGGCCTGGGCACTGTTATGTAGCTTTGACCACTATTAGTGGGGATGTACTCTGGACATTGGTCATACCAGTGTTAGTGGGGGTTACCCTGGGCACGGTTATACAGCTATTACCACTATATGCGCCCTGTAGCCTACATAGTAGGATGGGCGCTATATAACTTTTCCTCATTATTATTATTATTAGTGAAGATGTATCCAGGCCACATTTATGCAACTATGACCGCTATTAGTGGGGATGTATCCAGGCCACATTTATGCAGCTATGACCGCTATTAGTGGGGATGTATCCAGGGCACATTTATGTAGCTATGACTGCTACAAAAAAACCTATCAGTGGGGATGTACCCTGGGCACAGTATGTGGAATTGGCCTACGTAATAAGAATATGATTGTGTGTTACCTGTAGAACTAGATCTAGTCAAAATCAATGCATGAAACTCATAATTTGATTTTAAGTCAAAATTACAACTGGTCATTGTCACTGATCAGTGGTCATGTACATTGTAGTACTCATGACACACTAAGAAGCTGTTAAATAGTGAAAATGTGGAATTTACGTCCAAGCGATCACTGGTCAGTGCAGTGACCATTGGTCATGTGCATTATACAAGCGCATAAGTTATCTGGTGACAGGAAAATCGATTTTGATTCTTAGGTCAAAATGACCACTGGTCATTGTTATTGACCACTGGTCTATACGTGGACATATGGACACCTGGCACTGTTTGGTATCATTTGGAACAATTTAGCACCATTCGGAACTAGTAGGATACTCACTGTAACCGTCTGCTATTACTCGGTACAATCCGGTACCATTTTGGTACCACTTGGCACCATATATCATTTTGGTACAGCCCAGCACCATTCGATACCATAATTGTGTGGGTTTAATGGTATGTGTGCTTACAAGTATGTGGTAACAAAAGTATGTAGGGATATTGATGTGCCAGGCTAGGTTTTCAGTCAGTGTTACCACATACCACTGGTCCCACAGCAGTTAGTACCACAGTTAGGACCAAGTGATGTGAATGATCTACGATACCACATGCATTGTGCAAAGAATGGTGAGGTTGAATCTCATCAGCTTCCACCGTGCAAGGACTGCCTTCTGAAACAGGCAAAGCGAGCCAACTTCCAGGCAGGACTGTGGCGACGGAGCTTGTCTCATGATCCTGATGCTCCAGATCCAACGCAGAGTGGATGGAAGGTGGAAAACCAAAATGGAATAGACGTCTTAGTTGTGGACTGGATGGACGTCAGGCCCGCGCCTGAAGCAGTCATTGAACTTCTTGCCTGCAAATGCACAAGGGCATGCACTGCCTTGGAATGTACGTGCATTCAACATGGTCTGAAATGTTCCGACATGTGCAAACTGAAGGAGTGTGACAACCAGCCTGTGGATGATGATCTGGAGGATATGCCAGAGCTTGCAGACGATGATGACTTTGACAATGACCTGTTCTTTGATGAATAATAAATTGATGCAAGTATCTCAGCTGGAAACTGAAAGACATTTTCTTCTTTTCTGTACATTCAGTTGGACAGATTAGTCCTGTTACAACAAGTGAGGACTAAGAGAA
>CM065695.1:40758319-40800819 GCA_017654935.2 Phymorhynchus buccinoides | reverse complement strand
AAAACCTTATTCTGCAAACTACAGTAGTCAACACAAGCGGATGTTTTCGCTGAGAGTCGATGCAAAACGATTTTATTTAGCAAAACTAGCCCGTAAAAACCCTTTAGTAAGGCCCAAACCGTCGTGCACCAATATCAAGAAAAGCGCTGGGATACTTGTGTTTGAAACCCTGCTGAGGCTCATCATCTCAAGGATCTCTTATGTTATTCAGTTTACATGTGTCAAACAAGAAACGCCCACGGATCGTTTTACAAAGAGTGAATGAATGATTTTCGTTTGTTGACTGTTGAATGGTCATTAAGACACGTACACATACTTTTTTCAAATCGCATACTCGAATATCACATTATTTTTGTCTTTTCCGTTGTTACTTAACCCTTTTACTGCGCTGTAGCAGCTCGGAACTACACTGATTTAACACCCATGTTACTGAAAGGCATCAAATTAGGGTCTGGTATCCAATGACAGTATCTTCTTAATTTTGGGAGGTAACGATAGGCCCTATTTTATGCATGTCACAGAGGAATCCCCAATATTGTAGACAGAATGTTTTCTCTACCCAGGTAAATGGAGTTTAATGGAGATTTTTAGCTGAAGAATGGCTGGCGTTGAAAGGATTTTAAAGGCATTTAACCTTTTGTTCTCGATACTGAGAGATAAGGATAGGCCTTATGTTACACATAGTAGTATACATGGTGGGGGTTCTGGCGCAGCAAAAACGGGCACCACCCCTTAGGGCCCTCCCCACCCTCTTGGAGGGCCCCCAACCCAATCGTGATCAAACCTGCTTCGACGTAGATACGCAATTGCCCCAAAAAGTTGTGTACGCGGAGACGCCCCGGCCTATATACACAATTGCCCCAAAAAGTTGTGTACGCGGGGGCGCTTCGGCCTACAGAAACGCAAAAGTGCTGAGAGCAGTAAGGGACAGCCCCCACCCTCGCTGGCCAGGGCTCTCGATTTAGATATATTCAACGCGGTTGGTATACCCGAGGTATTTGAGTTGCAACATGAAGGGTCATAACCTGTGTGCTTGGTTGAAAGTGGGTGAGGTGGAGATCTGTGGCAAAAGGTGTTGCCAGAAGTATTGCAAGGTTCATTTGGCAAAAATTCGCAAATTCCAAAAAATACCGGTGTCTTGCAGATCTTGTGGAAAAGGTGTTCAAAGTGACATAGAGCTTTGCCGGGCCTGTGGTCGGGATAAGATTAGGCATAGGCATATAGCCTTAGAGAGGAAGGCGAAACAGCAATTCTTGTTGGTCTTGGACGAGCTCTGTGTAGTTCGTACTCCCATTTAAAGATAGGTGGTGTATATTATATACCCACCCAACAACATGGCTACTATAGATGACTACATTGACCAGCTGCTCGCAGATATGGAAGCACCCGAGCCTCTCTGGGGGGTTGTTCAAAACATCCTGGACGAGCCCATCCCTGAGGAAGTAAGAAGACGCCTGCTGAAGCCCTTACTGCCTGGAAAATATCGACCTTCCCCTCTACCTCGTAAAGCCAAGGAGAGGAAAAGGAAGGCCATTCTGAAGGAGTTTGACCATGTACCTCCTCAGAAGACTATCTGGACAATCCAGGACTATCAGAAAGAGATCCTGGAAGTGTTCCAAGAAGAAGAGAAGAGAAAAAGAAGAAAGAAGAAGAAAGATGAGCTGGCCTTCCATCGTACCCCCTGGGTGATTGGGAAGTACTTACGTGGTTGGCAAATGGATGTGCCTGTTGCTCTGCAACACCATCCCCTCAGTGCAGATCCAAAAGCTTTCTTGGACGGTGTGCGCCCTCAGATCCATCAAAAGCTCGAAGAAGAGATCAAGGCTCTGAATGGCGTGAAGTTTCAGCTGGCTCTCAAGGTTGAGCTTCGGAAGGACAACCCAGATGGCAGCGAGGAGTACACAGACCCTGTGCTCCGCCACAAGCAGGAGGCCCTTCTTCAACCCACCGAGATCGGCGAGGCACTGGACAAGGCCTTCCCCCATATCCAGGAGACGCTCGAGAAATGGACGCAGAGAGGCTCAGGCTGGGTAGTCAACAGAGTCCAGACACTCTGGCTTGACATTGCCCGCTACCAACCTCTCCGAGGTGGTTCCTACATCCCACTGCCAGCCGTGGTAAAGAACAAGAAGGCGGTCATCAACGTGAAAAACAAGGATGATCACTGTCTCAGATGGGCCCTCCGGTCTGCCCTGTTCCCAGCAGTCAAAGACCCTCAGAGGCCTACCAAGTACTCCACACGAGACGACCTCGATTTCACAGGCATTGATGCCCCCACACCTGTCTCCCAGGTCCAGAAGGTTGAAAAACAGAACAACCTAGCACTGAATGTCTTCGGCTGGGACAAGGGTGTTATTATCCACCACCTCAGCAAACAACCCCAAGATATGCGCCGGATTAACTTGCTGCTGATTGAGAAGGCGGGAAAGTTTCACTACACCTGGATCAAGGACCTCAACCGCCTCCTGTATGACCAGAGCAAGCACCGCGAGCGAAAAAACTTCTGCGAGCGCTGCCTTCACGGCTACACCAGAGAAGACCTGCTGGAAGCCCACAAGCCCGAGTGCCGCGGGATCGGACAAACTGCTGTCCGAGTGGAGATGCCGGAGGAGGGTAAGAACAAGCTGGCCTTCCAGAATCACCACAAGCAGCTGCCAGCCCCTTACATCATCTACGCAGACTTTGAGGCTCTCACCACTAAGGTCGAGGGCCCCGAGCTGGACCCTGCAAAAAGCAACACCCAGAAGACACAGCACCACGAAGCCTGCAGTTACTGCTACGTTGTTGTCAGGTGTGATGGGCGGACCGAGCCCCCCGTGGAGTATAGAGGGCCTAACGCGGCAGAGCACTTCCTCCAAGCACTCCAGGAAGAGGAGCGCAAAATCAAGGTGGTGCTGACCAACCCCAAGGCCATGCGGATGACTCCAGAGGACTGGCAGGCCTACAACACTGCTACAAACTGCCACGTGTGCGAAAAGCCTCTTGAGGGTGATAGTGTCCGCGACCACTGCCACATCACCGGAAAATACAGAGGGGCAGCCCACAATGCCTGCAATCTCAAGCTGCGGTTGAACCCCAAAACCACACCCATACTGGTGGTCTTCCACAACCTGCGAGGCTACGACTCACATCTTCTGATGCAAGCCATCTCGAAGGTGGAAGGCCGCATCTCATGCATTCCCAACAACACAGAGAAGTATATATCCTTCTCTCTTGGACAGCTCCGTTTCATTGACAGTGCCCAGTTCCTGCTGGCCTCCCTCGACAAGCTGGTGACAGCCAACCAGCCCGAGGCATTTCAAATCACGGCTCGCTACGAGCCAAACCAGCAGCGATGTGAGCTGCTACTGCGGAAGGGGGTATACCCCTACGAGTACATGGACTCCTGGGAGCACTTCGACGAGCGCCAGCTCCCGCCAAAAGAGGCCTTCTACAGCAAGCTCTCGGACGAACAGATAACAGAGGGTGACTACACCCATGCCTGAAAGGTCTGGGAGGCTTTTGGCTGCCACAACCTGGGTGACTACTGTGACCTCTACTGTCGCACAGACGTCCTCCTACTCGCTGACGTCTTTGAGACTTTCCGGAAGACCTGCTTGAGCCAGTACGGACTGGATCCTGCCCACTACTACACCAGCCCCGGCCTCTCCTGGGACGCCTTACTCAAGAAAACAGGGGTCGAGCTGGAGCTGCTCACAGACTACGACCAGCATCTCTTCATTGAGAAAGGATTGCGCGGCGGTATCTCGATGGTTTCAAAGTGCCACGCAAAGGCCAACAACCCCCTGGTCGAGGGGTATGACCCTTCCAGGCCAAAGAGTCACATCCTCTACCTGGATGCCAACAACCTCTACGGCTGGGCCATGAGCCAGCCGCTGCCTACAGGAGGCTTCCAGTGGGTAGAGGACTGCGACCGGCTCGCAGAGACCATAGCCGACCATCCGTCTGACAGCTCAGAAGGCTACATCCTTGAGGTGGACCTCGAATACCCGGAGGAACTCCATGTAGCGCACAATGCCTATCCGCTAGCCCCGGAGCGCATGGTGATTAAAAAAGAGTGGATGTCGGAGTACCAGCACAATCTCCTTGGCGTTGGAGTGGCGCCTACCGAGGTTGAGAAGCTGGTACCTAACCTCCGCAACAAGGAACGCTATGTGCTTCACTACCGCAACCTGCAACTTTACCTATCGCTGGGCATGCATCTCACGAAGATTCACCGGGCCCTTTGCTTTGAGCAGAGCCCTTGGATGGAGCCGTACATAAGGATGAACACTGAGCTCCGGAAGAAAGCCACAAGCGACTTTGAGAAGGACCTGTACAAGCTCATGAACAACTCTGTCTTTGGCAAGACAATGGAGAACCTCCGGAAGAGGGTCAACGTCAAGCTTGTGCGTGCAGACGAGGAGGACAAACTGAGGCGCCTGATAGCCAGCCCGGCCTTTGCACGAGCTAACATCTTTGATGATGACCTTGCAGCGATACAGATGCACAAGAGCCGCCTGGTTCTCAATCGCCCGGTGTATGTGGGGATGAGCATCCTGGACCTCTCCAAGGTCATCATGTACGACTTCTACTACAACCAGATGAAGGCTCAGTATGACGACCGCTGCCAGTTGCTCTACACTGACACTGACAGCCTGCTCCTCGAGATCCAGACGGAGGATGTGTACCAGGACATGGCCAAGCATGCGGTCCTCTATGACACATCTGACTATCCTAAGGACCATCCACTGCACAGCATGGTCAACAAGAAGGTTCTGGGGAAGATGAAGGACGAGTGTGCTGGACGTCCAATAGCTGAATACGTCGGCCTGCGACCAAAGATGTACTCCATCCTCGGAGCTGACGGGAAAATCATCAAGAAGGCTAAGGGTGTGAATAAGAATGTTGTGAAAAAGCACATTAGGCACGAGCAGTATAAAGAGGCCCTCTTCGAAAAGCATACCTTCCGCCACGGTATGGACATGCTGCGGTCTGAGCGCCACCGCATCTACGGTCAGCACCTGAACAAGGTCTCGCTGTCACCCTTTGACAGCAAGCGTTGGATCGCAGAAGACGGAGTGGACACCTTAGCCTATGGTCATAAAGATGCCATCCCCAATGGTGTGGCTGAAATGAACGCCTATATCGAAGAGATTCTAACGTAGAACCCCATCCGGCGGCAGCTGAGTGTCAGGGGGCACAACAAGCAGCTCCTCGCGAACAAAGCCTCGAGGTGGGCCATCCAGCAGATAGTAGAGCACGGGCTCCCCGGTCTTGGTGACTGAGCGCCCGAGCTGGTACACCTTGAGGGACCACACAGGGTCAGTCGCACGGCGACGACCACCCTCCAACTCACCAGGCAGGTAAAGGTAGCGAACGCCGGCCCCAGAAGGGAGCTTTTGCTCGTGTAGGCCGACTGGACGGGATGCAGGAGCAGAGGGCTTTTGTGCCACAGTTTTAGCCTTAATGGCCTCAGAAGGCCGCTTGCCTGTCAGCCGCGTCACTTCTCCATTCAAGGCAGCAATGACCGCAGGTAAACGAGTTACCCACTCAGAAGACCGCCCAGACGGGAGCCGCATCTCCTGTGCGTACTGGTGCCCAAACAGGCGTTCTGCCAGGGTGCGATTAAAACGTTCTACAATTCCCTGGTCACGATGGACATCGACACGACCACGTCTGACAGATACGCCATGGTTTGCCAGCAGCTGGTTGACCGCGCCCATAAACTCATGCCCGGGGTCGACTTGGAGGAGCTTTGGCCACCTGAGGGGGCTTCGCCTGTAGATGCGGGAGAGGGCATCAGCAACCTCTTTGGCCTCTTTTGTGGCCAGAGGCTCGGCCTCCTTGTAGCGCGAGGCCACATCAACCACCGTGAGCGCATACCGAAAGGTCTTCTGCCCCAAGCGGTCGTGCGGAAGGAAAAGGAGGTCAGCTTGATGGACCTCATTTGGCTCGCTGATATCAAACTTACGTCTAGGAATGTGGCGGGGCGCTGGTAAATAAATCTGCCAAATGGCCTGTTTCTTCAGCCAGGCCCGGGCCTGATCTTCAGGAACCTTGGCAGCAGAAGCCAGCTTCTTAATGGCTGTGAGCCCCTTCCAGTAGCCCCTTGGGCTGTAGTATATGTTCGCCAGGCGAGCAGAGAGCTTACTGTCGGTCATGGCTAGCCATGTATTCCAGTAAACGTATTAGCCTCCAACAGGCTGTAGCCACAGGCTCTGGCAGCTGTCCGGTTGTCACCCGTAGGTTGGTCGGGCCCGCGAGCACCATTGCTGCAAAACGCATAGCGGCCTTTTCATTCTGCCAACAGAGATCGAGTGACTTCTGCGCGCTATCGATCATTGTGTGGGCCAGAGGACCAGGAATCTTGTGGCGGTGGGCACAGTAGCCGATCTCTAGCATCAGGGAGTATAGCTCTTCGGGAAGACCCATTGTCCTATATATATTGTCCTATTGTCATCTCAGAAAAAGAGAGGCATCAAAAAATAATTGGGGCTGATATAGGCTGATCTCTTTGAGATCTCATAAGCCACCAGGCCTGTGGCTGCCATCCCAAGGACAACGAAGGCAATCTCGTGGTCTTTCTGGTCATTGCTGGGAACATAGAAATCCGAGAGCTGGGGCCATGACTCCAGAGGACCAAGGTTTTTACCAAATACACGGGAGTACTCCTGCATAGCAGCATCAACATCCTGGAATGTCTGGACTGCGTGGTTCTGGCGTTTGAGCTCTTCATTTATCCAGTCCAGACGTTCTATACGTTTCTTGGACCAAGCTGCTTGAGCAGCTTGAAGCTGTTCTACTGCTTTGTCATGACGCTTGCGTTCTTCATCTGCTTTTGAGGAATGTAGAAGGGAGAAGATGTAGTTTGATCCACTGAAGGCAAGAGCGTTTACAAGTGCACCGCCGACCATCATCGCAGCTGAGGCCATTGTGTGTATG
This sequence comes from Phymorhynchus buccinoides, assembly GCA_017654935.2. Classification (NCBI taxonomy): domain Eukaryota; kingdom Metazoa; phylum Mollusca; class Gastropoda; order Neogastropoda; family Raphitomidae; genus Phymorhynchus; species Phymorhynchus buccinoides. Next base: position 40,793,895 of record CM065695.1, on the reverse strand, counting down.
ACTATAGCTTCGCTATATGTGCGCAGCAACAAACATACTTTTGTCATACACACATATACACTACTTCAATATGTCGGCAGGCACGATTCCCTGTTTGACGAGAATGTCTTTCGTTGCCATTGCCAGGTCAACATCAACCACCAACATGATCATGTCAAAGCCACTGGTGTCCAGTTTAGGCGTGTTCCCTTTCCAGATCTTCTTGCCAATTTGGGCATAACCGATTGACAGAGCACTGACAAGTGCTGCATGATAAGCGGCGTTTATCAGCATTTTACCATCGACAGAAGACATTATAGCTTCGCTATAGTTGCCGTTAGCGTCACTCATTCCATATAGAAGGGGTCGTGGCCACTCTTTAATATGGTGGGGCGTTTGGGTTTGTTGTTGCTGCGCAACAGTTGCGATGCTGATGTGCCATCACCTGCAACATGTGCGGGAGGGGCTGCTGTCGCAGTATGTCGCTGTCTTCCAGCTGTTCGTTGCTGCGCAACAACAAACAGAACCCCGGCTAGCCCGATGCCACCTATGGCCCATGGAGTCCAGTCCAACTTTGTTGTTGCTGATGGTGACGTTACGTCCGATGTGCCATCTGCAACCCTCTTATTGTTGCTGCGCAACAGTTGCGATGGTGACGTTACGTCTTGGTCTACCACTTGTGGTAGTTGTTGCTGCGCAATCTTGGTCTTTGCTTCCTGAAGTTCTGCTAGTAGTCTCGCTTGATTTGCTTTCCGTGCTGCAGCTGCAGCTTTGCCCACTGCGACTTTTTTGGGGTCTTTTTGTTTGTTGCTGCGCAACAGTTGCGATGGTGACGTTATGTCCAATGTGCCATCTGCAACAGGATTCTTCAGGTCAGGCAATGTCACCCTCTTCGTTGACACCCCTATGTTCGCTGGCGCTGTCATCTGTTCCAACATTTTCCGTGTCTGGTATAGTTCTTGGACATGCATGTCCAAATTGGCAATGCTTAACAGTGGTCAGCGCTGCTGTGACAGGTGCTAAGTACATGCCGTACTTGTGATACAGCATGCAGGTAGCACTGCTGAGCGCATGCTCAACAAACGGATCACTCTCCAGGTCTCTCAGTAAGGATCCGGCGGGTCTGGAAGTAAACATGAAAGTTATAGACAGCTTTTGTAAGAGGATTTGGGTGGCTGAGGTGGTTGGTGTAAGAGACACCGCAACCTGTAGATGCACACCAAACTGCAAAGTTCACCTGATTCTGATAGAACTGGTGGGGATTCGAGAACCACTGCTGAACCACTGCATCACTACAAACAGGGGGAAGTTTGTACCCATTGAACATGTCAGGGACCGCTGCATCAAAGCTCTCTCCCTGGGCTGTGATAGTCACATACAGCCGATGGAATGAAAGGCTCTTCTTTTCATCACAACATGGGCCAGTTGAATATTTCGCATCAGCATTGTATTTGAACGGATCCATGATTATAGCTTCGCTATGTACATTACCTTGACTGATGTTCAAAAAGGCGGGCCTGTGAGCCTCCCTAGATGCATTGAAAACATAGATGGCAAATTCTGGATTGCTCTCTGTGAACTTACATACTATCCTCGCTGGTACAACATCAGTAGTGCCCTAGAAAACCATCAGTTTGAAGTTGATGGGGAGCATGTCACTATACCTGATGGCTATTATAATGTGTGTGAGCTAGATGAGCATTTCTTCCAACCACATGGGGCATCTTTGAACCTATACACACCTACAGGGCATATGGAAATTTCCACTTCAGGGAAGTCCATTTCGCTTTCAGAGGGGTTGAGGGAGACTTTAGGGTTTGCAGTTCCAGACGTGGCATCAGGCAAGGTTCTCCTTGCAACGAGCCTTCCTAATCTGGCAATCCACCGTGAGCTATTTGTTCACTTGAGGGAACTTTCCACTTCTAACAACTTCCTCAATGACAAGCCAAGCACACTGCTGCGTTCTGTGGCTGTGGAAAACGAAAAGTGTGGCAGTGGTCGAACAGTCTCCTTCCCCACCCGGTTGTACAAAAGACTGGCAGCAGGTGCCATCCCACAAGTGACGGTTCAAGTTTTAGACAGTCATAGCAAGGCAATATCTGTTGACTACGTGAGCGTTGTCCTACACCTTGTTCCTAGTTGCACTAATACACACCCAACAAATGGTTGATGCAGGCGGACCTGGGACCCATAGTGTCAAAGCCTGTGCAACAACTGCGCTTTCTGACCTGGGAGACACAGAAGGCTTTGGAGAGGCTGGAAATGAAGACACACTGTATGCCTTCCAGCTGACTGGAGGGGTTTACAAACGGGTTGAGATCCCTTCTGCAGCCCCTGAGCCTGGCCCTCTAAATTTCGGGGACTTGAATGACGTTACCACACAAAATGTGGTTGCCAATCGCCATTACCGTCTGCTGTACACTGGACAGGGCTGGAGGCCGTTCACAGATTTGATCACAGCTGTGGGTGGCTGGCATCTTGAATTCAAGCCTGCCCCGCCCTACCTTCATCTGGGGAAGAACAATGCCGTCAAAAAGATCCAAAACAAGGGTCAGCTCTTGGCGGCCTATGCCCCAGGACGGAAAAAAACCGTTACTATTGAGGAGACAGAGCATGGCTATGTAATACGGGGTGAGAAATCTGCCACTCTAAAACTCACTAGCGCATTCAAGTTCACCCTTGCGCCAAGCTCCACTGTCGTGTTTGAAGTGATTCTCGTGGGCACAACTGATGACTTTGTCCCACTCGTTCAAGGATTGAAACTAAAATGGGCTGGGAATCTTGCTAACAAGCTCCTGTACATCTCTGTCCGCATCCCTCGAGGAGGAGAAGAAGAGCCCATAGTTCGTTTGAGCCAACAGGGAGTTCAAAAAGAGGTTTACGTCAACCGATTCGCTCTCAACACGGTGTACCTTAGCAATATAAACTACGGCGCCTTTACTACAGCATTCATGGTCTCTCTACTTCCTATTTAGATACGCTGGCCTTTAACCCATTGCCGTGATCATGAGTCTTTACCCGGAAATTCCGGTTGCTGATGTTCCGAAGGAACAAGTGCCATCTAACCCATTGCCATTATAGCGAAGCTATAATGAGTCTTTACCCAGAAATTCCTGTTGCTGATGTTCCGAAGGAACAAGTGCCATCGCAACAAGAGCCAGCACTAACAGCATGTCAACACAGGCTACAGCAAATAGCGGAGCTAAAACTTTGGCTTGAAAAGGAGAGAGACTTCCGAGCTTCCTTGTACAAGAAATATCACAGAGGGGTAAACATCATTGATGGCATTGACACTGTACTGGTAACAGCCAGCTTGGGTTTGGGTGGGGCGGGGATAGGTCTGTTGTCCACCATCATAGCTGTTCCCATGGAGGCAGCTGCAATTATCTGTGGTCTCTCTGGGGTGGCAAGCAAGTGGATTTCTCGCCGATTACAAGCCAAAGCCAAAAAGCATGACGAAATTCGAACTCTGGCTGAGTCAAAGCTGAATAGCCTGTCTGACCATATTTCTATGGCCCTCCAGGATAACAAAGTGACAGATGAAGAATTCAGACTGATCTTGGCAGAAATAGACAAGTACAACAAAATGAAGGCAGAAATTCGCTCCAAAAACAACAGAAAGGGAGCAATTTCTCAAGAAGAAAAACCCCAGCTGATCAGACAAGGAAGAGAAGAGGCTCTACTCTCAATGCGACAAAGGCTAGCAGTCGATTTACAGTGAATTTCTCATGCATGCTGACTGTAGATAGAAATTTACTTCCTGGTTGACAGTCTTTGGGATTTCCCGCATACATCACTGACTTTTTCAGCTTTCTTTATCTCTCTCTCGTTATCTCTCTCAACACATGGGGCTTCCCTGACACCTAACAGGATATTGCACCACTTGAGCAGAAAGTTTTAAGTAGCTATGTTTTACTATGCTGCTGGGTCCCGGGGCCTGGCTGTGCGCACAGTCTGTTCGTGTTTGTGTATCCGTGTTCTATGTTTGAGGCGCCTCTGTATGTGTGTGTGTGTTGGTTCGAACCTGCTGCTGTTCCGAAGGCTCTCTCTCTCTCTCTTGACTTCAACAATCTCTCACATTTCGTTTCATTGAGGCTTTGTATATGGAGTTACAAGAGATTGATTATGTTGTTGTACACGTACAAATACAATGCAATGATGTGATGCTTGAATGAACATGATGATGTTGTTGTGTAGTAAAAAAATCCCCGTAAGGGATTTTCCCCCCTGAAGGCATGGCCAAAACAATTGGGTGAAGAGGGTGCTGCAGCAAAAAGTGGCCATGCCGAGGGAGGTTTTTTGTGTGCTATTTTTTGCATTGCCATTTTTATGTTTCCAAATCCTCCAGAAAGTCTAAGGCAGCCTTTTTGAGTTCTGTGTCTTCTCGGCCATCTTATTTTTGTATCAGCTGAATCCATTTCTCGACCACTTCAACTGCCTTCTGTTTCCCTGAAGTCAATACAATATAATGAAGAGTACCAATGATCGCCATCACTTTCCCCAGCCTGTTCCTTACTGCTCTCATCACTTTTGCGTTTCTGTAGGCCGAAGCGCCCCCGCGTACACAACTTTTTGGGGCAATTGTGTATATAGGCCGGGGCGTCTCCGCGTACACAACTTTTTGGGGCAATTGCGTATCTGCGTCGAAGCAGGTTTGATCGCGATTGGGTTGGGGGAGGGCCCTAAGGGGTGGTGCCCGTTTTTGCTGCGCCAGAACCCCCACCATGTATACTACTCACATGCTCTAAAGGATCTCCCATTATTGCAGACGCCAACCTTTCTATTCCCAGGTAAGTTTGAGGGACTTTTTAAGCTGAAAATTGGCTGGCGTTAACCCTTTTACCGCCAATGTCACATTTTTGCACAATAATGATGCATCACCCATGTCATTAAAACTCTTGAAATCAGGGTCTATTATTCAATTACATTGTGTTCCAAAATTTGGGCAGTAAGGATTGACCCTATTCTAAATGTGACACAGAGAAATCCCACAATATTGCAGACGAAATCTTTTCTGTAGCCAAGTAGTTTAATGGATAAGTTGGCGGGCGGTGAAAGGGTTGAAAGGGTTCGAACAAAAAAGCTTTAAACATCAGAACAAAAAAGCGTTAAACATCAGAACAAAAAAGGTTTAAATATCAGAACATAAAAGCTTTAAATATCAGAACAAAAAAAGCTTTAAACATCAGAACAATATAACTTAACAAGCGCGAAATCGCAATAGTTTGTGGCATGCGGTCTATTTTTACCACTCCAATCATGAGTCACCTGCCCTGGCATTTCAATAATTTAAATCTGTAAACCAGAATGTTATCTCTGCACCATTTCGTAACTTTTTATATCTTTTGGAAAACATTTAAAACTATGTATCCTACTTATACTCATCAAAAGAAGCACCGCATACTCGTCGTGTCTGTTGTAGTGTCTGTATTACGTATGTTTATTATTTTGTACGCTTTTAAAATACATCATTTTAAAGAGCGGCCTCAATTTGAAGTGTAGCCTCGATTTGAAGTGCGACAATTTTGTCAAAATGTGCGACAATTTTGGACCGACCGACCGACCGACCGACCGACCGACAGACCGACCGACCGACCGACAGACAGACAGACAGACCGACCGACCGACAAAGTGAGTTATAGGTTTGTGGCTTAAGGTTACAACAGTACTTGGAGAAGATTCAAGATATTTTGAAAATTATCAAATTATTAATTCATTGACGTCAGCAATCGGACGTAAGAGGGTTTTATTCTACATCATTCTACTTTTTAGATAGACTTGTACATTAAACAAACCCCTCCTGTTTACGACCCTCAATCTCAAAGTCTGCGTCTTCGAGTTTTATGAAAACAACCATAGGCTGATGCTGGTTTTTTTTACATCTTTCTACTTTTTAGATAGACTTGTACATTAAACAAACCCCTCCTGTTTACGACCCTCAATCTCAAAGTCTGCGTCTTCGAGTTTTATGAAAACAATCATAGGCTGATGCTGTTTTTTTCTACATCTTTCTACTTTTTAGATAGACTTGTACATTAGACAACCCCCCTCCTGTTTACGACCCTCAATCTCAAAGTCTGCGTCTTCGAGTTTTATGAAAACAACCATAGGCTGATGCTGTTCGTATCCCTTTCCAAAGAGTGGCAGAAGGTTGCTTCTTTGTGAAAGTCTTCAACGCGAAAATTTGAGAAGAAGAAGAAGAAGGGGGGTGGGGCTGGGGGTGGGTGGGGTTAAAGTACAATATATCGTTATTATTTTTTAAACTATACTCTTGTTTTGTATCGTTTGGTTTGTTTGTTTTATAGGAAGTTTTGTTGCAAGATTAGTTTCAAGCTCGAAGTAGTCTACACATGTTCGTTGGGGTATCACTTTTAACAAATGGCAAACCATACTGTCAAGTTTGTCTAGGGTGCATGTGCTAGTTCGTTTTTGCGATGCGACAGATAGTATGAGAACACTCTCAGATCCCACTCAAAGGCAACAATACGAAACAAGACATTTGTATTCATTCACTCACATATTGAAATTCTCTGTAACGTTACATATCTAAAGGGGTCCCAACTAATAGCCCATATTTCTGGCCCCCCCAGCCTTCCCCCAAAACCAAACCTAACCCACTAACGCGTAGCCATATGCACAGGGTGTGTGCAAATCACTTCATCACAAAAGAAGAAACTAGGATCTCACCCACACGCACTCGCTCTCGCACACACCAACAGAAAGTACCCGTAACTTTGCAGTGACGGCGATGTCCATATACAGGCCCTCTGAGGCCCGCCCGCAGGGAGAGAAGTAGGGCCCGGCGACATCATCCATCCGGTCAGTGGAAGCCTCACTAGGTGTCCAGCAGGGAGAGAAGTAGGGTCCTGTGACATCATCCCTCCGGTCAGTGGAAGCCCCACTAGGTGTCCAGCAGGGAGAGAAGTAGGGCCCTGTGACATCATCCCTCCGGTCAGTGGAAGCCCCACTAGGTGTCCAGCAGAAGTAGGGCCCTGTGACACCATCCCTCCGGTCAGTGGAAGCCCCACTAGTTGTCCAGCAGAAGTAGGGCCCTGTGACACCATCCCTCCGGTCAGTGGAAGCCCCACTAGGTGTCCAGCAGAAGTAGGGCCCTGTGACACCATCCCTCCGGTCAGTGGAAGCCCCACTAGGTGTCCAGCAGAAGTAGGGCCCTGTGACATCATCCCTCCGGTCAGTGGAAGCCCCACTAGGTGTCCAGCAGAAGTAGGGCCCTGTGACACCATCCCTCCGGTCAGTGGAATCCCCACTAGGTGTCCAGCAGAAGTAGGGCCCTGTGACATCATCCCTCCGGTCAGTGGAAGCCCCACTAGGTGTCCAGCATCTTCTTCAGGGTGTGGTTCCTGGGTCCGGAAGAACGAAGGGGGCTGAAAGAACAAGCCAACCGATGTCGCAGGGATAAGTCTCCCGCCCTAAGATGCACGTACATCAGAGGAGTAGAAGAGTGGAGTGGAGGTACGTAGGGTGAGAAAAAGAAGAAGTAAAGACAAGAGTTGGTGAGTCAGTACTGTAGGTACTTCTAACTAAAGTTTCTAAAAAAACAACTGTTGAAATGTTTAAATTAAGTGTGTGAAGTGACAAAAATGGCTTTAGGAACTGCTCCCAGATCGAGGTGAGTGTAATATTTTCTCTAACGCATTTATCACAAAACAAACTGCACAGAGTTTTAGATAAACATGTTTACAATTATACGAGTTTCACCGTTTTTGCGAATTCTAAAAATCCTAGGTAACTTTTCTTTGCTGAAGTAAGTTACCCAACTGCGCGCTGTCAGCGTGCATGGCTATGAATGGCCCAAGTGATTTTACTGTATGACTGTTGCGGTGGGGAAGGAAAACATGCGAGAAGTCAAAACAAATACCAGCTGCTCTGGGTTATACACATACTGGCTGGTTTGGGTTACCTGTTAACTCAAACAATCATGTGTCACCAGCAATTCACAGCATGTTTTACTTCATCATTTAGCGACCCATCTCTCTCTCTCTCTCTCTCTCTCTCTCTCTCTCTCTCTCTCTCTCTCTCTCTCTCTCTCTCTGTGATTTTATTGCATCACTATGAGAAAAACTCGTCCCCTCTCGTACCCATGCACGCTTCAAGTGCGTGCATGAAAAAACACAGACAAATTTTGAATTTTTCTATTTCTCTAGAATATTAGTTTGTTGGGTTGCCTTTGCAACAGAAATTCACAAAAAGTTTGTAGGATTTAACACAAAAAAATTATTGGCTATTAATGGGTTTTAAGAGTGCTAACTACACGACAGACTACTATTCTTTTGCCTGCCATGACTGTGTCTTATACCATAGCAATTCTTTCATTGGTAGAGGTGGTTTTTGGTCTCCATATTGGTGGTCAACTTTAAAGGGGACGTTAAGTTTGGAAGCGAATGTGCCTGACATTACTCCTTATAGATAGAAGATAACTGTCGCACACGGTTTTTGTGGCGTAAGTATAACATCAGTTAGCAGACCAGACGAGTTCGTAGCCGTGACGGTTTGTTTACTGGCTTAGTTGGTAACCTAGTTACATAGTTCACGTCAAATAATAACTTGGGAGATTATCGCAAGGGAGGTTACTCTACATCCCCCTTTCTTATGCAGACAGCATGCATTTGTCTTAAACATCTTCAAATTAATTAAACTGTTCCAGGCCAGCTCAATAAACACCACTACTTTAAAATTAAAGTCTGTTGCAATGTCAAGTATTAGCTACATGCAAAGTATGTCTTTCTTGACGGATCCAGTACAATCTTTGAAATTCATATTTTTGAACTAGATCTAAACAATGTTCGATTTTGTTACATTTTGCGCTAGGCGCCCACCTTTTGACGAAATTAGCAAAATAAAAATGGCAGATTTTTCGTCATTACAGATCAAATCGAAGTCAAATCTTCAAGGAGTTGATGAATTTGTCTTCATCAAATCATCAATTTTCCTTTAAGTCATATTTTTTACTGCTTCTTTAACTATGACAAATATGATCTAATATTCTAATGTAATTATGGTTTTCAAGCAAGCATTTCAACATAAAATTTACTGGGTTGCTAATGGACCCCGCTCGGTAATATTAGTCTGTAAAATAGCTTGGTCGTTTGAGCATAAAGTATTTTTAAAGCTTCTGCAGCTGTAGATCTTGCGGGTCCAGCTCTGTTGTCCATGGTTAACTGTAACACATTACCACACATTTAAAATCGAAGACAATAACATCATAAGACATACATTTCTTGCTGGGGTCTTTTTGGACCCAACACAATTTTTCACTATCATTGTCATACCCTAGGGCCGATTCTTGTAAAAAATATGTGTAAAGTTTAGTATCTTATCGCAAAATGGACAAGGGAAGATGTTCTGGGTGGTCTGGGGAGCATTTGCACGCATCTTTCGGGCATGTCTACTCTGCTCTGCTGTGGCAACTCTATACTGCCATACGAAGGTGTCCACACTTCAAATGTAATTTGAGAGAGAGAGAGAGAGAGAGAGAGAGAGAGAGAGAGAGAGAGAGAGAGAGAGAGAGAGAGAGAGAGAGAGAGAGAGAGAGAGAGAGAGAGAGAGAGAGATTCGAAGGAAAATAATGATAAATACAGTTCAGAAAATATGGTAACTGTGATTTGCTACATCCATAAACACAACAGTAATTCGGCATTGTTCAGGCGAAAAAAACCGCTGTACCCAAGAAGAAAGCAAGAAAGAAATAATGCACGAGAGAAAAAAATCAATAAAACAACCTGCATACTTTGCACCTTGTAATAATAAGTACTAATGCTAAATTGAATGAAGAACGAGTGAAACAAACAACAAGCAATTAAACAAACATTTGGAAATTTAGATGTACTTTTGTTTTTATCTTTCGATTTGATATATCATGATGAAGACAAATTCATCAACTCCTTGAAGATTTTACTTCGATTTGATATGCAATGACGAAAAACTGCAATTTTTTGGGGGCTAATTTCGTCAAAAGGTGGGCGCCTAGCGCAAATTTTGCGCAGGCAGCCCACGCAAAATGTAACAAAATCGAACATCGTTACATTTTGCGCAGTTGTTACAATTTGCGCAGTCACAGTCTACTACTATGAGGTAAGATTGTCCATTCAGTTCAAACAAGTCCATGGCAACTTTCTGCCATGGGTAGTCTGGAGTCTTGGTCGGCTGCAGAGGTTCTGGTGGGAGTTTTCTTTCTTTCTCACACGTTGCACAGGCACCAACAACTTCTTCAATTTTCTTTGAAAGTCCTGGCCACCAGACGCAACTTCGGGCTAATGCTCGGCATTTTACCACACCTTGATAACCTTGATGAAGTCTCTGCAACATTTCTTCTTGCAGCTCAGCCGGAATCACCAGACGGCTCTGGAACAGCGGTAGACCTTGCTGAACCATCAAATCTTGGCAATCAAACCAGTATTGTCGCAGATTGACGTCCTTTTTAGCTGCTTCCGGCCAGTGATCTAACTTACAAAAATTCATGACTTGGCTGCAGATTTTGTCAGAGCATTGTTTCTGTCGAATCTCTTCCAGCCTTGCATCACTTGCGGGAATGCTGTCAATGACTGCACAGACGAAAGCGTTTACCGCGTCTTCCATTAAGTGTTCCTGATCAGCAGGTGCACTCCCAGGAGCCCTTGACAAAGTGTCTGCCATCATCAAGTTTTTCCCTGCAGTGTATACGGTGTCGTAGGAAAACCGCATCAGGCGCATGCGGAACCTCTGAATCCTTGGAGTCATTTCATCCAGCAGCTTGGTTTTCAACAATGCCAGCAGTGGTTTGTGGTCTGTCTCAATTGTGAATTTTGACAGTCCAAGCAGGTAGTCAATTTTTCACAGTTCCAAGTAACTGCCACGGCTTCTTTTTCCACTTTGTTCAGTTGCTGTGAGAGATCTTGAGGCATAGAATACTGGCTTCCAGTCATTTTCTTGCTTCTGGAGTAGTACGCCACCTAATCCATATGACGATGCTTCTACTGAGACTTTGGTTGGCTTGTCTGGACTGTAGTGTGCAAGCACTGGTGTTGAACTCAGCTGCTTTTTTACTGTTTGGAAGGCTTTCTCTTGTGGCTCATCCCAAATCCAGTCAATCTCCTTTTTCATTAGATCTCTCAATGGTTTTGTTGTGTCGGCCATATGAGGTGCAAATTTTCCAACATGGTTCACCATTCTCAGGAACTGGCGCAATTCTGACATGTTCGTAGGTCTTGGGAAGTTGGAGATAGCTTGCACTTTTTCTGGATCCATCTGGATTCCTTCTTTTGATATCATGTGGCCCAGGAACTTCACTGAGTCAATTGAGAACTTGCATTTCTCATTGAGAGTAACCCCAGCTTCCTTCATCTTTTGCAGAACAATTCTCAATCGGCTATCATGTTCTTGCTGATTTCTTCCAAAGACGAGGACATCATCGATGTCGCAGATGACCCCAGGTATTCCTTCGAGGATGCGAGTCATCTCTCAGTGAAAAACCTCTGGTCCCGAACTGATACCAAACGGCAGGCGTTTGTGTCTGGGTGAAGTGGTATCTGGTGAAATCCACTGTTACAGTCCAGCTTAGTGAACATTGTGGCACCATCCAGTTGGGCTAGTAGTTGATCAGTTGTGGGCAGTGGAAAGGTCTCTCGACGCACACTCTCGTTGAGTTTCGTGAAGTCGATGCACAGTCGCACTTTCCCATTTGGTTTCGGTACTGCCACGATCGGTGCACACCAGTCAGTGGGTGTCTCCTCTGGACGGATGATATCCTGCTCTTCCAGTTTCTTCAGTTCGTCTTGAACTTTTTCTTTCATTGGAAGAGGGAGTCTATGAGGAGCTGTGATTGCGAACGGTTGAGCGTTTTCTTGCAATCTTATTTTGTAGACATTCTTCATTCTCCCTAGGCCTGTGAACAGCTCTGGGAATTATTTCCTGTATTGATCATTGTCGACTGCATTGACTCTCTCAGTCAATTTCAGTGCCTCAATTGCAGGTCTTCCCAAAAGTGGCTCTTTCAAGTCAACGACAACATAGAGATCTTGGTCTGATGAAACTTCACCTACTGCCATGGTTGCACAGACTCTGCCAAGCACATTGATCTTGCTCTGGCCAGGCCCAAACAGTTTTTTGTCTGTCTTCTGGATCAGTGGTGAGTTCGTATTGAAGAACCTATCAGGCACAACAGTCACATCTGCCCCGGTGTCTATTCTGAAGTTCACAGAACGACTATGAGTTGTGGTAGTCACCTGAACATCAGCATGCCAGTTCACTGCACCACACACCATCGGTTCTTCAGTCACTGTGCCAAGTACGTTGCCATTTTCATCTTCTATGTATCTGACTTCAGTCTTTGTTCTGCACATTGCTGCATAGTGGCCTTTCGTTTTGCACTTTCTGCATTCAGCATCTTTTGCTGGACATTCTTGCCTACTATGTGATGAATATTTTCCACATCTTGTGCATTTTCTTGATGAATTTTCATTTCTTCTTCCTCCTTGCTTTGTGGGAGCACTTGAGTGCATGTTGCCGCCGTGTTTCTTGTTGTTGAACAAGCGTTGCAATTGAGATGATTCTCCTTCACCTGACATTGACTGTAGCTGCTGTTTGGAACTTTCATAATCCCTTCCAATTGACAAGCAATTGTCTAATGTCAGTTCTTTGTCTTCTAAAAGTTTTTCTCTCAGACTTTCTTGTCTCACTCCTACGACGACTTGATCCCTGATCAGTCTTACTTCCAGTTTATCAAAGTTGCACGTCTTTGCTAGCTTTCTGAGTGCTGCAATGTACACTTCAATTGATTCTGACGCCTCTTGCTTTCCGAGATGAAACTTGTAAGACTCAAATGCTTCGTGGGCGTCCCCTACAAAGAAATCTTCAAGCTTTATCATCACCTTTTTGAGATAGTTTTTGTCATCTGGAGCTTCAAACTTCAAGTTGTCATAGATCTCACAGGCATCTGGCCCCAAAACGGCAATAAAAACGGCTACTTGGTAATTTTCATCTTCTTCTCTGCTTAGTCTGCTGGCTATCGAGTAATTTTCGAACTGTCGTTTGAATCTTTTTCAATTTTTGGAAAGATTGCCTTCCAGCCACATCTTGTCTGGAGCAGGAACGCTTGCACTGAATTGTTTCTGCATTCCCCTTGGCTGACCTGACGTCGAATCCGTCATTCTCACGAAGAACTGCACTTGTACACTTTTACAGTCTCTTCGTCTGAGGTTGAGGATTTATTTATTTCATAGCAGGCCCCCTTTTTGACTTCTGACACCATATAACATCAGTTAGCAGACCAGACGAGTTCGTAGCCGTGACGGTTTGTTTACTGGCTCAGTTGGTAACCTAGTTACATAGTTCACGTCAAATAATAACTTGCGAGATTATCGCAAGTGAGGCTACTCTACAGTAAGTATGCTTCAGTAGTTAATAATCTAATTTCAAAGATTAAATTTTCGACTCCATGGGGACAGCCATTTTCCTGGTTTTTAGCCCACTTAAGAGTACATGCCCCCTGAATATGACGTCACGGTAACCTTCTAAATGAAGTAAATCGGTTTACTTAATTTAGAAAGTAACAACGTTTAGTTTCCCACATAAGGTTTAGTAGAACTTCATAAAATTAAGGGCTTCTCCCTTGAGCAGCGACAAGTCCAAACTGCCAACTTCTGTCCCCCACTCCAACCAAGTTAACTAGGTGACAGAAACTCACACGCTCACATACACACAAAAAGATCGAGTTTATCCGTTGACAAAAACACGCTAATCAAGTTCAACGTTCACTTTCACGTGGGTCACGAAAGTAGGGCAATGGCCTTCTGTTACTGCAGAGTATGCAAGAGCATACTCACAATTAGTATCCAGCAAATCCTCATGCATGTATCTAAGCCTTTCTTTTGCAGACAAAAAATCATGTAGGTATGGGGGAAGACGGGGTAAAAAGCCCATGGGCGGGTAAGAAGCCCATGCTTCATCAAGAAATAAAGAAAAGTTTAGTCAAATTTGCCCATGAGACGAATGCTAAACATTAACACTCGTCTCATGGGCAAATTGTGACTGAAATTCTCTTTATTTCATGAGATCATTGGCATGGGCTTCTTACCCGCCCATGGGCTTTTTACGCCTTCTTATGCTAGCACTGAAGTTTTGCTTCCATGTTCCTCAGTAGCCCAAGATAAGATGCTATAAAGTGCAATGACGTCATATCTCTGATGATGTCATCTTCCAAGCTTTGTATGATATATATTATCCAAAGGACAGATGCATATGCATGTCAAATTTTCTTGATGTAACTTAAACCCTTCATAGTTAGGCTGAACACTTTTGGAACCACAATAACAACATGTGTGTGCTTGAAATTAAGTGTGAAAGCTGAAGGCAATGATCATGTACTGTTTCTTGCGTCATTTTTGCATCTGCTCAATGGCAAACCAGTTCAGTTGCTCATCTTCTTCTTTGGTGGTGACCAACTTCTTTGTGTAAATGCAAATGTGCACACTTTGGAGATGTGACCAGAGAAAGAAAAAGAAAACAATGGAAGCGTACACAGGGGGAAAGGTACACTATCTTTTTCTTTCTTTTTGTTTCTTCCTCCCCCCTCTTTCTTTCTCCTTTCTCTTTCTTTCTCTGTATCTTTAAAAGGTACTTCTAATGCAAACCAGTTTTATGACTGTTTTTACACGGTTCATTTGAGTAATCGCGTGATTATTGGCACTTCCGTTTTGTTCCTCGTGTGCATTGTGCCGGCCATTCTCACGTGCGTGTCTTTCATTCTAGTGCCCGAGCTGGGCTTAGGGGGTCGCTATGATAACTGGGTTTGGGTTATTCGAAGGTTTTTCCAGTTGTCCACAGGCGTTAACAACACGTTCAACTTTTTCGTTTATTACAGTTTGGGAAGTAAGTTTGGCTCCAGAAGACGGGGTGACTGTCATACTAGTATTAGACTGGGCAGATTTCCGAAAAAGCTTTCTGGATAACATGCTAGGGTAATTTGTGAGAAAAAGTACTTCATGTACTTTTCTTACATAATTAAGGGGTGCTGAATCAGATTTTATGGGATGCTCTTTTGTATCATTTACCGTTTTCCTGTTATTACCACTTTTTTTTAATTTTTGCCGTTATTTTAACCAAATATGCATTTTCATCTACCATCTTCTCATAAAGTCAATCCAAAGACAGAAAGAACAGAACTAAAATACCTTCTATTCATCAGCATTTAATGTGAGAAAAGGTCAGATCTTCTTATCATTGTCTCTGTCCACATTTATTCAAATAAAATAAAATAAAATAAAGTTACCCACTCTGTCTCTGACATTACACATTTGGCTGGCTGCCCACATGTGTGAAGCTTCAAAGGCAAAAAGAACAGAACCAAAGTTCTTTTTTTCATTATGTTTTCTTAGGAAAAAAGATGATCAGGTCTTCTAATCACTGCCTGTGACATTTTATTAAAAAAACCGAAACAAGAAATTACCATTTCCCCATCCTCACTCCCACATGAAACATAAAAAGCATGTCTGATCAGAAACTATGCACCTTATGCTTCTGGTACTGTTCATGGTGCTTTTGGATGGCATGCCTTATTCCTTATTGATTTTTGTTTCTTATTATCATTTCTAGTTTTGGCTGAGAAAATTGTTTGGAACTAGCAGATATATTTGAAGTGTCCCATATTTGAAGTGTCTCACACCTGATAGTGTGCATCAGTCTCATCTTGTTCTCAGATCACACACCTAAGTGTCACTAGTCATGCAGTTTGCACCACACTTGCAGGATGCCATGCATGGCATGCGATCACGTTTGCAACTACATCGGTTGGTTTTGCATCTGGTGGTGCAGCTGCAGGTGATGAGTTCCTCGCAGGCCTTTGGAACAGGGGGCAGCAACGTCAATTTGGGAAACAGTGACGCCTCCTCGTTCATGGTCCACCCCATTGTCTCTGGTGGTGGTAGTTGTTGATGCTGGAGGTGGGCCTGTTTCCAGACCAAAGCTTGGTAGTGGCTGCGCCTGATGTGATGCAAGAGTGCATCCTGGGTAGGTGGGAGCTTTTCTGTTGTAAGTCCCTTGACAAACATGGTTGAGCGTAGTTCATTGATGCTGGTGACTGCTGTTTGACCATCATACACTTTGCAGAAAAATGCCTCTGCATTCCGAACTGTTTCATCAGTGAGCACCGGATTGTCACCAAGACCTTTCAACAGATCATGGTGCTCATTGAAGACGTTCCAGCATGTCTTCTTTGAATGTCCAGCGATGTAAAATGTGGTGTCACTCCCAGTAAGGGCGTGAAATCCGAGCAGCAGCTGGCGGATTTCAGTGTCCATCTGTAAACTCTCCACAATGGCATGGACTGGGATGAATTTCCTTCGTTTTGCAGTCCCAGCTTTCATCCAAACCTTCTGGCATGTCATCATGTGGAAGAACGCAATCAGCATCATAAGAATGTCTGTGTCCCTCGCTGACACAACAATGCTTGAAGCAGTGCTCCTTGTACAGTGTAGAATTGTTCTTGTGTCTGCTTCTTCATGCTGTGCCTCCAAGCTCTCCACATCAACTGCTGGGTCAGAAGATTCCACCCTCTCTTCATTGCTGAAGCCTCCTGAGGCAACAATTGTCTTGTTGGTTCTTGCTCGAAGGATCAGCTGTTGTGATAGAAAGCGAGCAAGGTCTGCTTTGTTGTCCTTATGAGCCATGAAGTTGTCCCACTTTGTAGGAAGAGGTACATCCCTGTTGTCAACAGGCCTTCTGACAGCAACTGTGTTCTTTCCACGGCGTTTTCTCGTGCCGCTTTTGATAGACCGTGTCATAGTACCTGTCAAGCAAGACGTCAATCCGTGTGAACTGTGCTCCACTTTGAAGAACAGTTTCAACAAAAACATCTGCAAAGTCTCCGAATGTTTTTGCTGTTTTACAGTCAGAACATCAGCAAGGTTTGCCTTGGATCCTGTACGGAGTTGTCCATTGACTTCAGCCAAAGCCAAGGATACCACAAACAGTTCATGTGTGAGAATTTTGTCAAGGTCAACTGCACGACCTACTTCATATGCAGCTATGACGCGCTGCAAGGTGGTCCGGTCTGCTCTGATTGTTTTTGCCTTTCCAGTTGTGGCATCTGACTGTTGCACTTCATACAAGGAGGACAAGGTCCGATACTTGTTCCTTTTCAAGCTGTTTCTGAATGCAACTTTCCTCTCCTCACACGGTAGCAGTCGCTCCTCAACAAATGCTTCTAGTTGGCTTTGACCTTTCTCAGCAGCTTCCAACAAGTCACCTTCAATATCAGGAGTGGCAAGATCTTTGGTCGCGATGTTCTGCAATGTCTTGGGTGAGTCCTTGGAGAACAGACCAAATCTCCTCAAGACTGTCAACAAAGCATCTTCATCCTTGGTGTCCACTTTCTTTCTGCTTCTGGTAGCTTCATTGTGGATGCAGTCATCGCCAGATCCAAGTCCAAAAGCAAATCTGGTTTTCATTGACAGATGGGATCGCAGGTTGAAGGACAGAGCCCACCTGCAGAGAGCTGAGGTTGTCTTCGTGATGCCAATGATTCCTCCTGCTTTCTTGCCAACTCCGTTCAGCCACTCCTGGCTTTGGTCCGGGTCCACTTGATTGAAGCGATGCTGAGAACGCTTGACAACAAAGTTCCCAGCCTTGAACTCAAAATTTTGTCACTCATTTTAAACGTAGTCACAGAGGACAGTTCTCCTTTCACCGTTGAATCTTGACAGAACATGCAAGCTTTCCAATCGACAGATGTGGTGGAACTTCTTAACACTGTTGTTGAAGTGCTTGGCTCGCTGTCCCGTAGGCTGGATCTTTTTGTTTTCTTTTCTAGGTTTTGAAGTTTTGTTTTGCTAGTGAATGACGAATAGCAACCTTTGTGCCACCACAGCTGACTGGCTTCCAGACCCTCTGCAGAAACGTGGAGAATTCGATCTATTGCAGGCTTGTTGGCTGTATCATCAAGTCTGTCTCTTGCTTTTGCCGCATTGATCAGAGTTGACAATCTTTGCTCGCCTGTTCTTCTGATATCCTGTTTTGTCTGCTGACAGATAATACACTCCTCTGAATCGAGGAGCTGAAAAGGTCTCTGGAGACTGCAGACAGGCTCCATGATCAGACTTCTACATCATTCTGAATGAAAGAAAAATTGAAATCCAGTTAAATTAATACCACCTGATAACAAACATAAACAAATTGCCATTGTTTCAATTAAAAAAATATTTGGCAGTCTCCATTTCCTCTGGGCTGGTGCTGATCTAATGAAAAACATTTTTGTTTCAGTTTGTGAGAATTGCATTACAAAACTGGAGCAATTTCTGTTCGGCTAGCGTTTCCCCTAGCGTGTCCCCTTTCCAAACCGGCCATGTTTTTTGGAAGGCTCTACCAAAAATCCTGGGCCCTTTTCTGAAGGGCATCCCATTTGATCTTGTTTTGCAGTCATTTAACTTTCCAAAAACACCAGATGCTAACTTTTTCGCGAATCCGCAGGTAGGGTCACGGAATTTTGAAGAATCTGCCCTGTCTTATATCGCAGAAAAGAGTAATGCAACATATTCGTGATGTTCATTTTATGACAAACTAAAGATATTTATCACACAAAAGACAAACAAGCAGACAACAAAACACACACAACCCCCCCCCAAAAAAAAAAAAAAGAAGAAAAAAAGAAAAAAGAAAGAAAAAAAGGATCCTACACTAAACCACATATAACAACCAATAGCAGCAGGAACAACAACAGCACCAGCAGCAGCAGCAGCACCACCACCACCACCGCCAAATCCCAAAACGGTGAAACTGAAGAAAAATAAGTTATTGGTATGTCATTTTTAAAGAAGTCACTGTTTCTGCATAACGGTACACACCATAATATTTATGACGGTACTACGTCTTCAACGAACACCAGCAGCGTGGTGTCTGTGCCTGAAGGCTGTGTGGCCATAAATGTCTTCCCCTTCCTCCCCTGGGACAACGAGCACAACATTGTGTCCAAACAAGTGGACAACATCGTCAACACTGTATTCATGGGGATATGTTTCCCAGTGCTGTTCCTCGTCTCCTTCAGCACCAACGTCATCAACATGATAGTGTTCTACAGACATGGCCTCCGGGAAAGAATCAACGCCTGTCTCTTCACCCTGTCATTGCTGGATCTGTTGAGCATTTCTGTAGCCTTCTCCTATGGAAGCGATGTGTTGTACATGTTCGTGATTGGAAAATGGGGAGAGTTAGGACCTTCAGCTCAGTTTTTCATCCGGTATTATGTGGTTGGTCTGCACGGTTTGCAGATGTCCTCTCAGATGGTGTACTGTGTGGTCGCTCTGGAGAGGTGTCTGTGCGTCACTCGGCCACTGCTGGTGAAAAGTTTCATGTCCACTAAATCCACTGTAATTATACTGTGGACAATGGTGCTGGTCATCGGTGGATACCACGTCTTCATGGGCGGGGTTCAGCACAGCGTGTTGTGCGTGTTTGACGCTGACCACAACAGCGTGTATTACACGAGCTACCCTAGTGAGTTCTATTTACGATACAAGTACATTCTGGATATTTCCTACGGCACAGTGAACGTTTTACTCTTTTCCGGGGTATCTTTTCTCGGGGTATTGATATGTACGGTTATTACCGCCGTCAAATTAAGGAAACTGACTCAGTGGCGACAAACAGTGTCGTCTGCTTCCGATGCTGTCAGTTCGCGAGACTTGGCGATAACTCGCGTGATTATTGGCACTTCCGTTTTGTTCCTTGTGTGCATTGTGCCGGCCATTCTCATGTGCGTGTCTTTAATTATAGTCCCCGAGCTGGGCTTAGGGGGTCGCTATGATAACCTGGCTTGGGTTATTCGAAGGTTTTTCCAGTTGTCCTCAGGCGTTAGCAACACGTTCAACTTTTTCGTTTATTACAGTTTGGGAAGTAAGTTCAGGGAAACCACGCGTCAGTTGTTTTCCAACTCTGTGTGTTGTACCTTGGAACGTCAAAGCAAGAACATGAAACTACCAGCATCAAAAACATAATGAGGATCTGCATTACATTTTGAAAGTAACCACATACTGCTATTTCTGGGAGGGAGAAAGAGAGAGAGAGAGAGAGAGAGAGAGAGAGAGAGAGAGAGAGAGAGAGAGAGAGAGAGAGAGAGAGAGAGAGTGTGTGTGTGTGTGTGTGTGCGTGTATGTCAATGTGTGTGTGTGTGTATGTGTTAAACCATGTTTAGCTCCATGTTTAACTGCCCTCTCTACGTTTTCATGTAATAAAAAGCGTGTGCGTGTGTGTGTGTGTGTGTGTGTGTGTGTGTGTGTGTGTGTGTGTGTGTGTGTGTGTGTGTGTGTGTGTGTGTGTGTACGTGTGCATGTGCGCGCATGCGCACGTGCGTGCACGTGCATGTCTTCAACGATTGCTATTCGCTACTTCTATGTTTAATTAATGCGAGTTCCGTAGATCTTCAAGTAGAGTGACACAAAACTAGAATATCTAACAGTGACTGTGGTCACTATTGTATAAAGTAAGTACAAAGATGGTCTGTGCCATTCGGCCCTTGCTGCTGGACATTGCCTTTGGCGACCTTTTACTCAAACGGCTTTTATCATTGGTGGACACTAGCCTGTTGTAAGGACCGCCAATGGTACACAAACAGAGAGAGAGAGAGAGAGAGAGAGAAATAGAGATTTTACGCCTTCTGAGTCAACAGAGACTATTTGGGGCATTTAAAATTATAAAGATCCTAGAAAAAAGGTGGATTTTGAGTTTATAAGATATAGTTTGAAAGAATAAGTTATTTGTTTTAACAGAGTTTATAGAAGTTTTTAATAGCGCAAGTCTTAGAGTATAAAATTTATGTTTGTGATAA
This sequence comes from Phymorhynchus buccinoides, assembly GCA_017654935.2. Taxonomy (NCBI): domain Eukaryota; kingdom Metazoa; phylum Mollusca; class Gastropoda; order Neogastropoda; family Raphitomidae; genus Phymorhynchus; species Phymorhynchus buccinoides. Next base: position 40,773,104 of record CM065695.1, on the reverse strand, counting down.
AATATTTTATTTGTAAAAGATATTTAGCTGTTTGCTTTAAGTCTGGCAGATTGGAGGAGGTCTGATTAAAAAAACCCAGGGCTACAGTTAAAATTCATGCGTTTTATGCTCAACTGAGCTATTTGGTAAAAAATCCGTGTTTGTGCTCGGGAAGAGCTTTATTATTAAAAACTTTGACAGGCATGTGCCTGTATACAAGCTATATATACAGATTTGTTAAAAAGCCTAAAAAATAGAAAAGGTTATATAAATTATTTATATGTACATCACTTTTGTATACCAACTATTTGGTTAAGTTATGTTTGTTTGTTTTTAGGTTTTTAACCTATTAGGTTTTGTCCTTAAGGACTTAATACGACTAATAGCTATTTAAGAGTTTAGTTTTTTTGTGTGTTTTTTAAAAAGCAAAATTCGTTTGGTCCAGAACAGACTATTATCTGTCGGTCTATAGACCAGAAATTATTAAAGTTAATATGTACATTGTTATTATGTACACAACTTTTACAAACAAACTATTTAGACCTTTATAGAGTAAAAGTTATATTTATGTAAATTTATTAAAAAGAGTTTATAAAAGTTATGTTAAAATTAGAATGTTTATGTTTTAATTAAGTTGTGGGACCCAACCACTACTAATTGATCTTTCAGGTATATAAGTTCAGTTTTAGTCTGGGTCCATCTATAACCAGTTGGTTATAAGAGCCAGTCGTTTCATTTTCTTTTCACCTTGTTTATTGATTGTACTTGTCCTGTTAGGACATTTTATGCATAGTCTAAGATTATTTTATTAAAATCTATATCTTTAAAATTGTTTATTGTGTTAAAAATAGGTTAAAATTTGGTAAAAAATTAGTTTATGAATATTAAAATTTCATATTTATATTAAAAGTTTCTATTAAAATCTGGTTTGTTTTATGTATAATTTGGTCTGTTACTAGACCCTATGTAATTTATTATTTAAATAGATGAGATCTAGTCCAGATCCGTTACATTATATGAAGTTGTTTATGAGTGGGGGGACATACCGCCAGAGGCCTCCATTGTTATAAGTAATTTTATTTATTCCATCTGATCCCAGGGGGGGGTAGCAACAAAGACTCTCCCGCCCCTGATGGAGTCTGAGATTTAAGTGAAATAAATGGAAGTTTTTCTTATTTATGTTTAAGCTATAGATGGTGTAAAGAAAAGATGAGAGAGTTGAGGGTGGGGATGGTTAACGACTCCTGTATGCTCGGAACGGAGGGAGGGAGGGGAAGGGACCCCTCCTCTCCGCCCCGAGCAGTGACAGGACACCGCATGGGCAGTCCCAAAAAGGGGGGGGAGCACAAGCGCAAAACGCAACGGTTACGAGAGAAACCCCCGTTGTGCGCACCGGACACCCATCTGCATAGGGGAAGGGATTTTAAAAGATAGTGGGCTCAAAAGAGTCGCTTCGGCCCTTCAGGCACATATTTTAGTTAAAAAGGAGAGGGGGGAAGAAGGGAGCGGGAATGCAGACAGGTATACGGCCCGCACACCAGAGGGACTCTATTCCCACCAGTAAAAATAGTTTCAGTCTTTAGACAAGGTGTTTAAATGATACCTGGCCAATTGCCCCGGCGAGCCAAACTATTGGTGACCAACCTAATTTATCGTGTTCGCATAAGAGATTCTTTTCATTGTATATTAAGTTATTTTGTTTACATTTGTCTATGACAGGTTTTAGTTCCTTCTTTATCTGATTGCAGGGATCAAAAATATGATTCAGGCTAAAGATCTTTCCACATTTACATGGGGTATTCCTAAATTTACATCGGATGGAGTCAGTGTAGAATCTGTTGATTCTGCCTTGAATTTTATGGGGAACGGGCAGAAAAAGTCCACCACTGATAAATTTCCTGCACCGGAGGTGGGCTTCTAAATAGGAATCCAATTCCTCAGCCCATCTCCGGTACACACAACGTTTCAGGTGATTTTTGATCTCTGACAGGGATAATTTAATATTTATAAATTGACCCTCAGTATGTTCAGCTGCCCTTTTGGCTGCCGTGTCAGCAAGGTCGTTCCCTTTGAGTCCCAAATGGGAGGGAATCCACATGATGGTTAAATCGATACCTTTGATTCTTATTTGGTGTATAAGGTTTTGTATCTCCTGAATGATTTTCCTTCTATTTTGTGTATTATTTTGCAATGCTTGTATCGAGGATAAGGAATCTGTGAGGATTGTAACCTGAAACAGTGATTTTTGGAACTCGTTTATAAAAAAACAGGCTTCAAGAATTGCCCAGAGTTCTGCGCTAAAGATTGAGATTTTTGAATTTAGTTGAAAAGATTTAGTAATTTTGAGGGTTGGAATGGTAAAAGCGCACCCTATTTGTGAGTCGGAGATCTTAGAACCGTCCGTATATATTAATAAATGGTGTTTAATTTCAGAATTTTTTTCTTTGGCAGCAACTGAAAGTAGATTTGGTTAGTTTGATTTAGAATACATTTGGTGTAAAAAAGTGTCAAAGTGTGCTGATTCCCATTCCCAATGTGGGATAGGGAATTTTGGGTGAGTTTCAATATCATCTATTTCCAGGCCCGCCATAGAGAGCATTTCCCGGGAATAGTCTAATGGATTGCAGACTTTTTGTGCAATAATTGGTTTTTGTTGTTGGAAGGATGGATGGCTATAAAAAGGGTCTTCGAATTCTTCCTTAAAGCTTTCTATTGAAAAATGGTTTGTTGCGTATAGTCTTGTTAGGAATGTAGAAGTGTTTAATTTCATAAGGTGATTTAATGGAATCCAACCTATTATTCCGTAGATCAGGTTAGTATTTGCAAACTTTGGAACGTTGAGGGCTGCTTTTAGGGCTTTTAGCTCTATTGTTTGTAGTTTGTTTATTAGGTTATTTGTAATGTTATGGAATGCTTCCATCCCATACGTTAGACGACTGCGAACTAGAGCTTGTGTTAAAAGAACAAGAAACTTGGAGTTTTGAGCCCATGTCTGGGAAGAGATAATTCGGACAAAGTTGGCGCCTTTTATAGCTTTTTTGCAAAGGTGGTCAATATGTGGGCTCCAGTTAAGGCGTGGTGTGAGTACCACCCCTAGAAACTTGACTTTATTTGTCATTGATTTCGGTTGGCCCAGAATGTTAATGTTAATGTTTTTTTGAATTAGATTATGGCGAAAACACATGAATTCACACTTGTCTGGAGACAGGGAGAAACCATTTTTCTGTAAGTAGTCAATGACAAGACTTGTATTAGTTTGGTGATTTTGTAGATATTTAGTTAGAGCTTTTGGGCTTTTTGTGAATGCTGACGACCAGATGGCTATGTCGTCAGCATACATAGAAATTTGACAATTTTTGACTTGGAGATGTCATGAATCATGATGTTGAAAAGAGTTGGGGCGATAATACTGCCTTGGGGGACCCCCATGTCAATTTGATGTATTTTTGACACGGAGGACCCCACTTTAACTCTTAAAGCATGGTTATTTATTAAGTTTTGTATAAAATTAAACATATTCCCGTGAATACCGAGACTGCTGATTTTATCTAGAAGCCTCCCATGCCAAACGGAGTCGTACGCCCCTTTAATATCAAAAAAGGTGGCGAGGACTTTCCTGCGTCTCGCAAAGGCCTTTTTGACATAGGAGGTTAATCTTATAACTTGTTCCATGCAGCATCTATGTTTTCGAAAACCTGCCTGGAATTTGGGAAGAACGTTATTTTTTTCCAAATAGAAATCAAGTCTGCTTTTTACATACGCTCGTAAATTTTACCCAGATGTGGGGTGAGGGAAATGGGGCGGTAGCTTGCGGGGTCCCTAGCCGGTTTTCCAGGCTTAGGGATCCCGACTACCTGTGCCTCCTTCCATGCTTTTGGGATTTCGCCCTCAGCCCAACATCCGGAGTAAAAATGGTGCAAGACTTTGAGAAAAGATAGGGGCAATTTCTTTATAATTGTATAGGAGATAGGATCATCTCCTGTTGCTTTATTTGTTTTCCTGATCATATTAATGGCAGCAGCAAGCTCGGTAATCTTTAAGGGAGCATTGATGGTATGTGAATTATCATTAGACTTTTCAAAGTGATAGTTTATTTTATGTTTGTCCCGTTGAAAAACAGGCAAGTGTTTTGTTTGGCTCGCCTGGGCAAACCGGTTGGCCAGGACATCAGCGGTATCTGAGTCAGTGGTTGTCAAATTATCCCCATCTAGGACACGAGTGTTAATATTGTAGCCTTTATTTTGGACCAGCTTTAGGCGTTTCCAAGCCTTGCCTAGGTCCTTGAAATTAATAATGTCTTCCTTGTTAAAGTAGTTTAATTTAGCTTCATTTATCAAATCGTCACATTCTTTTTCTGCTGTTAGTTTTTCGTCAAAATTTGGTTTAGTAGGATGTAAGTCAAAAGTGTTATATTTACGTTTTTTGTTTTTAATTGCTTTTTTAATTTCCTCGTTCCACCAAGGCTTACTGTGGGGTTTTGAGGGCGGTATTGTTGTAGGGATAGCTATGTTTGCAGCTATTAGGATCTTTTTTCTGATGTTATCATAATAAACTTCTCTGTTTAGATCACTGAGGTCTTCAGTTGTGTGTTTAGAGAGCAAGGATTGAAATAGTGGCCAATTAGCTTTTTCGAAATTAAATTTAGGTTCAGGTGGTAGATTGGTGTTATTTACTGCTAAATTCAGTTGTATGGAAATAGGTTTATGGTCAGAATGAAGAGGATCCGAATAGGTGTACCATTCGTGATTTATCAGTAAATTTGGACTGGCTAAGGATAGATCGATAGCTTTTGGGTAGAAGTGAGTAGAGGCATCTGGATAATATGTGGAAGAACCATCATTTAGTAGAATTAGTTGTGAGTCATTAATCTCGTTGTAGAGAGAAATATCAGAATATGTTTTTGTACAGAAAGGTTCCCAGCTGATGTGGTGAGCATTGAAATCACCAACAATCAGCCAGGATTTCTCTGCAGACAGATTTGAAAGCCAGTTAGAGATAGGCACTTTTGAGTATCCTTTTGGATAATAGATGTTTAGAATGTTGATAAATTCGTTATTTACTTTAGTTTGGATCATTGTGGAATAGCGCAAACCTGTTAGATTTCCTTCTGGGGTTGGGACTTCAATGAAATTTAGAGATTTATGAATATAAGTGGCTGTAAAAATCCTATCTTCTTTGTTACTAATCGATGGTGGATAGTAATATCCAGTAATGTTGGGAAGTTTTCCATATGTTAAACGTATGGATTGCAGACAGAGTATTTGATAAGAGATTTGTGAATTGGCTAGGAACTGAATTAGATAATCTTGTGTGGTGTTTAGGGAACGACAGTTCCACTGCAGTACATTAAGACCTTCGTGCAGGGTTGTGAGAAAAAAGGATTTTCTTAATAGTAAGATGTAGGGGTTAAGGTAGAACTTTGGGTTTCGCTCTCTGCGAACCCAGTCTGTGTCTTGTTACCTGTGGCGCCGGAGAGGCACCACAGGCAATCTCTGCCAGTTGCATAATGTTTAGAGCATTTCTTGGATCCATGGGGAGATCATCAGAGTCTGTGATTAAAGAGGACAAATCCTCGATTAAAGTCTTTGGTTGGTTCGAAGTTCTGGCTTGTGCCAGACTTCGTAAGATACGGGTTATGAATGATTCTTTCATAGATTTGTTTTCTTCCTTAGGAATGTTAAGGTTTACTAGTTGGGAGGTTGTTGTGTGAATTGGTTTTGTCAGTGTATTGTCAATGTGTTTGGTTATAGTCGTCATTATTGTTTCAGTCATTTTTGCAAGTTGTTTAGAGATCATCTCTTCAACTTTTTCCTCAGTGATTTGTTCTGAGTTTCTGTGTGATCTTTTTCTTTTTTTCTTTTTTTTCCGTTTCTGGGTTGAGGGTGAAGAAGTGATCACCTCCACCTCCCCCGTGTCTTCCACATGTGAGTGGTCTAGGGGAGCCGGAGCAGGTTGATCTTTAGGTTTTGTTGTGGGTTTATTACCTCTGGCCCTGCTGGCATATGAGTCAGCCGACCCCCCAAGTGGGATTGGCTGAACTCTCCAGCTAGGGTCAACTGTAGGAGTGTTTGTTTTAAGTTGTTTCTCTTTTAGCTCTTTTTCTGTTTGCAAAGTTTCTTTTGCCCTCCTGATGGCCTCACTGTAGGGCAAAAAAGCTTCTCCTCTGATTTTATTGGCCCTCAGTCTCAGCTGATACTGAGGGCATCCTTGATAGGCGGCAGAATGTCCGCCGCCACAGTTGACACATTTCTGACTTTGGTTGCATTGTTGTGCTGAATGTCCAGGGGCAGAGCACCTGGTGCAAATTTCCACTCTCGCTCTGCACTGGTTGGGACCGTGCCCATACCGAGCGCACCTGCGGCACCGTCGCACCGGGGCCACGTATGGTGCCACAGGGAACTCCTGGGCATCGATCTTCACCAGTGCAGGCAGTATTGGTTTTGTAAAGATAATTTTTATGGCACGAGATTCTGTGCCATCTCTGTTGTTTAATCTTTGAATAGATTTAGCATTTGGAATGTATGTCTTGAGGTCTTCGAGATCTTCTTCGAAGGGGATAGGCTTAATTACCCCCTCAGTGGTGGCCTCAGGAACTGTACATTTAATATTTATGGATGAGATTGATGTCAGTTTTGCCAGTTTATATTGTTGAGAGGCCGATTTGCAGCCAATCAACCATCGGTTTCCATTTAGTGGCCTCTGGCTGAGGATGTCCCCCACGTTGTTTCGAAAGATTTTCATGTTTGTAGTGGGACCCAGCGCCCTGAAGGTAGCCGTGCCTGTGCATAGGTCCTCCAGGATCACTGGGTACTCCAGAAAGATAGGTGGGATTGTGTTTTGTTGACGAGGGGGGGGGGGGCGTCTTCGCTGTTGACGAACTTCGATGAAGTCCCCACCCTCATCTGAATCAGAGTCCAAATCTGTTTCTTTGTTTTCTTTGTCTGGGAGATCTTTTGGGCCCCAAATCGAAATAGGCTCCTCTATCAAGGAGGGAGCCTTGGGCGAATCGTGTTTTTTTTCTTGTTGGAGAGCCTTAGAGGTCATCTCCTGAATTGAACCTGTGACAATTTTGACAGTTGGAGACAGGGGGATATCATTTTCTGTCTCTTCCATTGATCCCAAATCTTCTTTGTTCTTTTTATCTTTCGGTCCTGTCATCTCAGGGCTACTTTTTTCTTCATTGGAATGTCTTGATTTTCTTTTAGCCTTTCTTGTCGGAGTTTGATTTAGAACTTCCTTTGTTTTTTGTGGCACAGGTTCTGCCGTGAAAATCGAGTCTTCTTCTGAACTAGTGTCCAGGTAATTGGTTATTTCTTCAGGGTTAGCCATGGTCATAGACCTTACAACAATAATTTAATATTATCTTACAACTATAGTCTAATTTAAAGTCGTTATAGGATAAGCCTAGTGTCCTTCCAAAAAGACCAGGAGAGACACTGAAGTTTCCCCGTGGCCATATTGAAGTAAAAAGAGCGTTCTACATTTTCCCTGTTTTGTTTCCCATGGGAACCAATCAAAATGTTATGGCTCCCGCGAGAACCAATCAGATGTCTACAGGTGTTTACCTAGCTGGTGTCACAGCACTGCTCTGGTTATGACCAAAAACCACTCTCGGTCAGTCTCCTTCAACTGTTAGTTCCTCAGCAAAATCTCCCACTAGCACTCAACAATCTACTTGTCCTAAACCGGTAGAAAACAGTCTTCAAACCTCTCACACCCCCGCTAACAACAAAGAGCAGATACGCACAGTAGTTAAAACTCTTCTCCAACTGCTCAACCCCTCCTCTCCTAAAAATGTAACTAACGTTCAAATTGATTCAGTAATCCAATTGCTGACTTCACTTCAAAGTCCCCCTCAATCCACCTCTCAACATGGGTCAAAACAGTAAGAATTCAAAACACACAGATCTTAATATATTACAATGGAACTCCAGAAGTCTTAATAAACAAATAGACTATCTGGTACATTTTATAGCAGACTCTAAATGTAGATACCATCTTTTGCTTATACAATCTCCTAACTGTCAAGTTCATCAACTCCCCGAGATAGAGGGGTATTTCTACCCCCCTGAAATTTCCCCGGGTTCTACTGGAAAGATATACACAGTTACTTATGTACATCAAACTATTAAGTACGAAACTGCCCCTAGCCCCACAACAAATGTCCCCTCTAAACTATACTCTAATAACATACAAATTAACTTGAATAACCGTACTACTAACTTCCTAAATATGTACTTTGTGCAAGGCTACTTTCAGGTACCCGAACCAGACTGGCTTATAAACCTTAAAAATAATGAGTCATGGTTCATTGCAGGGGATTTTAACGCCCACAATTCAGCTTGGGATTCAGGCCCCCGTACCTACAAAGGGGAAGGTACTTTACTGTTAGAACAAATTAACTCTTCTAATGTAGTCCTGTTGAATGATGGCACCAGTACTAGATTTCCTGATAATCCTAACCACTCCATGACAGCCATAGACCTAACCCTAGTCAGCCCAGATCTGCTCAAAAACTATAATTGGTATGTTCATGCAGACCCACTTGGCTCGGATCATTGTCCAATAATTACCCAATTAAATGCATCAGTAGACCCTGTAGAAGAAAACACAATTAAGCAATTTAACTATGATAAAGCAGATTGGGCCAATTTTCAGGAATTACTGTCTAAGCATACCATTGAAGACTTACAGGATGATAATATAGAGATTTACTACCATAACATCAGAGAGTCAATTCTAGAAAGCAGTAACCAGACTATTCCAACTTATAAGGCCAATCAAATTGCTACTACTAAAAACAAAGGCTGGTGGAATGAGGCGTGTGCTGAAGCAGTGCAGGCCAAACATTCTGCCTGCACACAGTGCAAGAAGCACCCGGATAAAGATAACCTAATGTGTAAAAAGAAGGCCAAAAAACATAGCGACAAAACCTGTGCAGCAGCCAAACTAGAATTCTTTAAAAAGTCAGCCAACATTATAAACTACAAAGACCTAGGTTCAGCTTGGAAAACACTAAAGAAAATCAAATGTAAAGGTAAAAGACCAGAAACAAAATTTTTAAATGGTAATCAGCTCACAAAAAACAACCAAGAAAAAGCCGATGTTCTGGCCGAGATGTTTGCTAGAGCTAGTCAAACTAAATCCCTACCCAAAGTAGAACAAGATAAGCGTAAACTCACGCCAGAACTTCCTAAGTCCTCTAACAACTTTAGGTCAATAAATGCAACCATAAAACGGGTAGAACTCACCTCTGCTATTCGAAACATTAAAAGTGTCAAAAAAGCCACAGGTGAAGACATAATTTCTTACATCATGATTCAAAAGTTCCCCCCGTCTTTCATTACAGTCCTACATCACTTTTATAATTTTTGCTGGGAAACAGGGGCTATCCCTCAGGCTTGGAAAGAAGCCCAAGTAGTAGCGATCCTTAAAACTGGTAAGCCCGCCAGAGATCCTAAAAGTTATCGCCCCATCTCCCTAACTCCACATCTAGGGAAAATATATGAGAGAATTGCCAAAAATCGTTTAGAAGACTTTTTACAAAAACATGATATCTTACCTAAATACCAAGCAGGATTCCGAAAACACCGTAGCTGCACGGAACATATTGTTAAAATAACCTCCCACGTTAGGAAAGCAATGGCCAGAGGCAAAAGAACTTTGGCCACCTTTTTCGACATAAAAGCTGCCTACGACTCTGTCTGGCGGGGGAGACTTCTACTAAAACTCAATAAGATAGGTATCCAAGGGAACATGCTAAACTTTATTCAATCTTTTCTAACCAACCGAACAATCAAGGTTAGAGTAGGTCAACATCTATCAACTAAACATCAAATAGACATGGGAGTTCCCCAGGGGAGTATTATAGCCCCCATTTTGTTTAACATAATATTACACGAAATACCTAAACTCCCGTTTAAACATTGTAACATTTCCATGTACGCAGATGATATAGCGATCTGGACTAACCCTAAGAATGGAAAAACAAAAAAACAGATTAATAAAGCCCTTAAACAACATCAACATAATGTCGATTTAATAGCCTGTTTTATGCAGGTTCATGGTTTTTACCTTTCCCCAGAAAAGTGTCATTTCATGGTTTTCGCCAGGAAACTGACCCTAAACGATCAGTATAACATCATTATATATGATGAAATTAAAAAACCAGTTCAACAAGTAAGATTCCTAGGTGTTATCCTGTCCTCAAATCTAAACTGGAACGCTCATATTGAACACTTAACCACTAAAAGTACTAATGCTATTAACTTTTTAAAGGTTATATCTCATGAAAACTGGGCTAAAGATCCAAAATTCTTAACTTACCTGGTTCAAGCCTTAGTAAGGAGTAGACTAACCTATGGTATGGAGGCCTTTTACTCACTCCCCAAATATCAACTAAAGAAGTTAGCCTCCTTGGAACTCAGGGCACTCAAATTAGCCCTGGGGATCCCCCCTTACGCTGTAAGCAAGTTAATTTATAGGGATATTGATTGGATTCCCATAGAATATCTTATTAAGCTAAACTGTGCAAAATTTATGGTTCGCCTTCAGGCAGCAAATGTTTATGGAAAGGAAGAATTCCTATCAACACTTAGCTCCGCTTTCCAATACACCGAAGCACAGGAACGACATATAATTCCCAAGTATCAACACATTTATGAATTCTCTAAAGATTTAATAGACAATTCTAATTTCCAATTGCAGGATGTGGTATTACACCCCAAACACGGTAGCCCTAACTGGGAATGGGAACCTCCAAATATAGATACTAGTTTCACTATATATTCTAAAGAAAAAGACACTAATCAGCTAACAGTAGCAGCTAAAGAAAAGATTTACTACTCACGTCACACAGTTCAAATTTTCACAGACGGCTCAAAACTTGCACCCACCAAAATAGGATGTTCCTTCACAATCCCAGGTATTAATATCACTAAATCCTTCAAACTAAATCCTCATATATCTATATACAGCGCCGAACTTTGGGCAATCCTCAAGGCTCTGGACTTTGTAAACGATCTCCCCCAACTCGCTTCTAACGTGGTGTTATACACCGACTCACTGTCATCCCTACAGGGTCTTCAATCCCCTCAAAATAACAGAGCAGAAATCATACAAGAAATCCTTTTCTTATTTCATCAAATTAATTGTAAGGGAACTCAGGTTACTCTAACTTGGATCCCGTCCCACTGTGGAATTAAAGGTAATGATCAAGCAGATTGTGCAGCTAAAAAAGCAGCAGGTAATTTAAATCTCGCCCCCTGCAGAATAGGGCTATCTGTAAATGAATGTAATAGTTTACTTAAAGATACATCCTATCTTAACTGGAAAGCTGATCTAGAACAGTATGCTAAAGATCATCACTGGGATCATAAACCAGTCAAAAAAGGCTTATTCTTACCAATTCCTTATCACCTGTCATCTTTAATTTTCCGTCTTCGGACAAATTCGTACTACTGTAAATTTAACGAATATGTATGTGATTGTAATCATACTCTTTCCTTAGAACACCTATTCTCAGATTGTCCTTTTGTTCAATTAGAACTTCACGAAGTTATAACTATTACCTCCAAAGCTAATAAAACCTTTAACTATCATACATTGATCAATAATAACGATGAAGATTGGACCCTTCTGGTTCTTTTTGCGCAAAATCTCCAAAAAACCTCTTTTGGTTTTCGTTTTTAATAAATCATTATATTTTTCAAAATAATCAATTCTCGTTGCCCAACGAAGTCTTGTCTATTCTTATACATTGATTTGAATGGAAAAAAGAAAAAGAAATGTCATTGTTTAACTCTGTGAGTTACTTAATCATTGTTCTCTATCTAACAAAAAACAAAAAACAAAACAAAAAAATATATAAAAAAAAAAAAAAAAAAAAAAAAAAAATATATAAAAAAAAAAAAAAAAAAAAAAAAAAAAAGAGGAAGTAAGCTACGCGATGCGATGCCCCTTCCTTGGCTAACAAAATCCCCCTCTTGAGTCCTTGGTAACTATGTTCAAAAAATCTTACTGACTTGTAATAACTGTGATAAGATCTCCAAAGTTAAACTATCTTAATCATAAATCCTTGATAATATATTCAAATGTCCCACATGACCCATAGTTGGTTGAGAGGACGTAAAGTCAAAACGTCAGTCAGTCAGTCAGGTCAGTCTCAGTCAGTCAGTCGGAACACTAAAAAAAGAGGTCCGGGGGTAAACAAATGGCCAGCACCACGATTAGTCTAATTTATAGTTTTAACTTTGATGTAAGAAAAATATCTGTTCCAATTATTAGTTTTATAATACTTTAAGCCAATAGAGCTCCAAAGGGCTCAATATTGCCTAGGCTTTTACCAGATTAATTTAGATTTTAAATGTTATGAAAGTTTTAGTCAGACAGATGTTTTATATGAGAGAACTTTTCTATTTGATTATAGTGTTATTTCTTGATATCTTTAAGCTTAGTTTAATGATTATGATTTATTTTATCAAATCTTTACTTTCTTTTCTCAAGTTTTTACTGTGTATTATTACATCTTTACATTATTTCTTTTTCTTTTGAGGAGGAAAAGGTCGATTTTTTTAAAGACAGAAGTTCCTAGTTCCTATGTTTTTATAAAGACCTACACTGAGCTATTTTAGTTGTTAGGCTCGCACACAAGCTCCTCCAACAATTTAGGAGGCTGGCAAGAACAAAACAACCCTAAAGAAGATGGAACTACCTTACAGAAACTATGCTATGTAGACCGATCCCACCGGCAAAAAGCCTACGAGTGGGGGGTTCAGACAGACCGGCAAGAACGACATATAAATGTCGAAAAAAAAGATAGTGAGGAAAGATGTAAATGTAAAAAATCAGTGAAAAGCTAGCTAGCTAGGATCCTAGTCCCTACTACCTGGGAGAGCTGCTGTGCAAGGGCTCGGGTGGCCAGCGCAGTCCTCCCAGGGATACCACTTTTGTGGCACGTCCTACGACCCTAACAACTAGGCAGACGAATAAGACATCGAACTGCCAAAAAAATTGAAAAAAAACAAAACCTTAGTGCCCTATTGATGCTTACGAGAGCAAAAATCCAACGACGTGAAGTGGAGATCAGGAAAAGACGTCGTTGGTGAAGACAGAGGTAGAAGACAGTCGTGGTGAAGAAAGTGGTCCTGAAGCCTCCTCAAAGTCCAAAGATCGGAGCAAGCTCAACGATATAGATGATCCAGCGTTGGATAGCCGCATGGAATGGTCGTCATGCTGGGATAAGCTATCGTGCGGCGGAGCTGGCAGAAGAGGTCCAAAGAATGTTGATGGTGTCCACTCTTCTGGCAGTCAGCCGCCGTACAGTGGTGTAGAGAGCAGAGTTGAAAAATCGTTCTCTGCAAGGCTCGCTCTCTCTCTGCAAAGTTGACCCTCTCAGTTCGGTGGTCGAAGTGTGTATGAGCAGAGCTTCGCAACGAAAGGTTTTATACAGGAATGGAACAGCATGATACAGCTTGATCTTTTGTAGAAGACTGCGACTCTCATAACTACGGGGCATTTGCCGCGGACTCTCAGCGCTGCGGCTAAAAAGGGTTGGTTGGCCTTTGGGGACCTTCCCTGTCACCAACAGTCCTCAAATCCTTCAGTCGAGAGAGTGTATCCTGGGCAAGGCATCTCCACTATAAAATAAAACTGTAGCCCAGTCATCCCGCATATTAGCTGCTGCCTCTGCTATGTGGCTGTGTCAGTCGGAAGCTACAGTCTGCCATAAACATACATACATTGCTTTTGACCACAATGTGCAACTGTATCATTTTAAACTAAGAAAAACACTGATACAGTACAAACCAACGTCAAGGAAGACAACTCGATTTCAGTTTTAAGCTGATGAAGCCTAAATTAAGCGTTTATTTGCCAAATCACAATTTAGAATATGGATCCAGATAATTCTGTTATGCTAAGTTCAGTTTTGAACATAATAATAATAATAATAATTGTACATTTATATAGCGCTTTACCTCAGATGAGCCCAAAGCGCTTTACAATCAATGATTCATCAACAGACAACAAAAACAGCATTCAAGAGTGACACCAACCAGCAACAGCGCATATGCAAAGCAACTCTCTCTCTCTCTCCTCTCTCTCACACACACACACACACGCACACGCACACACATAAGCACACACATTTACCTAAAATCAAAGTGCGTGTTCTTTGTTAGCATTATGAGGACAATAGTTGCTGTCTGTCTACAACACATGACAAATTTGAACACTTCCCACTGCGGCGGAAAGGCATTCATGAAGTCTTTCAATTAATGTGAATGGATTGATCAACACTGTGCACAAAGTACTTTTGAGTGATATATTTTCAATATTAATTGATTAGTAATATTAAATAAACCTAAATACAAGAAATAACAAATCCATACTAAAATGTATTCGCTCTTACAAGCATTGCCTATAATTCTTAACCATTTGCAATTTCATAGGCCATGACTATGACACAGTTGTCTGGATTTGGTTTGCAGGTTCAAAGGTTAAGGTCAAGGTAAAAAACAAGGTTACAGTTACTCGACGGGACACATCAGCATCAGGTGCCATACAATTTGAAATGATGTTATGCAGTGCAGTGGTTCAGAAGACTTTCCATGGTCAATGCCAATGAACGACCTCCTTCACTCTGCTGACTCTGGAAAACTCTCTGTTCTTACCCTATTAGATCTCTCTGCAACATTTGACACAATAGACCACTCCATTCTCACTGATCGTCTCTCCTATTCCTATGGCATCTCTGGTACTGCACTGACGTGGATCTCATCCTATCTCTCCAACAGAACACACACTG
>CM065695.1:40734690-40755319 GCA_017654935.2 Phymorhynchus buccinoides | reverse complement strand
CTCTTTCTTTCTCCTTTCTCTTTCTTTCTCTGTATCTTTAAAAGGTACTTCTAATGCAAACCAGTTTTATGACTGTTTTTACACGGTTCATTTGAGTAATCGCGTGATTATTGGCACTTCCGTTTTGTTCCTCGTGTGCATTATGCCGGCCATTCTCACGTGCGTGTCTTTCATTCTAGTGCCCGAGCTGGGCTTAGGGGGTCGCTATGATAACTGGGTTTGGGTTATTCGAAGGTTTTTCCAGTTGTCCACAGGCGTTAACAACACGTTCAACTTTTTCGTTTATTACAGTTTGGGAAGTAAGTTTGGCTCCAGAAGACGGGGTGACTGTCATACTAGTATTAGACTGGGCAGATTTCCGAAAAAGCTTTCTGGATAACATGCTAGGGTAATTTGTGAGAAAAAGTACTTCATGTACTTTTCTTACATAATTAAGGGGTGCTGAATCAGATTTTATGGGATGCTCTTTTGTATCATTTACCGTTTTCCTGTTATTACCACTTTTTTTTAATCTTTGCCGTTATTTTAACCAAATATGCATTTTCATCTACCATCTTCTCATAATGTCAATCCAAAGACAGAAAGAACAGAACTAAAATACCTTCTGTTCATCAGCATTTAATGTGAGAAAAGGTCAGATCTTCTTATCATTGTCTCTGTCCACATTTATTCAAATAAAATAAAATAAAATAAAGTTACCCACTCTGTCTCTGACATTACACATTTGGCTGGCTGCCCACATGTGTGAAGCTTCAAAGGCAAAAAGAACAGAACCAAAGTTCTTTTTTTCATTATGTTTTCTTAGGAAAAAAGATGATCAGGTCTTCTAATCACTGCCTGTGACATTTTATTAAAAAAACCGAAACAAGAAATTACCATTTCCCCATCCTCACTCCCACATGAAACATAAAAAGCATGTCTGATCCGAAACTATGCACCTTATGCTTCTGGTACTGTTCATGGTGCTTTTGGATGGCATGCCTTATTCCTTATTGATTTTTGTTTCTTATTATCATTTCTAGTTTTGGCTGAGAAAATTGTTTGGAACTAGCAGATATATTTGAAGTGTCCCATATTTGAAGTGTCTCACACCTGATAGTGTGCATCAGTCTCATCTTGTTCTCAGATCACACACCTAAGTGTCACTAGTCATGCAGTTTGCACCACACTTGCAGGATGCCATGCATGGCATGCGATCACGTTTGCAACTACATCGGTTGGTTTTGCATCTGGTGGTGCAGCTGCAGGTGATGAGTTCCTCGCAGGCCTTTGGAACAGGGGGCAGCGACGTCAATTTGGGAAACAGTGACACCTCCTCGTTCATGGTCCACCCCATTGTCTCTGGTGGTGGTAGTTGTTGATGCTGGAGGTGGGCCTGTTTCCAGACCAAAGCTTGGTAGTGGCTGCGCCTGATGTGATGCAAGAGTGCATCCTGGGTAGGTGGGAGCTTTTCTGTTGTAAGTCCCTTGACAAACATGGTTGAGCGTAGTTCATTGATGCTGGTGACTGCTGTTTGACCATCATACACTTTGCAGAAAAATGCCTCTGCATTCCGAACTGTTTCATCAGTGAGCACCGGATTGTCACCAAGACCTTTCAACAGATCATGGTGCTCATTGAAGACGTTCCAGCATGTCTTCTTTGAATGTCCAGCGATGTAAAATGTGGTGTCACTCCCAGTAAGGGCGTGAAATCCGAGCAGCAGCTGGCGGATTTCAGTGTCCATCTGTAAACTCTCCACAATGGCATGGACTGGGATGAATTTCCTTCGTTTTGCAGTCCCAGCTTTCATCCAAACCTTCTGGCATGTCATCATGTGGAAGAACGCAATCAGCATCATAAGAATGTCTGTGTCCCTCGCTGACACAACAATGCTTGAAGCAGTGCTCCTTGTACAGTGTAGAATTGTTCTTGTGTCTGCTTCTTCATGCTGTGCCTCCAAGCTCTCCACATCAACTGCTGGGTCAGAAGATTCCACCCTCTCTTCATTGCTGAAGCCTCCTGAGGCAACAATTGTCTTGTTGGTTCTTGCTCGAAGGATCAGCTGTTGTGATAGAAAGCGAGCAAGGTCTGCTTTGTTGTCCTTATGAGCCATGAAGTTGTCCCACTTTGTAGGAAGAGGTACATCCCTGTTGTCAACAGGCCTTCTGACAGCAACTGTGTTCTTTCCACGGCGTTTTCTCGTGCCGCTTTTGATAGACGTGTCATAGTACCTGTCAAGCAAGACGTCAATCCGTGTGAACTGTGCTCCACTTTGAAGAACAGTTTCAACAAAAACATCTGCAAAGTCTCTGAATGTTTTTGCTGTCTTACAGTCAGAACATCAGCAAGGTTTGCCTTGGATCCTGTACGGAGTTGTCCATTGACTTCAGCCAAAGCCAAGGATACCACAAACAGTTCATGTGTGAGAATTTTGTCAAGGTCAACTGCACGACCTACTTCATATGCAGCTATGACGCGCTGCAAGGTGGTCCGGTCTGCTCTGATTGTTTTTGCCTTTCCAGTTGTGGCATCTGACTGTTGCACTTCATACAAGGAGGACAAGGTCAGATACTTGTTCCTTTTCAAGCTGTTTCTGAATGCAGCTTTCCTCTCCTCACACGGTAGCAGTCGCTCCTCAACAAATGCTTCTAGTTGGCTTTGACCTTTCTCAGCAGCTTCCAACAAGTCACCTTCAATATCAGGAGTGGCAAGATCGTTGGTCGCGATGTTCTGCAATGTCTTGGGTGAGTCCTTGGAGAACAGACCAAATCTCCTCAAGACTGTCAACAAAGCATCTTCATCCTTGGTGTCCACTTTCTTTCTGCTTCTGGTAGCTTCATTGTGGATGCAGTCATCGCCAGATCCAAGTCCAAAAGCAAATCTGGTTTCCATTGACAGATGGGATCGCAGGTTGAAGGACAGAGCCCACCTGCAGAGAGCTGAGGTTGTCTTCGTGATGCCAATGATTCCTCCTGCTTTCTTGCCAACTCCGTTCAGCCACTCCTGGCTTTGGTCCGGGTCCACTTGATTGAAGCGATGCTGAGAACGCTTGACAACAAAGTTCCCAGCCTTGAACTCAAAATTTTGTCACTCATTTTAAACGTAGTCACAGAGGACAGTTCTCCTTTCACCGTTGAATCTTGACAGAACATGCAAGCTTTCCAATCGACAGATGTGGTGGAACTTCTTAACACTGTTGTTGAAGTGCTTGGCTCGCTGTCTCGTAGGCTGGATCTTTTTGTTTTCTTTTCTAGGTTTTGAAGTTTTGTTTTGCTAGTGAATGACGAATAGCAACCTTTGTGCCACCACAGCTGACTGGCTTCCAGACCCTCTGCAGAAACGTGGAGAATTCGATCTATTGCAGGCTTGTTGGCTGTATCATCAAGTCTGTCTCTTGCTTTTGCCGCATTGATCAGAGTTGACAATCTTTGCTCGCCTGTTCTTCTGATATCCTGTTTTGTCTGCTGACAGATAATACACTCTTCTGAATCGAGGAGCTGAAAAGGTCTCTGGAGACTGCAGACAGGCTACATGATCAAACTTCTACATCATTCTGAATGAAACAAAAATTGAAATCCAGTTAAATTAATACCACCTGATAACAAACATAAACAAATTGCCATTGTTTCAATTAAAAAAATATTTGGCAGTCTCCATTTCCTCTGGGCTGGTGCTGATCTAATGAAAAACATTTTTGTTTCAGTTTGTGAGAATTGCATTACAAAACTGGAGCAATTTCTGTTCGGCTAGCGTTTCCCCTAGCGTGTCCCCTTTCCAAACCGGCCATGTTTTTTGGAAGGCTCTACCAAAAATCCTGGGCCCTTTTCTGAAGGGCATCCCATTTGATCTTGTTTTGCAGTCATTTAACTTTCCAAAAACACCAGATGCTAACTTTTTCGCGAATCCGCAGGTAGGGTCACGGAATTTTGAAGAATCTGCCCTGTCTTATATCGCAGAAAAGAGTAATGCAACATATTCGTGATGTTCATTTTATGACAAACTAAAGATATTTATCACACAAAAGACAAACAAGCAGACAACAAAACACACACAACCCCCCCCCAAAAAAAAAAAAAAAAAAAGAAGAAAAAAGAAAAAAGAAAGAAAAAAAAAGGATCCTACACTAAACCACATATAACAACCAATAGCAGCAGGAACAACAACAGCACCAGCAGCAGCAGCAGCACCACCACCACCACCGCCAAAACCCAAAACGGTGAAACTGAAGAAAAATAAGTTATTGGTATGTCATTTTTAAAGAAGTCACTGTTTCTGCATAACGGTACACACCATAATATTTATGACGGTACTACGTCTTCAACGAACACCAGCAGCGTGGTGTCTGTGCCTGAAGGCTGTGTGGCCATAAATGTCTTCCCCTTCCTCCCCTGGGACAACGAGCACAACATTGTGTCCAAACAAGTGGACAACATCGTCAACACTGTATTCATGGGGATATGTTTCCCAGTGCTGTTCCTCGTCTCCTTCAGCACCAACGTCATCAACATGATAGTGTTCTACAGACATGGCCTCCGGGAAAGAATCAACGCCTGTCTCTTCACCCTGTCATTGCTGGATCTGTTGAGCATTTCTGTAGCCTTCTCCTACGGAAGCGATGTGTTGTACATGTTCGTGATTGGAAAATGGGGAGAGTTAGGACCTTCAGCTCAGTTTTTCATCCGGTATTATGTGGTTGGTCTGCACGGTTTGCAGATGTCCTCTCAGATGGTGTACTGTGTGGTCGCTCTGGAGAGGTGTCTGTGCGTCACTCGGCCACTGCTGGTGAAAAGTTTCATGTCCACTAAATCCACTGTAATTATACTGTGGACAATGGTGCTGGTCATCGGTGGATACCACGTCTTCATGGGCGGGGTTCAGCACAGCGTGTTGTGCGTGTTTGACCCTGACCACAACAGCGTGTATTACACGAGCTACCCTAGTGAGTTCTATTTACGATACAAGTACATTCTGGATATTTCCTACGGCACAGTGAACGTTTTACTCTTTTCCGGGGTATCTTTTCTCGGGGTATTGATATGTACGGTTATTACCGCCGTCAAATTAAGGAAACTGACTCAGTGGCGACAAACAGTGTCGTCTGCTTCCGATGCTGTCAGTTCGCGAGACTTGGCGATAACTCGCGTGATTATTGGCACTTCCGTTTTGTTCCTTGTGTGCATTGTGCCGGCCATTCTCATGTGCGTGTCTTTAATTATAGTCCCCGAGCTGGGCTTAGGGGGTCGCTATGATAACCTGGCTTGGGTTATTCGAAGGTTTTTCCAGTTGTCCTCAGGCGTTAGCAACACGTTCAACTTTTTCGTTTATTACAGTTTGGGAAGTAAGTTCAGGGAAACCACGCGTCAGTTGTTTTCCAACTCTGTGTGTTGTACCTTGGAACGTCAAAGCAAGAACATGAAACTACCAGCATCAAAAACATAATGAGGATCTGCATTACATTTTGAAAGTAACCACATACTGCTATTTCTGGGAGGGAGAAAGAGAGAGAGAGAGAGAGAGAGAGAGAGAGAGAGAGAGAGAGAGAGAGAGAGAGAGAGAGAGAGAGAGAGAGTGTGTGTGTTTGTGTGTGCGTGTATGTCAATGTGTGTGTGTGTGTATGTGTTAAACCATGTTTAGCTCCATGTTTAACTGCCCTCTCTACGTTTTCATGTAATAAAAAGCGTGTGCGTGTGTGTGTGTGTGTGTGTGTGTGTGTGTGTGTGTGTGTGTGTGTGTGTGTGTGTGTGTGTGTGTGTGTGTACGTGTGCATGTGCGCGCATGCGCACGTGCGTGCACGTGCATGTCTTCAACGATTGCTATTCGCTACTTCTATGTTTAATTAATGCGAGTTCCGTAGATCTTCAAGTAGAGTGACACAAAACTAGAATATCTAACAGTGACTGTGGTCACTATTGTATAAAGTAAGTACAAAGATGGTCTGTGCCATTCGGCCCTTGCTGCTGGACATTGCCTTTGGCGACCTTTTACTCAAACGGCTTTTGATCCTAGAAAAAAGGTGGATTTTGAGTTTATAAGATATAGTTTGAAAGAATAAGTTATTTGTTTTAACAGAGTTTATAGAAGTTTTTAATAGCGCAAGTTTTAGAGTATAAAATTTATGTTTGTGATAAAATATTTTATTTTTAAAAGATATTTAGCTGTTTGCTTTTAAGTCTGGCAGATTGGAGGAGGTCTGATTAAAAAAAAACCAGGGCTACAGTTAAAATTCATGCATTTTATGCTCAACTGAGCTATTTGATAAAAAAAATCCGTGTTTGTGCTCGGGAAGAGCTTTATTATTAAAAACTTTGACAGGCATATGCCTGTATACAAGCTGATATACAGTTTAAAAAACCTAAAAAAGGTTATGTAAAAGTAAAATTTAATTGTTTTATATGTACATCACTTTTGTATACCAATATTTGTAACATATGTTTGTTTGTTTTTAGGTTTTTCCTATTAGGTTTTGTCCCTTAGGACTCAATACAACTAATAGCTATTTAAGTTTTTAGTTTGAATTTATTTTTTTTAAAAAGCAACTGTTGTCTTTTGTTTAGATCAAAAGTTAACCAAAAGTTATTAATTGATATGTACATTATTATTATGTACACAACTTTTACAAACAAACTGTTTAGATTTTACAAGTTATTATGTTTTTAGAAAAACTTATTTTACATAACTAAGTTGTGTTTTAATCTATGTTAAAATTTTTAAGTGTTTAACTTATTTAATATTGTCCATAGGACAGAGCATAATGTTATTTTCACATATGTGAGTATGTAAAATTGTTAAAAGTTATGTTAAAAATTTGTTTTATGTTTTAATTAAGTTGTGGGACCCAACCACTACTAATTGATCTTTTAGGTATATAAATTCAGTTTTAATCTGGGTCCATCTATAACGAGTTGGTTAAAGAGCCAGTCGTTTCGTTTTCTTTTCTTTGTACACCACTCTATGTGTGTACCCTTTGTTTATTGATTGTACTTGTCCTGTTAGGACATTTTATGCATAGTCTAAGATTGTTTTATTAAAATCTATATCTTTAAAATTGTTTATTATGTTAAAATAGGTTAAGATTTGGTAAAAAAAATTAGTTTATGAATATTGAAGTTTCATATTTATATTAAAAGTTGCTATTAAAATCTGGTTTGTTTTATGTATATTTTGGTCTGTTACTTGACCATATGTAATTTATTATTTAAATAGATGAGATCTAGTCCAGATCCGTTACATTATATGAAGTTGTTTATGAGTGGGGGGACATACCGCCAGAGGCCTCCATTGTTATAAGTAATTTTATTTGTTCCATCTGATCCCAGAGGGGGGTAGCGACAAAGACTCTCCCGCCCCTGATGTCATGATGGAGTCTGAGATTTAAGTGAAATAAATGGAAGTTTTTCTTATTTATGTTTAAGCTATAGATGGTTTAAAGAAAAGATGAGAGAGTTGAGGGTGGGGATGGTTAACGACTCCTGTATGCTCGGAACGGAGGGAGGGAGGGGAAGGGACCCCTCCTCTCCGCCCCGAGCAGTGACAGGACACCGCATGGGCAGTCCCAAAAAGGGGGGGGAGCACAAGCGCAAAACGCAACGGTTACGAGAGAAACCCCCGTTGTGCGCACCGGACACCCATCTGCATAGGAGAAGGGATTTTAAAAGATAGTGGGCTCAAAAGAGTCGCTTCGGCCCATCAGGCACATATTTTAGTTAAAAGGGAGAGGGGGGAAGAAGGGAGCGGGAATGCAGACAGGTATACGGCCCGCACACCAGAGGGACTCTATTCCCACCAGTAAAAATAGTTTCAGTATTTTTAAACAAGGTGTTTAAATGATACCTGGCCAATTGCCCCGGCGAGCCAAACTATTGGTGACCAACCTAATTTATCGTGTTTGCATAAGAGATTCTTTTCAT
This sequence comes from Phymorhynchus buccinoides, assembly GCA_017654935.2. Taxonomy (NCBI): domain Eukaryota; kingdom Metazoa; phylum Mollusca; class Gastropoda; order Neogastropoda; family Raphitomidae; genus Phymorhynchus; species Phymorhynchus buccinoides. The sequence goes on along the minus strand of CM065695.1, from coordinate 40,747,430 downwards.
TGTATATTAAGTTATTTTGTTTACATTTGTCTATGACAGGTTTTAGTTCCTTCTTTATCTGATTGCAGGGATCAAAAATATGATTCAGGCTAAAGATCTTTCCACATTTACATGGGGTGTTCCTAAATTTACATCGGATGGAGTCAGTGTAGAATCTGTTGATTCTGCCTTGAATTTTATGGGGAACGGGCAGAAAAAGTCCACCACTGATAAATTTCCTGCACCGGAGGTGGGCTTCTAAATAGGAATCCAATTCCTCAGCCCATCTCCGGTACACACAACGTTTCAGGTGATTTTTAATCTCTGACAGGGATAATTTAATATTTATAAATTGACCCTCAGTGTGTTCAGCTGCCCTTTTGGCTGCCGTGTCAGCAAGGTCGTTCCCTTTGAGTCCCAAATGGGAGGGAATCCACATGATGGTTAAATCGATACCTTTGATTCTTATTTGGTGTATAAGGTTTTGTATCTCTTGAATGATTTTCCTTCTATTTTGTGTATTATTTTGCAATGCTTGTATCGAGGATAAGGAATCTGTGAGGATTGTAACCTGAAACAGTGATTTTTGGAACTCGTTTATAAAAAAACAGGCTTCAAGAATTGCCCAGAGTTCTGCGCTAAATATTGAGATTTTTGAATTTAGTTGAAAGGATTTAGTAATTTTGAGGGTTGGAATGGTAAAAGCGCACCCTATTTGTGAGTCGGAGATCTTAGAACCGTCCGTATATATTAATAAATGGTGTTTAATTTCGGAAATTTTTTCTTTGGCAGCAACTGAAAGTAGATTTGGTTGGTTTGATTTAGAATACATTTGGTGTAAAAAAGTGTCAAAGTGTGCTGATTCCCATTCCCAATGTGGGATAGGGAATTTTGGGTGAGTTTCAATATCATCTATTTCCAGGCCCGCCATAGAGAGCATTTCCCGGGAATAGTCTAATGGATTGCAGACTTTTTGTGCAATAATTGGTTTTTGTTGTTGAAAGGATGGATGGCTATAAAAAGGGTCTTCGAATTCTTCCTTAAAGCTTTCTATTGAAAAATGATTTGTTGCGTATAGTCTTGTTAGGAATGTAGAAGTGTTTAATTTCATAAGATGATTTAATGGAATCCAACCTATTATTCCGTAAATCAGGTTAGTATTTGCAAACTTTGGAACGTTGAGGGCTGCTTTTAGGGCTTTTAGCTCTATTGTTTGTAGTTTGTTTATTAGGTTATTTGTAATGTTATGGAATGCTTCCATCCCATACGTTAGACGACTGCGAACTAAAGCTTGTGTTAAAGGAACAAGAAACTTGGAGTTTTGAGCCCATGTCTGGGAAGAGATAATTCGGACAAAGTTGGCGCCTTTTATAGCTTTTTTGCAAAGGTGGTCAATATGTGGGCTCCAGTTAAGGCGTGGTGTGAGTACCACCCCTAGAAACTTGACTTTATTTGTCATTGATTTCGGTTGGCCCAGAATGTTAATGTTAATGTTTTTTTGAATTAGATTATGGCGAAAACACATGAATTCACACTTGTCTGGAGACAGGGAGAATCCATTTTTCTGTAAGTAATCAATGACAAGACTTGTATTAGTTTGGTGATTTTGTAGGTATTTAGTTAGAGCTTTTGGGCTTTTTGTGAATGCTGACGACCAGATGGCTATGTCGTCAGCATACATAGAAATTTGACAATTTTTGAGTTTTAACTTGGAGATGTCATGAATCATGATGTTGAAAAGAGTTGGGGCGATAATACTGCCTTGGGGGACCCCCATGTCAATTTGATGTATTTTTGACACGGAGGACCCCACTTTAACTCTTAAAGCACGGTTATTTATGAAGTTTTGTATAAAATTAAACATATTCCCGTGAATACCGAGTCGTACGCCCCTTTAATATCAAAGAAGGTGGCGAGGACTTTCCTGCGTCTCGCAAAGGCCTTTTTGACATAGGAGGTTAATCTTATAACTTGTTCCATGCAGCATCTATGTTTTCGAAAACCTGCCTGGAATTTGGGAAGAACGTTATTTTTTTCCAAATAGAAATCAAGTCTGCTTTTTACGATACGCTCGTAAATTTTACCCAGATGTGGGGTGAGGGAAATGGGGCGGTAGCTTGCTGGGTCCCTAGCCGGTTTTCCAGGCTTAGGGATCCCGACTACCTGTGCCTCCTTCCATGCTTTTGGGATTTCGCCCTCAGCCCAACATCCGGAGTAAAAATGGTGCAAGACTTTGAGAAAAGATGGGGGCAATTTCTTTATGATTGTATAGGAGATAGGATCATCTCCTGTTGCTTTATTTGTTTTCCTAATCATATTAATGGCAGCAGCAAGCTCGGTAATCTTTAAGGGAGCATTGATGGTATGTGAATTATCATTAGACTTTTCAAAATGATAGTTTATTTTACGTTTGTCCCGTTGAAAAACAGGCAAGTGTTTTGTTTGGCTCGCCTGGGCAAACCGGTTGGCCAGGACATCAGCGGTATCTGAGTCAGTGGTTGTCAAATTATCCCCATCTAGGACACGAGTGTTAATATTGTAGCCTTTATTTTGGACCATCTTTAGGCGTTTCCACGCCTTGCCTAGGTCCTTGAAATTAATAATGTCTTCCTTGTTAAAGTAGTTTAATTTAGCTTCATTTATCAAATCGTCACATTCTTTTTCTGCTGTTAGTTTTTCATCAAAATTTGGTTTAGTAGGGTGTAGGTCAAAAGTGTTATATTTACGTTTTTTGTTTTTAATTGCTTTTTTAATTTCCTCGTTCCACCAAGGCTTACTGTGGGGTTTTGAGGGTGGTATTGTTGTAGGGATAGCTATGTTTGCAGCTATTAGAATCTTTTTTCTGATGTTATCATAATAAACTTCTCTGTTTAGATCATTGAGGTCTTCAGTTGTGTGTTTAGAGAGCAAGGATTGAAATAGTGGCCAATTAGCTTTTTCGAAATTAAATTTAGGTTCAGGTGGTAAATTGGTGTTGTTTACTGCTAAATTCAGTTGTATGGAGATAGGTTTATGGTCAGAATGAAGAGGATCCGAATAGGTGTACCATTCGTGATTTATCAGTAAATTTGGACTGGCTAAGGAAAGATCGATAGCTTTTGGATAGAAGTGAGTAGAGGCATCTGGATAATATGTGGTAGAACCATCATTTAGTAGAATTAGTTGTGAGTCATTAATTTCGTTGTAGAGAGAAATATCAGAATATGTTTTTGTACAGAAAGGTTCCCAGCTGATGTGGTGAGCATTGAAATCACCAACAATCAGCCAGGATTTCTCTGCAGACAGATTTGAAAGCCAGTTAGAGATAGGCACTTTTGAGTATCCTTTAGGATAATAGATGTTTAGAATGTTGATAAATTCGTTATTAACTTTAGTTTGGATCATTGTGGAATAGCGCAGACCTGTTAGATTTCTTTCTGGGGTTGGAACTTCAATGTAATTTAGAGATTTATGAATATAAGTGGCTGTAAAAATCCTATCTTCTTTGTTACTAACAGATGGTGGATAGTAATATCCAGTAATGTTGGGAAGTTTTCCATATGTTAAACGAATGGATTGCAGACAGAGTATTTGATAAGAGATTTGTGAATTGGCTAGGAACTGAATTAGATAATCTTGTGTGGTGTTTAGGGAACGACAGTTCCACTGCAGTACATTAAGACCTTCGTGCAGGGTTGTGAGAAAAAGGATTTTAGTGATAGTAAGATGTGGGGGTTAAGGTAGAACTTTGGGTTTCGCTCTCTGCGAACCCAGTCTGTGTCTTGTTGCCTGTGGCGCCGGAGAGGCACCACAGGCAATCTCTGCCAGTTGCATAATGTTTAGAGCATTTCTTGGATCCATGGGGAGATCATCAGAGTCTGTGATTAAAGAGGACAAATCCTCGATTAAAGTCTTTGGCTGGTTCGAAGTTCTGGCTTGTGCCAGACTTCGTAAGATACGGGTTATGAATGATTCTTTCATAGATTTGTTTTCTTCTTTGGGAATGTTAAGGTTTACTAGTTGAGAGGTTGTTGTGTGAGTTGGTTTTATCAGTGTATTGTCAATATGTTTGGTTATAGTCGTCATTATTGTTTCAGTCATTTTTGCCAGTTGTTTAGAAATCATTTCTTCAACTTTTTCCTCAGTGATTTGTTCTGAGTTTCTGTGTGATCTTTTTCTTTTTTTCTTTTTTTTCCGTTTCTGAGTTGTGGGTGAAGAGGTGATCACCTCCACCTCCCCCGTGTCTTCCACATGTGAGTGGTCTAGGGGAGCCGGAGCAGGTTGATCTTTAGGCTTTGTTGTGGGTTTATTACCTCTGGCCCTACTGGCGTATGAGTCAGCCGACCCCCCAAGTGGGATTGGCTGAACTCTCCTCCAGCTAGGGTCCACTGTAGGAGTGTTTGTTTTAAGTTGTTTTTCTTTTAGCTCTTTTTCTGTTTGTAAAGTTTCTTTTGCCCTCCTGATGGCCTCACTGTAGGGCAAGAAAGCTTCTCCTCTGATTTTATTGGCCCTCAGTCTCAGCTGATACTGAGGGCATCCTTGATAGGCGGCAGAATGTCCGCCGCCACAGTTGACACATTTCTGACTTTGGTTGCATTGTTGTGCTGAATGTCCAGGGGCAGAGCACCTGGTGCAAATTTCCACTCTCGCTCTGCACTGGTTGGGACCGTGCCCATACCGAGCGCACCTGCGGCACCGTCGCACCGGGGCCACGTATGGTGCCACAGGGAACTCCTGGGCATCGATCTTCACCAGTGCAGGCAGTATTGGTTTTGTGAAGATAATTTTTATGGCACGAGATTCTGTGCCATCTCTGTTGTTTAGTCTTTGAATAGATTTAGCATTTGGAATGTATGTCTTGAGGTCTTCGAGATCTTCTTCGAAGGGGATAGGCTTAATTACCCCCTCAGTGGTGGCCTCAGGAACGGTACATTTGATATTTATGGATGAGATTGATGTCAGTTTTGCCAGTTTATATTGTTGAGAGGCCGATTTGCAGCCAATCAACCATCGGTTTCCATTTAGTGGCCTCTGGCTGAGGATGTCCCCCACGTTGTTTCGAAAACATTTCATGTTTGTAGTGGGACCCAGTGCCCTGAAGGTAGCCGTGCCTGTGCATAGGTCCTCCAGGATCACTGGGTACTCCAGAAAGATAGGTGGGATTGTGTTTTGTTGACGAGGGGGGGGGCGTCTTCGTTGTTGACGAACTTCGATGAAGTCCCCACCCTCATCTGAATCAGAGTCCAAATCTGTTTCTTTGTTTTCTTTTCTGGGAGATCTTTTGGGCCCCAAATCGAAATAGGCTCCTCTATCAAGGAGGGAGCCTTGGGCGAATCATGTTTTTTTTCTTGTTGGAGAGCCTTAGAGGTCATCTCCTGAATTGAACCTGTGACAATTTTGACAGTTGGAGACAGGGGGATATCATTTTCTGTCTCTTCCATTGATCCCAAATCTTCTTTGTTCTTTTTATCTTTCGGTCCTGTTATCTCAGGGCTACTTTTTTCTTCATTGGAATGTCTTGATTTTCTTTTAGCCTTTCTTGTTGGAGTTTGATTTAGAACTTCCTTTGTTTTTTGTGGCACAGGTTCTGCCGTGAAAATCGAGTCTTCTTCTGAACTAGTGTCCAGGTAATTGGTCATTTCTTCAGGGTTAGCCATGGTCGTAGACCTTACAACAATATTTTAATGTTAACTTACAACTATATCTTACAACTATAATCTAATTTAAAGTCGTTATAGGACAAGCCTAGTGTCCTTCCAAAAAGACCAGGAGGGACACTGAAGTTTCCCCGTGGCCATATTGAAGAAAACAGAGCGTTCTACATTTTCCCTGTTTTGTTTCCCATGGGAACCAATCAAAATGTTATGGCTCCCGCGAGAACCAATCAGATGTCTACAGGTGTTTACCTGACTGGTGTCACAGCACTGTTCTGGTTATGACCAAAAACCACTCTCGGTCAGTATTAAGCTAAACTGTGCCAAATTTATGGTTCGCCTTCAGGCAGCAAATGTTTATGGAGAAGAATTCATGTCAACACTTAGCTCCGCTTTCCAATACACCGAAGCACAGGAACGACATATCGGTCCCAAGTATCAACACATTTATGAATTTTCTAAAGATTTAATAGACAAGTCTAATTTCCAATTGCAGGATGTGGTATTATACCCCAAACACGGTATCCCTAACTGGGAATGGGAACCTCCAAATATAGATACTAGTTTAACTATATACTCTAAAGAAAAAGACACTAATCAGCTAATAGTAGCAGCTAAAGAAAAGATTTACTACTCACGTCATACAGTTCAAATTTTCACAGACGGCTCAAAACTTGCACCCACTAAAATAGGATGTTCCTTCACAATCCCAGGTATTAATATTACTAAATCCTTCAAACTAAATTCTTATTTATCTATATACAGCGCCGAACTTTGGGCAATCCTCAAGGCACTGGACTTTGTAAACGACCTCCCCCAGCTCGTTTCTAACGTGGTGTTATACACCGATTCATTGTCATCCCTTCAGGGTCTTCAATCCCTTCAAAATAATAGAGCAGAAATTATACAAGAAATCCTCTTCTTAGTTCATCAAATTAATTGTAAGGGAACTCAGGTTACTCTAACTTGGATCCCGTCCCATTGTGGGATTAAAGGTAACGATCAAGCAGATTGTGCAGCTAAAAAAGCAGCAGGTAATTTAAATCTCGCCCCCTGTAGTATAGGGCTATCTGTAAACGAATGTAATAGTCTACTTAAAGAGACATCCTATCTGGACTGGAAAGCCGATCTAGAACAGTATGCCAAAGATCATCACTGGGATCATAAACCAGTTAAAAAAGGTTTATTCTTACCAATTCCTTATCACCTGTCATCTTTAATCTTCCGTCTTCGGACAAATTCGTATTACTGTAAATTTAACGAATATGTATGTGATTGTAATCATACTCTTTCCTTAGAACACCTATTCTCAGATTGTCCTTTTGTTCAATTAGAACTCCACGAAGTTATAACCATTACCTCCAAAGCGAATAAAACCTTTAACTACCATACATTGATCAGTAGTGATGATGAAGATTGGACCCTTCTGGTTCTTTTTGCGCAAAATCTCCAAAAAACCTCTTTTGGTTTTCGTTTTTAATAAATCATGATACTTTTCAAAATAATCAATACTCGTTGCCCAACGAAGTCTTGCCTATTCTTATACATTGATTTGAATGGAATAAAGAAAAGAAATGTCATTGTTTAACTCTGTGAGTTACTTAATCATTGTTCTCTATCTAACAAAAAAAAAAAAAAAAAAAAAAAAAAAAAATATAAAAAAAAAAAAAAAAAAAAAAAAATTAAAAAAAAAAAAAAAAAAAAAAAAAGAGGAAGCAAGCTACGCGATGCGATGCCCCTTCCTTGGCTAACAAAATCCCCCTCTTGAGTCCTTGGTATCTATGTTCATAAAATCTTACTGACTTGTAATAACTGGGATAAGATCTCCAAAGTTAACTATTTTAATCATAAATCTTTGATAATATATTCAAATGTCCCACATGACCCATAGTTGGTTGAGAGGACGTAAAGTCAAAACGTCAGTCAGTCAGTCGGAACACTAAAAAGAGCTCCGGGAGTAAATAGATGGCCAACACCACAATTAGTCTAATTTATAGTTTTAACTTTGATATAAGAAAAATATCTATTCCAATTATTAGTTTTATAATACTTTAAGCCAATAGAACTCCAAAGGGCTCAATATTGCCTAGACTTTTACCAGATTAATTTAGATTTTAAATGTTATGAAAATTTTAGTCAAACAGATGTTTTATATGAAATCTTTTCTATTTGATTATAGTGTTATTTCTTGATATCTTTAAGCTTAGTTTAATGATTATGATTTATTTTATCAAGTTTTTACTTTCTTTTCTCAAGTTTTTTCTTTATATTATTACATCTTTACATTATTTCTTTTTCTTTTGAGGAGGAAAGGTCGATTTTTTTAAAGACAGAAGTTCCTAGTTCCTATGTTTTTATAAAGACCTACACTGAGCTATTTTAGTTGTTAGGCTTGCACACAAGCTCCTCCAACAATTTAGGAGGCTGGCAAGAACAAAACAACCTAAAGAAGAAGGAACTACCCTACAGAAACTATACTACGAAGACCGTACCCACCGGCAAAAAGCCTACGAGTGGGGGGTTCAGACAGACCGGCAAGAACGACATATAAATGTCGAAAAAAAAGATAGTGAGGAAAGATGTAAATGTAAAAAATCAGTGAAAAGCTAGCTAGCTAGGATCCTAGTCCCTACTACCTGGGAGAGCTGCTGTGCAAGGGCTCGGGTGGCCAGCGCAGTCCTCCCAGGGATACCACTTTTGTGGCACGTCCTACGACCCTAACAACTAGGCAGACGAATAAGACATCGAACTGCCAAAACAATTGGAAAAAAAAACAAAACCTTAGTGCCCTATTGATGCTTACGAGAGCAAAAATCCAACGACGTGAAGTGGAGATCAGGAAAAGACGTCGTTGGTGAAGACAGAGGTAGAAGACAGTCGTGGTGAAGAAAGTGGTCCTGAAGCCTCCTCAAAGTCCAAAGATCGGAGCAAGCTCAACGATATAGATGATCCAGCGTTGGATAGCCGCATGGAATGGTCGTCATGCTGGGATAAGCTATCGTGCGGCGGAGCTGGCAGAAGAGGTCCAAAGAATGTTGATGGTGTCCACTCTTCTGGCAGTCAGCCGCCGTACAGTGGTGTAGAGAGCAGAGTTGAAAAATCGTTCTCTGCAAGGCTCGCTCTCTCTCTGCAAAGTTGACCCTCTCAGTTCGGTGGTCGAAGTGTGTATGAGCAGAGCTTCGCAACGAAAGGTTTTATACAGGAATGGAACAGCATGATACAGCTTGATCTTTTGTAGAAGACTGCGACTCTCATAACTACGGGGCATTTGCCGCGGACTCTCAGCGCTGCGGCTAAAAAGGGTTGGTTGGCCTTTGGGGACCTTCCCTGTCACCAACAGTCCTCAAATCCTTCAGTCGAGAGAGTGTATCCTGGGCAAGGCATCTCCACTATAAAATAAAACTGTAGCCCAGTCATCCCGCATATTAGCTGCTGCCTCTGCTATGTGGCTGTGTCAGTCGGAAGCTACAGTCTGCCATAAACATACATACATTGCTTTTGACCACAATGTGCAACTGTATCATTTTAAACTAAGAAAAACACTGATACAGTACAAACCAACGTCAAGGAAGACAACTCGATTTCAGTTTTAAGCTGATGAAGCCTAAATTAAGCGTTTATTTGCCAAATCACAATTTAGAATATGGATCCAGATAATTCTGTTATGCTAAGTTCAGTTTTGAACATAATAATAATAATAATAATTGTACATTTATATAGCGCTTTACCTCAGATGAGCCCAAAGCGCTTTACAATCAATGATTCATCAACAGACAACAAAAACAGCATTCAAGAGTGACACCAACCAGCAACAGCGCATATGCAAAGCAACTCTCTCTCTCTCTCCCTCTCTCTAACACACACACACGCACACGCACACACATAAGCACACACATTTACCTAAAATCAAAGTGCGTGTTCTTTGTTAGCATTATGAGGACAATAGTTGCTGTCTGTCTACAACACATGACAAATTTGAACACTTCCCACTGCGGCGGAAAGGCATTCATGAAGTCTTTCAATTAATGTGAATGGATTGATCAACACTGTGCACAAAGTACTTTTGAGTGATATATTTTCAATATTAATTGATTAGTAATATTAAATAAACCTAAATACAAGAAATAACAAATCCATACTAAAATGTACTCGCTCTTACAAGCATTGCCTATAATTCTTAACCATTTGCAATTTCATAGGCCATGACTATGACACAGTTGTCTGGATTTGGTTTGCAGGTTCAAAGGTTAAGGTCAAGGTAAAAAACAAGGTTACAGTTACTCGACGGGACACATCAGCATCAGGTGCCATACAATTTGAAATGATGTTATGCAGTGCAGTGGTTCAGAAGACTTTCCATGGTCAATGCCAATGAACGACCTCCTTCACTCTGCTGACTCTGGAAAACTCTCTGTTCTTACCCTATTAGATCTCTCTGCAACATTTGACACAATAGACCACTCCATTCTCACTGATCGTCTCTCCTATTCCTATGGCATCTCTGGTACTGCACTGACGTGGATCTCATCCTATCTCTCCAACAGAACACACACTGTGTCAACCCATAGACACCAGTCCCCGCCTTCTCTCTTGGAGTTTGGTGTCCTACAAGGGTCAGTCTTGGGCCCCGCTCTTTTCACTCTGTACTCAAAGCCTCTCACTTCTATCACTGCCCAGCATGACATCCCTAGTCAGTCCTTTGCTGACGACCAACAACTACATGCCTCTTCACCACCAGATCAGATTCCAGATACAATCAACCAGACTCAGGACTGCATCACAGACATCAAACACTGGATGACCACAAACAAACTCAAACTCAATGATGATAAAACTGAGGCCCTCCTTGTCCGTTCCCAGCATAAACCATTGTCAGACTCCGCTCCTTGTTCTATTTTAGTCGGCAACACCAACATACAAATATCTACACTCTGTTTCAAATCTGTCACCGATCCCTACTTTCCTGCCTATCTCTCTGATCTTCTGCACATCTACTCTCCTACCAGACTACTCCGGTCCTCTTCAGATAATCGAACTTTCACTCTTCCTCGACCCAAAACAAAGACCTATGGCAACCGCACTTTCTCTTTCACCGCACCGAAAACATGGAATCAGCTCCCATTCACCACTCGCAACTCGGAAACACTTCCACGCTTCAAAACCGCTCTAAAAACCCACTATTTCCGCCAGTCCCACAACCTCGATTAAAATCTGTCTGCTGTCTCCCTTATGTCTTTCCGTCTGTTGGTCTGTCTGTCTGTCTGCTGCCCCCCCCCCCCTCTCTCTCTCTCTCTGTGTCAGCGTGTCTGTCACTCTGTATGCCTGTCCATCTGTCCCCCCTCCCCACCCCCTTGCTCTTTTTCTTAACTTCTCCCCCCCCCCCTCTCCACCTTGTCTACTCGTCTCTCACTCTCTGTCTCTCCGTTTTCTATCTGTCTTACTCTCTGCTCCTCTCTATCCCCGTCTCTATCCCCACCTTCTTCCTTCTTTTATGCTCCCTCTTCTCCTTTTCTGCATTACCTTCCATTTTGTCCATTTTCTTCTTTCTGCTTCTGCTCTCTGCAGAGAGATGCACAATGGATGAGTGCATGTGAGCGCGTGCGTGTATGTACATGCGCGCATATGTGCGTGTATGTGTGTGTGTTGTATGTGTGTGTGTGCGTGCGTGCGTGTGCGTGTGCGTGTGTGCGTCGTGTGTGTGTGTGTGCGTGTGTGCGTCGTGTGTGTGCGTGCGTGCGCGCGCGTGTGTGTATGTGTGTGTGTGTGTGTGTGTGTGTGTGTGTGTGTGTGTGTGTGTGTGTGTGTGTGTGTGTTTTGTGAAAGGATGGGCTGGATGGGTGTATTTTAATATTGTGAACATTTTATGTACTTGTGTATTTTTATTTCTTTATCCATTTTGTCTCACTGTTTTAAAATGATTTTACGTTATAAGTGTTTTAAAATGCTATTTCATCAGTATGTGTGGGGTGTCATTCATTTAATGTCTTTCCACTAATCGTGTGTGTGTGTGTGTGTGTGTGTGTATTTGTGTGTGTGCGCGTGCGCGCGTACGTGCGCAACGGTGTGTGTGTGTGTGTGTGTGTGTGTGTGTGTGTGTGTGTGTGTGTGTGTGTGTGTGTGTGTGTGTGTGTGTGTGTGTGTGTGTGTGTATGTAGGGGGTGGGTGGGGTATGTAAGAGTGTGTGTGTGTGTGAATGTTTATTAATATTGAATATTATGTGCCTTTTTGTGTGTGTGTGTGTGTGTGTGTGTGTGTGTGTGTGTGTGTGTGTGTGTGTGTGTGTGTGTGTGTGTGACTATTGTATGTACAAATTATAGTAAGTTGTTATTTTATGATGCATGCAACTGTATTTCAGTCCTATATATCTCTGTCTCTGTTTGTGTGTCTCTCTCTTATCTCTTTCTCTGTCTGTCCGTCTATCTGACTCTCTGTCTCCGTCTCTGTCTTTCTCTGTCTCTGTGTGTCTGTCTCTTTCTCTTTCTCTTTCTCGTTCTCTTTCTCTCTCTCTCGTTATAAGTCTTCATAAGCGCGGCTCAGTACTGCGTGTTGTGCGTGTTTGACGCTGACCACAACAGCGTGTATTACACGAGCTACCCTAGTGAGTTCTATTTCCGACACAAGTACATTCTGGATATTTCCTACGGCTTGAGCGCTTTACTCTTCTCCGGGGTGCCTTTTCTGGGGGTATTGATATGTACGGTTATTACCGCCGTCAAATTAAGGAAACTGACTCAGTTGCGACAAACAGTGTCGTCTGTTTCCGATGCCGTCAGTTCGCGAGACTTGGCGATGACTCGCGTGATTATTGGCACTTCCGTTTTGTTCCTCGTGTGCATTGTGCCGGCCATTCTCATGTGCGTCTCTTTCATTCTAGTTCCCGAGCTGGGCTTAGGGGGTCGTTATGATAACCTGGCGTGGGTTATTCGAAGGTTTTACCAGTTGTCTGCAGCCGTTAACACGTTCAACTTGTTCGTTTATTACAGTTTTGGAAACCACGCGTCAGTTGTCTTACAACTCTGTGTGTTGTGCCTCGAACGTCAAAGCAAGAAAATGAAGCTACCAGCATCAAAAACATAATGAGGATCTGCATTTGAAAGTAACCACATACTGTTATTTCTGTGAGGGAGA
>CM065695.1:40722026-40734190 GCA_017654935.2 Phymorhynchus buccinoides | reverse complement strand
AAGTACACCCAAAATTACTCTTGGGATAACGAGGTAGTTAAAGGGGGCTTGTTTTTACAAGTCCCACACTATCTATCAGCTTTAATTTTTCGACTTCGAACCCAATCATACCTTTGTAAATATACCACTATTCTCTGTACCTGTGGAGAAGATCTCTCCCTAAAACACCTAATTCACTGTGATAAACATCAAAATCAGTTCGGTACCATTAAGAGTATTCTCGAGTTGGATAATATCCCATTTAACGAAAATACCATAATAAATAAAGGACCTAGAGATTGGTCCACCCTCATCTTATTTGTAAAAACCCTACATCAATCCGAGTTAGGACATTTCTTTTAAAACTTTTATCTCCGTTTTACAGATAAGTATTTTAAAAATGTAAATTTAGGACCGACTCAGGTCCTTTTTCTTTTAAAACAATGTAAATAGGGATCTTGATACGGAACCATGTTACGTAGGCATCCAAAATCGGATCATTTTATTAATAAAAAGACTATGTAAATATTTTATCAAACTAAAGGCCTATTTTCGATTTTTATCTAAATGTTATCTTTTAACCGTGGCCCTGGAAATTTTAACCCGGAGGGAGCAAGCGCTTAACTGACTTTATCATCGGAGGCATAGTATAAAATTAAGACTTATTGACGAAATAAAAAATAACATCTCGATAAGAAATTTCTCTAAGTCTCGTCCCATTAACTTTTAACTTTAAATTTTACTTATAGGTTCTCTCTTTTTTACACAAAAATCTTGAAATAATGTCCCATATGGGCTTTTTAAGTCAAAGAGGACGTAAAAACAGAAAACGTGGTACACTAAAAAGAGCTCCAGGAGTAAACAAATGGCCACCACCGCAATTTGTCTAGTTTATAGTTTTAACTTTGATGTAATAAAAATATCTATTCCAATTATTAGTTTTGTAATACTTTAAGTCAATAGAACTCCAAAGGGCTCGATATTGCCTAGACTTTTACCAGATTAATTTAGATTTTAAATGTTATGAAAATTTTAGTCAAACAGATGTTTTATATGAAATCTTTTCTATTTGTTTATAATGTTATTTCTTGATCTCTTTAAGCTTAGTTTAATGATTATGATTTATTTTATCAAGTTTTTACTTTCTTTTCTCAAGTTTTTACTTTATATTATTACATCTTTACATTATTTCTTTTTCTTTTGAGGAGGAAAGTTCGATTTTTTTTAAAGACAGAAGTTCCTATTTCCTATGTTTTTATAAAGACCTACACTGAGCTATTTTAGTTGTTAGGCTTGCACACAAGCTCCTCCAACAATTTAGGAGGCTGGCAAAAACAAAACAACCTAAAGAAGAAGGAACTACCCTACAGAAACTATACTACGAAGACCGTACCCACCGGCAAAAAGCCTACGAGTGGGGGGTTCAGACAGACCGGCAAGAACGACATATAAATGTCGAAAAAAAAGATAGTGAGGAAAGATGTAAATGTAAAAAATCAGTGAAAAGCTAGCTAGCTAGGATCCTAGTCCCTACTACCTGGGAGAGCTGCTGTGCAAGGGCTCGGGTGGCCAGCGCAGTCCTCCCAGGGATACCACTTTTGTGGCACGTCCTACGACCCTAACAACTAGGCAGACGAATAAGACATCGAGCTGCCAAAAAATTTGAAAAAAACCAAAACCTTAGTGCCCTATTGATGCTTACGAGAGCAAAAATCCAACGACGTGAAGTGGAGATCAGGAAAAGACGTCGTTGGTGAAGACAGAGGTAGAAGACAGTCGTGGTGAAGAAAGTGGTCCTGAAGCCTCCTCAAAGTCCAAAGATCGGAGCAAGCTCAACGATATAGATGATCCAGCGTTGGATAGCCGCATGGAGTGGTCGTCATGCTGGGATAAGCTATCGTGCGGCGGAGCTGGCAGAAGAGGTCCAAAGAATGTTGATGGTGTCCACTCTTCTGTCAGTCAGCCGCCGTACAGTGGTGTAGAGAGCAGAGTTGAAAATACGTTCTCTGCAAGGCTTGCTCTCTCTCTGCAAGTTGACCCTCTCAGTTCGGTGGTCGAAGTGTGTATCGATGAAAGTTAATCTTAAATGAAAGTAAATAATATTAAAGAAAACAGGTACATAGTAGATTATTTAGTTCTACTATATATTTAAGATTTTATGCAAATTTATTTTAAAAGAATAAAGCAAAATGTTATTATTGGTACAAATTCTTATTTTAACTAATCTGCGTTTTAACTTCCTGTTTCAATAGGACTTCCTGTTCTTTTACAACTTTTCTGTCAGTGTTCCACCAGACTTGAAAGGGTGAAGACCTAGATTAGAAGTCTCTCATTGAAAAGAAAGAAGATCTAGAGCGTGCCTGGACAAGGTATAGTAATTATTGTCATGTTAATCTTTGGTGTTTCAGGAGAATACAAATGTAATAGAGTAATATTGTAAATTAAATTATAGTGAAGACTGGATTAATGTATTAAAAGGCCAGGTTGTAGTTCATGTGAACATGTGCTTTTCAACAAAGAAGCACATGGTTTCTTTCTTTGAGCTGTTAGTTGTTTTTACAACCTTTCTAGTGAATTGCTTAGCAATAATAGGGTTTGTGACCAACTCAGCAACTGTTACAGTCCAAGCGTATTATAGTGTAAGACAATAATCATTACAATGTGTAATGATGGTAGAATTATTTGAGGGTGAAAATTTGGAAAACACTGACTGTCACTTATGACAGTAGTTCATTGTTGAGAGCCACATGGCTGATGCCATGAGGCCAGGGGAGACAAAGAGCTATGACAGTAGTTCATTGTTGAGAGCCACATGGCTGATGCCATGAGGCAAGGTGAAAGGGGAGACAAAGAGCTGTGCCAGTAGTTCATTGTGAAAGCCACATGGCTGATACCATGAGGCAAGGTGAAAGGGGAGACAAAGAGCTGTGCCAGTAGTTCATTGTGAAAGCCACATGGCTGATGCCATGAGGCAAGGTGAAAGGGGAGACAAAGTTGTGGCAGTAGTTCATTGTGAAAGCCACATGGCTGATGCCATGAGGCCAGGGGAGACAAAGAGCTATGACAGTAGTTCATTGTTGAGAGCCACATGGCTGATGCCATGAGGCAAGGTGAAAGGGGAGACAAAGAGCTGTGCCAGTAGTTCATTGTGAGAGCCACATGGCTGATACCATGAGGCAAGGTGAAAAGGGAGACAAAGAGCTGTGCCAGTAGTTCATTGTGAGAGCCACATGGCTGATACCATGAGGCAAGGTGAAAAGGGAGACAAAGAGCTGTGCCAGTAGTTCATTGTGAAAGCCACATGGCTGATACCATGAGGCAAGATGAAAAGGGAGACAAAGAGCTGTGGCAAGCTGTAATTTGACTGATGCAAAGAAACATCAGTGAGTTTATGGATTGCTTTGTATTATCTTGATGTTATTTTAGTATTCATGAATTAATGTTCTTGTGTTTTATTTGTGTGTGTGTTTTAAGGTAAAATGTACTGACTGGTTAAAGGTATTTTTGGGATAAACTATTGGAAAGTTCTGGATGGAAATGTTCTCTTTTACAAAGGGAACATTGCAACTTGCCATGTGGTGTAGATCATGTAATTAGAATGTAAAGTTACATGTAATATGTTTCTACCAGGGAAAGGCTAGTTAGATATAACTTGACTTTTCCATAATATTTTGGTTTTGGTTTTGAATAGCTGTGGCATCAGCTCAGGGTAAATGTTATTAATGGATTATTGGAAACCAATAATATTTTGAGGGAACTCGGTTTGAGTTATCCAAGTGCATACTACTACCAGTCAGAGTATTCTGTTGTGTAACAATTTTGTGCTGTAGTTGCTTATAGTTATAATGGATTAATGTGAGTATGACTTTTGAAGCATGTTTTAATTTGTGTTGTGTGAAAATAATGTACCGGTAAGTTTACATTCGATTATTTTCAGGTCTGTTAGTAATAACTGCTTTGTTTGATTTGATGTTATTTTATTAGTTGAAACCTAATGGTGAAATCAAAATAAGACATGATCGCATTGTTATAATGTTATTTTTAGTCATTTTAGGTTTTAGTTGATAAATATTAATGCCTAGTATTGTCTATTTTTCAGGAGCGCATATTCTTCTTTCCTTTCTTTGCCTATTTCTAATTTTAAACCCAATTCGCCTCTCAGTGATTCTTCTTATTTCTTTTGTTATATCAATCTTGTTTGAATTTGACACTGGCGGTATCATTTCGCTAACTAGTGTAATTGATATAATTTCTTTGGGCTTGAACTTTTAAGATTATTCATTTGTTTGTTTATTTTTCAAGTTGTTTTTATTTTATTAAATCAATGAACTCATACTGAATAGATCTGTGTTTTTGTGTCTCTGGAAGTCTTTCTGAAAGACTGACTCTGACGCTCTAGTTTTGTAGTTCAACCCGAACCCCAGTCCCGCTCCTGTAATTTGGTAATTTGGGGTTTTGCGAGGAGTGGGTTACAGCAACATAAGAAAAATTCCCCCACCTTCCTTCCCAGTAATTACCACCTAACAAACAATCTACCCGGGGTATGGACCAACCTAAAGAAAACGGTACAATTGTTTCAATGCCAACATTCTGAAGAAAATAGAACAGTCACCGCCCTCGCTCGCACACACTCTCTCTTTTAAGCTGGAGACAGACTATGCGACTGCCTCATATGACTCGATCAGGTCGTGACGTTTCACCTCATTTGCATACCATGTGACGAGGTAATGGGTTAAAAGGCTAAGTCTCTAGGGAAGACTTTTAGTGTGTTAAATTTTCAAATAGAAAATTTGCCTTTAGCCCACTTCTCTAGGGTATGGGAGATGAGCAACTTTCCCGGCCCCTTTTCATCTAATAAATTTATATTTGTGCCCGGGTTCTGGCTCGTATGATTGTAAGAAATACAAGTGGTTGATTTGCTCTAAATGGCAGACAGAGAGAAGTAGGGTTTTACATGAAATTACAAGACTTCCACTCTCATCAGTCTGACCAAAGGGTTCAGAATTATTTGACACTTGTATTTTATTTACTCACAAAATCTGCATAAGATTATGCAACAATAATAATAAAGCAGCTCAATGGCGCCAAAACAAAATATGAATGAAAAACAATGAAATCCGAAAGGATTTACAAGACTTTTGTCTTTCTAGAAGGTTAGCCCCAAGCAGGAAGGGTCACTAATTATCTTCATTGTCCGGAGGAAAGTTCAAATGATTGGCGCGGTCCTGTGGACTTAGCTGTTGTCAAGTTCCTCCGTAGGGATCGGCGAGTGCTGGGTTGACTCGGCTTGCTCGTCAGGTGAGAGTAGCTCCCAGTCGCGGGATGGCACGGTTCAGGCGTGGTCTCCTCGCGGATTCTGGGTGCGGGGCGTCTTGGCGGCGTTCCCGTCTTGGTGCTTGTGAGTCAGGGATGATCGTCCTGACCACGATGCCCTGCTGATAATCACAGGAGAAGGTGGATGTAGATCTCTATGGCTTAGAGACAAGGGGCTTCAGTCGGCAGGGAATTAGTGGATCCCAACCGGCTAGAAGGCTGCCCTTGTACAATAGCACTAGTTAATAAATAAACTGAATTTCAGTTAACAAACTGAAATCAGTAAAACATAAAAGGTGTACAGGAATCAACTGGTATTAGTCAGTACCCGGCTAGATCAAAGTCTATGATCAAGCCAACATCACTCTCCATCCAACACCTGGAAAGGAATGTTATCATAAAGTGCAAGATTGCAACCCACAGGCCTCCTACTAAAAATATACAAAAGGGTTAGTAGGCATAAAATCCGGTTCTGGTACCAAAAGAGTTAAAGTCAAAAACACACACACAAATAATCAGTGCACATAAATAGAACAGAATGTTTACCACTTCTTTTCAATAACATATCTACTCCTTATTCATCATTGAACATAGGATTTAGATCAAAAATAGGATATAACCAAAACAAATCTCAATCACCAGCCATCAATAATACTCACTAGTTGGGCTATTAGGACTGGCTGGGAGAGAGGTTGAGTCTGCAATGTTGCTTCGCCAGGTTTTGGGAGGTATTGTGAGAGAGAATGTGTAGGCTAACTTTCCTCTACTCAAATTTTCCCCTAAAATTTCAAACACCCGAGAGCCTGTCATTGGTTCATAGCAGTCGACAAGTCACAAGATGATGTCATAGTATTATGCATAGTAGTACAGAACGATCACGAGCCGGTTACATCACTGGCACGTGTCACATTCCTCCTTCTCATGATCGGGAAAGGAGATACGGGGAACAAAGGGAGACCGCCAATGTGGGTGTCAGGGAAGGTAAAACGGGCTTCAAAGAGATCGCGGCTATAATCGGCGACTGGTTTGATGTTGAATTGTAATAGGGCATTTGCCACGAGTTTTCGTGCTTTGAGTAGAAAGAAAAGGGGGGGGGGGGTGTAGTTGGGAAAGAAAGGGAGAAAGTGGGGCGTGCGCTTCCACTCTGTCACACCATCCTGCTTGATCATTCTGACGCAGTCGGGCCCAGTCAGGTGACAGGGCCGAATAGGGCAGTTTCTAAATCTAGATGATTGGATCAGTTCACTTGCTACCATTGACCAATCAAAAACGATTAAGATCGTAAGATCGTGGCTACACTTCCGTTCGCTATTTTTATCTGCTCAGTTGTCAGTTTTCGCCATCCACTGTACGATTGAAAATAGATCTACTAGGCCTATCGAGAATGTTTATCAAAGTGACGGTTGCTACGGATCTACGAGCTGGGCTATTTTGGGTAACAACAAACCGGAATTGACGTAACGATCTTCACTGGGTGACAGTACGTTCTATTTTTAGTACCCAGCCGAACTGCCGAATCATAAAGTGTGTCATGTCCATGCTGCACAGCTGGATCAGATTCGTCACGTGACCAGACTGATCTGACTGCCTCATATGACTCAAATCAGGCAATGTGTCGCCGGCTTTACATATTTAGTCAGTTCAACGGTGCACAGTGTCAATGACTGCACTAGTCGCGTTCCACACAATGCTCAAAGTTCTCAGGAAGCGTAGACGCTGGTAGACACGCTGGCGTCGTCCAGTTGCGAAGGGTCTGGGTGTACCCTTTGGAACTCAGGTACGGTGAGTCCTGAAGGATCTTGAATTGCTCCCTGGCCTCGGCTTCGGTCCTCTCCATCCCTGGTTTCTCCACGTCAGTCCTCTCCTCCACTGGTTTCTCCACGTCAGTCCTCTCCATCCCTGGTTTCTCCACATCAGTCCTCTCCATCCCTGGTTTCTCCACGTCAGTCTTCTCCATCCCTGGTTTTTCCACGTCAGTCCTCTCCATCCCTGGTTTCTCCACGTCAGTCCTCTCCATCCCTGGTTTCTCCACATCAGTCCTCTCTTCCACTGGTTTCTTCACGTCAGTCCTCTCCTCCACTGGTTTCTCCACGTCAGTCCTCTCCATCCACTGGTTTCTCCACGTCAGTCCTCTCCATCCCTGGTTTTTCCACGTCAGTCCTCTCCATCCCTGGTTTCTCCACGTCAGTCCTCTCCATCCCTGGTTTCTCCACGTCAGTCCTCTCCATCCCTGGTTTCTCCACGTCAGTCCTCTCCATCCCTGGTTTCTCTACGTCAGTCCAGGGTTTCTGTTTTTGGCTAAATACACACAAGAGAAATGTGTGCCATGCACATAAGAACATGTACTGTTACGAAGACAATGTCGCAGAAGATCCTTACGTTTATGAGTGGTGATAAGCGAGGCGATGATAAAGAATAAATGATAGACGATTCAGCAAACCAGTCAGAGTCAAAGCCAAGGGAAACAACTTACTACAAGTGTTCCTATTCAAAAGGGGCATAATTTAGAATGACTGGTTGCTAAGAAGAAATTGAGCAAAGAGACATGCATCGCATCAAATCAATGCACAGCTTATCACACGCTAACTTATGCAAAGAACGTTACAACAAAACGTTAGCGTTTGACTTTAACTCGGAAACGACCAATATTACTGCTTTGCACAATTGTTAACTCCGCTGATATAGCATTACCAATGTTAACCAATATCATTCCATTACATTAGGAAATAGTTATTATATAATCCAAATTAAGCTACACAACACGTTCGCTGCGAACAAACGTTACCCGAAAAACTTCAAGCTACTTGGCTACGCGAACAGCTCACTAAATACATAATGAGCTCAACGAAACATCCTTTCATTCATTATGTGGCGGTACCATAGCCAACGAGGTTTAACCGAGGCGTGGTCACTGCTACATATATCTGTATTATTAAAAAATCGGGACTTTACTGGTTTAGCACTGCCTCCGGGCATTGCCTCCAGTATTGTTCCCACCATCTTTGTATTTACAAATGCCCCACATGGCCGAAAGGCCGAAGAGGGCGTAAAACCCTATTTTCACGTTTCACATCCTAGCAAAAACCTTATGCTAGACACATTTATGTACGGGTACATACAGACCATACAATATGTACGGGTACATACAGACCATACAATATGTACGGGTACATACAGACCATATATTATGTACGGGTACATACAGACCATACAATATGTACGGGTAGATACAGACCATACAATATGTACGGGTACATACAGACCATACAATATGTACGGGTACATACAGACCATAAAATATGTACGGGTACATACAGACCATACAATTTGTACACGGACTCACAGACCATACAATATGTACACGGACTCACAGACGATACAATTTGTACAAGGACTCACAGACGATACAATTCGTACAAGGACTCACAGACGATACAGTTTGTACAAGGACTCACAGACGATACAGTTTGTACAAGGACTCACAGACGATACAGTTTGTACAAGGACAAACCCAGACAAAAAACTGTAGCCACGCCCCAACCAAACAGAGGTTATGAATTTATGAAAACAATACCGGAAAGGTAAGTAATTTTGCACACGAAAATTAGGAACGTTAATTTATCTGCTTTTAAAATAGCACGACCATCTTTCACGAAAAGATGCAAACAACATTTATGCTTCTAAATACGACTCTATTTTGTCCGGACTTCCACACGGACCGTAAAACAATCCCGAACATAACCGTTCCTGGACCAAACAGTTACAACTTCGAAAATAACAACGCGACAACAAAACTATGGTGTTTTGAACAGGAGCAACCGTCTCCCTCTCACTTACCCCAAACGGCCAGTGACTGAAGCTCGCTGGAGTGCTGCTCGAAAAAAGTCAGGACAACCTCCTGGTGTAGGGGCTATGTACACCCGAGCAGTTCCAGACGAGGAGTTCGACTCATTGACTTCCTCTCCCCGGTCCAACCTTCTCCAAGGAAGGTCCCAGCACCGGTCGCTGCTCTCTTTTCAAGTAAGAACCGAATCTTACTTCGCCTCTGAATGGGACACCGAAGTCCTGGCGCAGTCGGCGAAGATATGCACTT
The DNA here is from genome assembly GCA_017654935.2 of Phymorhynchus buccinoides. Taxonomy (NCBI): domain Eukaryota; kingdom Metazoa; phylum Mollusca; class Gastropoda; order Neogastropoda; family Raphitomidae; genus Phymorhynchus; species Phymorhynchus buccinoides. The sequence continues at coordinate 40,724,805 of CM065695.1, read as the reverse complement.
TCCTCAGGCAGGCTACTTCTCCTCTTTCTTGTAAGCCAGTCGAGAGCGAACTGACAAACATTACACTCTCAGAAACTTCAATACTTTCGAAGTCCAGAGAACAGTTTCTCTTTTCCTCTCGAAGTCCCTCATTGGCCGGCCTCGACCAATCAGTGAAACTGACTCAAATCCAAGTAAAGGGCAACATAAAACTCTCACCAGCAGTACGATCCTCGCGCTTTTATCAACCCTTTCTTTGGTAGTCGACTTGGCAGTTTCTTAATTATAAATTCCGTCGTCGTGGAAGTTCCAAAACTGGTTGGCTGTCACAAAGAAGGCTAAAATGTGTGATACATACCATAAAGCTTTCGTATTTATTTATTTATTTATTTATTTATCTCTCTCTCTCTCTCTCTCTCTCTCTCTCTCTCTCTCTCTCTCTCTCTCTCTCTCTCTCTCTCTCTCTCTCTCTCTCTCTCTCTCTCTCTCTCTGTGTCTGTCTGTCTGTATGTCTCTATCTCTGTCTGTTGCAGAGCCCTGAGTTCTCTCAGCATGCAGCTCATCTGGTGTCAGCCAGTCGCCTTAAAATATCTGTCTCTCTCTCTCTCTCTCTCTCTCTCTCTCTCTCTCTCTCTCTCTCTCTCTCTCTCTCTCTCTCTCTCTCTCTCTCTCTCTCTCTCTCTCTCTCTCTCTCTCTCTCTCTCTCTCTTTAAAAGTGGTTTTACTCTGAAAAATTGTCATTGTCTCAAAATTGTTTCCCTTTTTTCGTACTCAATTTCAGCTACAATTTCAAGTTCACCATTGTTAAATATTATCCATGTTTGCTTTAATTCCCATTTTTGATATCTTTTTCAATTATTTCATGTGCCCATTTTTTTCGATTTTCTTGACTTGATTGGCAGCGATTTAATGCTCCAAAAAAATAGATGATTTTGACAAAAAAACAGATGCTTGTAGCAAAAGAAAAGACCATCTAACTCTAACCCTATCCCTAACCCTAACCCTATCCCTAACCCTAACCCTATCCCTAACCCTAACCCTATCCCTAACCACGGAAAGAACCAAGAAATAGAGCAAGAGGGTGTAAATCTTCATATTTGCCGAGAATTCGATGTACAAAGCCATGCACTTATACTATTGTTTTGCTGGAACCATTCCTTTCTTTGGTTGATAAATTTTAAGCCATTGTTTTATGTCAAATTTGCTTTGCTTGATGCATGATATGAATGTGTGAGTGAGAGGGCAAGGTGTAAAGAAGCTATTGTAGCTTATCCTTTTTGCCCTCAATAAAACATTCGTATTTGGTATTTGCTCTCTCTCTCTCTCTCTCTCTCTCTCTCTCTCTCTCTCTCTCTCTCTCTCTCTCTCTCTCTCTCTCTCTCTCTGGTAATAGTAATTGGTAATGCATGTGCCCAGTTTCTGATTCGTTATATTTGATGTGTTTCTTTTTTCTTTTTTACCCCCCTTCATTTATTTCCTTGGGGAAAACATCATTGAAGAATGCATGTTGCTTGGTTTGTTGTCACTTCATACATCAAAAAAAAAGTGGTTACTGTAATGCATGTGACCAGTATATTGATGCAATTGTAATGGTTTCATAAGTGTGATATAATATTTCATTAATTTACTGGAACATATTGGTTCTTTTCTAGAATGTGAATTACATGGTTTGGCTACCTCAATATAAACTTACATTCATTTATTCATATCTACATACTCTGTGTTGGCCGTATTACGCTTGGACTTTGGACCCGAAATGTGGTCCTGTGGAAATTCGGAATTGTGTTCAGTTGTTTTGGATTCAGGAGATTCGTAAATACTTTGTAGAATTTGTATGATTTTTCTCTTGTTCATGCTGGTGTTTTGTTTATGTTGTGTCAGTCTCTTGTATTCGATATATTTTGATTGAATTACTGTGTTCTGTGTGGTTAGTTTTGTTGGTAACTGACGGCTATTTCTCCTCACTCATTGATCAGTGCTACTTGACATTCTTTAAGCTTGTTGTTGTTGATTTTTTTTATAACTACAATTTGTTCCTCATTGTAAAACAGTGTGATTTTTTACAGAAGTTATACAGACATTAACTCCGATCTGTTTTTGTTTGATCTATGTAATGCGAACTTCACTGAGGTGTATCCACATAGGGACCCAGATAAAGCTCTGAACGCATGGTATGATGCCTTTCTTGGGGTGTTTAATAAGCATGCACCGTGCAAAAAGAAAAGAGTTAAACTCACAGACAAACCACCCTGGTTAACAGATGAAATTAACGCGATTATTAAAGAAAACAACACTGAACATAATGATTTGATACTACTCAAAGAATTTTGTGAGTCCAAAAATGTAAAATATCGTCTTAATTTTAAGTTCATTAGTGTACATGAAGTATACTGTTATTTATGTTCTTTAAGTCAGTCTAAAGCTCGTGGTTTAGACGATATAGACAACAGAATTATTAAAACGGCAGCACCAATCATTGCTGAACATTTAACCTATATCTACAATTTATCTATCGAAAAGTGTAACTTTCCTCAAGCTTTCAAGGATACCAGGATACTTCTCCTTTTCAAATCTGGTGACCCAAATGATGCTTCCAACTACAGACCAATATCTATTTTATCTGTTCTATCAAAACCATTAGAAAAGCATTTTTAAAAAATATGATCCAATCCCACTTTGATGAACATAATTTATTTCATCCAAACCAAAGCGGATTCAGAAAAAATCATTCTTGTCATACTGCACTTTCAAACCTTATAGAGCAATGGCACTCAAACATAAATAATGATCGTATCACTGG
>CM065695.1:40717026-40719526 GCA_017654935.2 Phymorhynchus buccinoides | reverse complement strand
CAACAAGAGGCTGTGAGGTCTAGCTGTCCTTTTTGACCTTACCTACTAATAATTATTGTTTACTTGTTGGGGCTGCTCTGTTTCTCCCTCAGTTCCGCCTTCCGCCATCTTGCTCGCACATAGGTAGGATGCGGTACACAACAAATACTCTGTAAACCCTTTTTTTTTTGTCCTGGGAGTTGTTTGGTTTCACGTATAAAAACACAGTCACTCAAAATCAGTAACGTTTATATTTACTATGTACATAAATAATCAAAATAATAAACCATTTGACTTCATAAAGGGTATATTAGACGTATTTCGCACAACCTCTTTCATGCATCCCATGCAGGGCCTCAGCTGGAGCAAAAGTTAATGCTTCCCAGGGTTCCTTGTAATATAGCATGGTCTTCAAAAATATAGAAATCTTAAAAAAATTAAGAATGCATTCTATAATGTTGGATAACTTTCTATAATGTTGTGACAATTCTATGTTATAGAACGCAAAATTTATAGATACTATTTAAACTGTAATATAGATATATGAGAAGACAAAATCTATTCTATGATATAAAGCATCTTTGTTTATTTCTATAATATAATATATAATGTCTGTTAAAGAATAAATGGTACCGGAATCTTCCTGTGGAACGCCGACTCCACTTTCGACTTGGGCGACAGGGACAAATTAGTGGTGAGACTGGGTCGGCTGGAATGGTGGGACATCTGGTCGCAGCACAGAGTTCAAAGGAGCAGGTGGGTTGGAGATCAGTGGAATGGATTCCGACTGAGGTTGTTGCGGCAATCCTGTGTTGAGCTGTCCCAAGGTGGCTTGCAGGATAGCAAACACCTCTTGCCTGAGTTTCCCCTTTAGCCTGGACTCATTGTTGCTGATGATGTGGTTTGGTAGGCTGATTCGGGCGAAAATGGCTTTGAGTGCCGCGGCTACCTGGCTAGCATCAAGTGAGGAGATTGGGGCGGCATCGCACTTCATGGTACATATGTCGACCACGGTGACTATGTACCGGAATTTCTTCTTCCGTTGAGGTAGAGGCTCGATCAAGTCGACTGCCACTCGTTGAAAGGGAGGGGTAGGTGACGGCTGGATGTGTGGCGGCCTGTACCGATGGTAACGTCGGTGGTTGTTTGTGGGTACAGGGTTGCCTTTAGGTGCAGTCACCTGAGGTAACGGTGGCGAGTGGTCTTGTGTCATTGGGGGCGGATATTCCTTTGGAAGGATTTTCCAAGTTGTGGTAGACTTGGGGACTTGGGACGCTCTGGATTGGCTTGCATGGCAATTTGGTTTGCCGTGTTGAGAGGTTTCTTCCCCGCTAAGGGAGATTTGATCTTTGGGAAGGAGGGAGGGAGTTGGTTTGTGGCTTGGGGAGAAGGGAATGCTGCTGAAACAATGGCAGGTTGAGATGGGTGCCCTAAAAACACATACTGTGATCCCAGTATGAGGTCATAGACAGGACTGTCCATGAGCACTGCCTTGATGGGTCCCTTTACAAATCTGGTGTCGACATTGATGATGGCGACTGGCAAAGTGGATGGGGGGATTGCAGCATCAGGGCCTTGCAGAGAGATGAAGTCGCCCGTGTATGCCGACGTGGGGACCAAGGATCCGCAGACGATGGCGTCGCATGACAGTCCAGTGTCATAGAGACACTGAACAGGAATGTTGTTGACAGTCGCCTGTCCGACGACTGACGGTGTGCCTGGACACTGGATCGGGGAGGGGTTTGTGCAGTTCTGCGAAGTTGAGACGACTTGCATAGTTGCGACATTTTGTCGCTTGTAGGCAAGTTTCCTGCAGTCATCCTGGTTGTGGGTGTTGGACTTGCAGTATGAGCAATATAGCTGCTGTCCCAGTGGTTGTCGTTCATGGGTAGAACCGCCGTTGGACCCACTGTTAGTCCATCTCCCGGGCAGATTCTGGTTGGAGTTGGGGTTTGAAGCATTTGACCCAACAACTTGCTGCAGTTTTGGCCTCTTAGGGGCGCTGGGTTCATCATGGGCCAGAGTGTACCGGTCACTTAGCTGGATGAGGTCGGCCAGAGTTGTGGCACCTTGCTCGGCGGTAAAGGTGCGTAACTCTGGGGACATGGTTTCGCGCAGCTGCTCGCCAACTACCTGTTTCCGGAGATCATTTTTTTTTATTTTTTATTTAACTTTTTTGTCAAACACATTTTATAATGAAATATGATGAAAAGGACAAAAAGCACACACCACACACACACACACACATACACACACACACACACACACACCCACACACACACACACACACATTACAAAAGAAAAGAAAAAAGGAGACCCAAAAAGACAAGAACTGACCAAATCAAATATTAAGAAAAAATAAATAAAAATAAGCAGACCAACAATCAAAACAGGGATGCATAATCGAGCATGAATGCACATATGTTAGTATGGAATAACCTGAGCATTGAAACCAATAGTAAATAGATAACGGTATTAAAAGTAGCGGTGGTAATATATGTGAACAGGCAGTGCCTTAGAT
>CM065695.1:40711856-40716526 GCA_017654935.2 Phymorhynchus buccinoides | reverse complement strand
CCATCCCTGGTTTCTCCACATCAGTCCTCTCCATAGTCCATCCCTGGTTTCTCCACGTCAGTCCTCTCCATCCCTGGTTTCTCCACGTCAGTCCTCTCCATCCCTGGTTTCTCCACGTCAGTCCTCTCCATCCCTGGTTTCTCCACGTCAGTCCTCTCCATCCACTGGTTTCTTCACGTCAGTCCTCTCCATCCACTGGTTTCTCCACGTCAGTCCTCTCCATCCACTGGTCTCTCCACGTCAGTCCTCTCCATCCCTGGTTTTTCCACGTCAGTCCTCTCCATCCCTGGTTTCTCCACGTCAGTCCTCTCCATCCCTGGTTTCTCCACGTCAGTCCTCTCCATCCCTGGTTTCTCCACGTCAGTCCTCTCCATCCCTGGTTTCTCTACGTCAGTCCAGGGTTTCTGTTTTTGGCTAAATACACACAAGAGAAATGTGTGCCATGCACATAAGAACATGTACTGTTACGAAGACAATGTCGCAGAAGATCCTTACGTTTATGAGTGGTGATAAGCGAGGCGATGATAAAGAATAAATGATAGACGATTCAGCAAACCAGTCAGAGTCAAAGCCAAGGGAAACAACTTACTACAAGTGTTCCTATTCAAAAGGGGCATAATTTAGAATGACTGGTTGCTAAGAAGAAATTGAGCAAAGAGACATGCATCGCATCAAATCAATGCACAGCTTATCACACGCTAACTTATGCAAAGAACGTTACAACAAAACGTTAGCGTTTGACTTTAACTCGGAAACGACCAATATTACTGCTTTGCACAATTGTTAACTCCGCTGATATAGCATTACCAATGTTAACCAATATCATTCCATTACATTAGGAAATAGTTATTATATAATCCAAATTAAGCTACACAACACGTTCGCTGCGAACAAACGTTACCCGAAAAACTTCAAGCTACTTGGCTACGCGAACAGCTCACTAAATACATAATGAGCTCAACGAAACATCCTTTCATTCATTATGTGGCGGTACCATAGCCAACGAGGTTTAACCGAGGCGTGGCTACTGCTACATATATCTGTATTATTAAAAAATCGGGACTTTACTGGTTTAGCACTGCCTCCAGGCATTGCCTCCAGTATTGTTCCCACCATCTTTGTATTTACAAATGCCCCACATGGCCGAACGGCCGAAGAGGGCGTAAAACCCTATTTTCACGTTTCACATCCTAGCAAAAACCTTATGCTAGACACATTTATGTACGGGTACATACAGACCATACAATATGTACGGGTACATACAGACCATACAATATGTACGGGTACATACAGACCATATATTATGTACGGGTACATACAGACCATACAATATGTACGGGTAGATACAGACCATACAATATGTACGGGTACATACAGACCATAAAATATGTACGGGTACATACAGACCATAAAATATGTACGGGTACATACAGACCATACAATTTGTACACGGACTCACAGACCATACAATATGTACACGGACTCACAGACGATACAATTTGTACAAGGACTCACAGACGATACAATTCGTACAAGGACTCACAGACGATACAGTTTGTACAAGGACTCACAGACGATACAGTTTGTACAAGGACTCACAGACGATACAGTTTGTACAAGGACAAACCCAGACAAAAAACTGTAGCCACGCCCCAACCAAACAGAGGTTATGAATTTATGAAAACAATACCGGAAAGGTAAGTAATTTTGCACACGAAAATTAGGAACGTTAATTTATCTGCTTTTAAAATAGCACGACCATCTTTCACGAAAAGATGCAAACAACATTTATGCTTCTAAATACGACTCTATTTTGTCCGGACTTCCACACGGACCGTAAAACAAACCCGAACATAACCGTTCCTGGACCAAACAGTTACAACTTCGAAAATAACAACGCGACAACAAAACTATGGTGTTTTGAACAGGAGCAACCGTCTCCCTCTCACTTACCCCAAACGGCCAGTGACTGAAGCTCGCTGGAGTGCTGCTCGAAAAAAGTCAGGACAACCTCCTGGTGTAGGGGCTATGTACACCCGAGCAGTTCCAGACGAGGAGTTCGACTCATTGACTTCCTCTCCCCGGTCCAACCTTCTCCAAGGAAGGTCCCAGCACCGGTCGCTGCTCTCTTTTCAAGTAAGAACCGAATCTTACTTCGCCTCTGAATGGGACACCGAAGTCCTGGCGCAGTCGGCGAAGATATGCACTTTCCTCAGGCAGGCTACTTCTCCTCTTTCTTGTAAGCCAGTCGAGAGCGAACTGACCAACATTACACTCTCAGAAACTTCAATACTTTCGAAGTCCAGAGAACAGTTTCTCTTTTCCTCTCGAAGTCCCTCATTGGCCGGCCTCGACCAATCAGTGAAACTGACTCAAATCCAAGTAAAGGGCAACATAAAACTCTCACCAGCAGTACGATCCTCGCGCTTTTATCAACCCTTTCTTTGGTAGTCGACTTGGCAGTTTCTTAATTATAAATTCCGTCGTCGTGGAAGTTCCAAAACTGGTTGGCTGTCACAAAGAAGGCTAAAATGTGTGATACATACCATAAAGCTTTCGTATTTATTTTTATTTATTTATTTATTTATCTCTCTCTCTCTCTCTCTCTCTCTCTCTCTCTCTCTCTCTCTCTCTCTCTCTCTCTCTCTCTCTCTCTCTCTCTCTCTCTCTCTCTGTGTCTGTCTGTCTGTATGTCTCTATCTCTGTCTGTTGCAGAGCCCTGAGTTCTCTCAGCATGCAGCTCATCTGGTGTCAGCCAGTCGCCTTAAAATATCTGTCTCCTCTCTCTCTCTCTCTCTCTCTCTCTCTCTCTCTCTCTCTCTCTCTCTCTCTCTCTCTCTCTCTCTCTCTCTCTCTCTCTCTCTCTCTCTCTCTCTCTCTCTCTTTAAAAGTGGTTTTACTCTGAAAAATTGTCATTGTCTCAAAATTGTTTCTTTTTCAATCAGTTTTTCGTACTCAATTTCAGCTACAATTTCAAGTTCACCATTGTTAAATATTATCCATGTTTGCTTTAATTCCCATTTTTGATATCTTTTTCAATTATTTCATGTGCCCATTTTTTTCGATTTTCTTGACTTGATTGGCAGCGATTTAATGCTCCAAAAAATAGATGATTTTGTCCAAAAAACAGATGCTTGTAGCAAAAGAAAAGACCATCTAACTCTAACCCTATCCCTAACCCTAACCCTATCCCTAACCCTAACCCTATCCCTAACCCTAACCCTATCCCTAACCACGGAAAGAACCAAGAAATAGAGCAAGAGGGTGTAAATCTACATATTTGCCGAGAAATCGATGTACAAAGCCATGCACTTATACTATTGTTTTGCTGGAACCATTCCTTTCTTTGGTTGATAAATTTTAAGCCATTGTTTTATGTCAAATTTGCTTTGCTTGATGCATGATATGAATGTGTGAGTGAGAGGGCAAGGTGTAAAGAAGCTATTGTAGCTTATCCTTTTTACCCTCAATAAAACATTCGTATTTGGTATTTGCTCTCTCTCTCTCTCTCTCTCTCTCTCTCCTCTCTCTCTCTCTCTCTCTCTCTCTCTCTCTCTCTCTCTCTCTCTCTGGTAATAGTAATTGGTAATGCATGTGCCCAGTTTCTGATTCGTTATATTTGATGTGTTTCTTTTTTCTTTTTTACCCCCCTTCATTTATTTCCTTGGGGAAAACATCATTGAAGAATGCATGTTGCTTGGTTTGTTGTCACTTCATACATCAAAAAAAAAGTGGTTACTGTAATGCATGTGACCAGTATATTGATGCAATTGTAATGGTTTCATAAGTGTGATATAATATTTCATTAATTTACTGGAACATATTGGTTCTTTTCTAGAATGTGAATTACATGGTTTGGCTACCTCAATATAAACTTACATTCATTTATTCATATCTACATACTCTGTGTTGGCCGTATTACGCTTGGACTTTGGACCCGAAATGTGGTCCTGTGGAAATTCGGAATTGTGTTCAGTTGTTTTGGATTCAGGAGATTCGTAAATACTTTGTAGAATTTGTATGATTTTTCTCTTGTTCATGCTGGTGTTTTGTTTATGTTGTGTCAGTCTCTTGTATTCGATATATTTTGATTGAATTACTGTGTTCTGTGTGGTTAGTTTTGTTGGTAACTGACGGCTATTTCTCCTCACTCATTGATCAGTGCTACTTGACATTCTTTAAGCTTGTTGTTGTTGATTTTTTTTATAACTACAATTTGTTCCTCATTGTAAAACAGTGTGATTTTTTACAGAAGTTATACAGACATTAACTCCGATCTGTTTTTGTTTGATCTATGTAATGCGAACTTCACTGAGGTGTATCCACATAGGGACCCAGATAAAGCTCTGAACGCATGGTATGATGCCTTTCTTGGGGTGTTTAATAAGCATGCACCGTGCAAAAAGAAAAGAGTTAAACTCACAGACAAACCACCCTGGTTAACAGATGAAATTAACGCGATTATTAAAGAAAACAACACTGAACATAATGATTTGATACTACTCAAAGAATTTTGTGAGTCCAAAAATGTAAAATATCGTCTTAATTTTAAGTTCATTAGTGTACATGAAGTATACTGTTATTTATGTTCTTTAAGTCAGTCTAAAGCTCGTGGTTTAGACGATATAGACAACAGAATTATTAAAACGGCAGCACCAATCATTGCTGAA
>CM065695.1:40684356-40706856 GCA_017654935.2 Phymorhynchus buccinoides | reverse complement strand
AATGAAATATGAAAAGGACAAAAAGCACACACACACACACACACACACATACACACACACACACACACACACACACACACACACACACACACACATACAAAAGAAAAGAAAAAAGGAGACCCAAAAAGACAAGAACTGACCAAATCAAATATTAAGAAAAAAATAAATAAAAATAAGCAGACCAACAATCAAAACAGGAATGCATAATCGAGCATGAATGCACATATGTTAGTATGGAATAACCTGAGCATTGAAACCAATAGTAAATAGATAACGGTATTAAAAGTAGCGGTGGTAATATATGTGAACAGGCAGTGCCTTAGATGCATATTATGTTCAAACAATATGCATGCATGGGTCGCATTACATTATGCATCGACAAAAAATCAACAGCAAAAAACAATGACTCATTTTCGTAGGGCCTGAATATTAGCACATGAGTATTTTTATGTCTGAGAATGACGACTGTACAGTGTGGGTTAATTTTCATCCAAGAACAAGGCTTTGTATGGCAACCACTCCAAAAGAAATTTGTCATACATAAAGTTTTTTCTAGCAAGATATTCCTGAATTTGATATCTATATTTCAGCTTTCTTAAAAAACCCAGTAACTCTGGAATGTGCTTGTCGAGTTTACATTTGTACAAGAACTGTTTGGCAAACAACACAATGAAATATACAGTTTTATCAATATGTAAGTTTTTGTCATAACCCAATATTACTAAAGGTGCTGTCATTTGCATATTATGTGCATGTGTACATTTGTCGTTCATTAAATCAGCTAGACTCTTCCAAAAACGTTGAACAAAAGCACATTGCCAGAACATATGGATAATATTGTCTTTTGAAGTATTGCAGAAACTACAACGGTCATTTTCAGCCACTCCCATCTTTTTTAATATTACATTTGTACCTATGCATCTGTGTATTATTTTCATTTGAAACCACTTCATCCCAACATCTGACACTTTATGAAGATAAAGAAAACACTTTTCCCAGTCAATATCAACATTCAATTTATCATTCCATTTTGTGCAGCACCTTGGGTGAGTTTCATTATCAATACATATATCGTAGTATACCTTGCAGCCTTTATGTATCGACATTAGTTTCTTTAAGCATACAGGAATGTCTAGATATTTGTTATTATCAATATTTATACCTGACTTGCGTATGTAATTAGTTATTGCTGCTATATACCCATAAAACCTAATGTAGTTTATATTAAGATTGTATGTGTCTTTAAATTGTGCATATGACATAAACTGTCCATTTTCCAACATAAAATGTGCTATACAGTATACTCCTTTATCCACACATACTACATCTTTAATGAATGTTTTACCCATCTGTATTCTATTATTGTAGAAAACTGGCTCGGAAAGGAGTTCACCTGAGTTCTTGCTTATAATTCTATAAAAAAAATGTCTATGTGCATCAATATAAAATAAAACCGAAAAAGTTACAGGCATTATACATCATAGAATAGATTCGACATTATAAAATAAATTGTGTATTACAGAATTTATATTCTATAACACAGAATGGTCACAACTTCATAGGAAGCTACGTAGCATTATAGAATTGCTTCTTAATTATACGAAAAAATCTATATTTTGGAAGACCATTCTATGTTACAAGGAACCCTGGGAAGGATTAAGTTTTGTACCAGCTGAGGCCCTGCATGGGATGCAAATAATAGGGCTATCAATGTTAGGCAGGAAAAAACCACAGACCTATCCTTGACTGGCTTTTCGCAACACTGGGGAAGTGTAGATTCTTCTTCTGTTTGGGGATGCTTATCCTGCCGCATGCCAAAAGTTTTCATTTAGACCACTATTGGCGCTCAAGATGCATGCTGTGTGAATTCGTGTGATCCATTCCACTAGCACAACATGACCTAGGCCTACTCCTACCAAATAGGCCTTATGCTTTAACCTACTTTCGTGTGAACTTCATTTTCTTTGTTCTGTTATGAATACCGGTGTTCTGCCTACAAGTCTCAAGACAACTATGCGTTAAGTATTCATCATCCGACTTTTGTTAAATTTCCAATCAACTCGACTTGATTCAGAGTTTGCCTTGAACGATAGAACGAAGCGATGTGAGCGACGATTGCGTGTTCTTACATAACTACAACGTTGCTCTTGGACTGTGATTGCTGCAACAGCCTAGTGGTCAGTGTCTTAGTCTGTTACGCGATTGTCTCGGGTTCCATCCCTGTCTGGGTAGTAATTAAAAGAGTAACTCCATTCACTAATAATAACTTAAGCAATAGCCGAGAGGTTAAGACACCGCACACAGACACCAAAGGTCAGGGGTTCGATCCCGGCCCAACATCTTCTTTTTTCTCCTTCCTTTTTTCTTTACCCGTTAGTCATAAACAAACTCACACCAACCCTTACAATATTGTATCATTTAAATGTAAATAACTAAGATATGCTCTGTAAATAGTTCTCTCCTCAATTTTAACAGATCTCACGTCACATTTTAAATTTTTTTTATTAATAAAAAGTTCAATTTTAACTCGTGGTCCTGAAAATTTTAATTACTAATCGAGAAGATGCTCAGTGAATAATACTTTTTTAGGTCGTAACGTTTTATTAGATTTTAAAAAGTCAGTTTGTCAAATGCGAGCCTGGTTTCAACCAAAAGTTAAAGGAACGAGCTAATTTTAGAAACTCCCCCCCCCCTCTCCTCCCCCCTCCCCCCCTCCCCCTCCCCCCCCCCCCCCCCCCCCCCCTTCCCCCTCCCCTAGTATCCCGAGCGCTGGTCTCCCTTTTTAAGGTCGAGTACCTCCGGGTGTCTACCTCCCCTCCCCCTCCTTTCCCCCCCCAAGTGGTCCGTGAGCCGACCTCCCACAGGAGGGGGTGGGCCCACCGATGGGGGTGACGCGAGGATGTCTTGCGTCCCCCTCCCCCCCCTCCCCCCCCCCCCCCCCCCCCCCCCCCCCCCCCCCCCCCCCCCCCGGTGGGTCTGCCTTCACTTGGTGTGCTGAGATCCTCCGAACCACTTCCCCCCCCCCCCCTCCCCCCTCCCGCCCCCCCCCCCTTTTTTATATCTCCAAGTAAATACCCTAATGCCCCACATGGCCGAAAGGCCCAAGAGGGCGTAAAACTTTATTATTGAATCGGATTCTTGCCCCACATGGCCGAAAGGCCCAAGAGGGCGTAAAACTTTATAAATCGGATTCTGCCCTCTTGTATCACAATGGTTACTATCACAGCAACCTACCGTTTTTCCCATAATTTAATTTATGTGTACAAAAAATATCACTTATAGTTTTTAGCGCTTTATGTCTTTTAACTGGGAAAACTTCCAAAAAGGTGGATTGACTGGTGTGTTTTCTGTCCTTTTATTTGATTGGTCAGTTTCTGCCCAGTGATTTGATTCGCTTATTTCTGTCCAATTATGTGATTGGTTTATTTTCTGTGCAATTATTTGATTGGTTTATTTTCTGTGCAATAATTTGATTGGCGCATTTCTGTCCAATTATTTGATTGGTTTATTTTCTATGCAATGATTTGATTGGTGCATTTCTTGCAGACGGTGTCCTACTTGGTGTCCACGTGGCCTCACTCTGAGCTGCACGTGCGTGACCTTTTGCCCGGTGAAGACCTTGACCTTTGCCATCAGTTGACGGCACCCCTGGAAGGGGGTGGGGGTGGGGGTCTGTCTCTGTGTGATACCATCATGGCGGGGCTTCTCAACACACAGCTGTCCTCCAAACTTCAGCTGATCAGTTTTCAGGGCTTGTTCAAAGGTGAGTGTGAGATGTAGGCCTAGTAGCAATAGAACACAAGGTCAAACTTCAAGGTCAAGGTCAGCACGGTGTTGATTAACGAAAGGAAGCTTCCTTTTCAAGCTGTCTACCCCTCTGCCAATGCTAATCAAAATCCAAACAGTAGTTTTAAGATAATCGATACACAGACAGACACACACAGAGACAGACACACAGACACACAAACCGATCGCAATACCTCGGCCTCTGGCCGGGTAATAATCATTATGACAATGTGAGTGATGTAGGCCTAGTAGCAATATAACATAATCATTATGACAATGTGTGTGATGTAGGCCTAGTAGCAAAATAGCATAATCATTATGACAATGTGTGTGATGTAGGCCTAGTAGCAATATAGCATAATCATTATGACAATGTGTGTGATGTAGGCCTAGTAGCAATATAGCATAATCATTATGACAATGTGTGTGATGTAGGCCTTATAGTAATCATATAATAAAAAGGCAAGTGTGTGTGTGTGTGTGTGTGTGTGTGTGTGTGTGTGTGTGTGTGTGTGTGTGTGTGTGTGTGTGTGTGTGTGTGTGTCTGTCTGTCTGAAACACAAAACGGGCGTTGTAACTCCGCCGTTTTTAGACCGAATCGCTTCAAATTTGCTGTCAGGCTTGCTGTGGTCGGGGCAAAGCCTGGCATCAAATTTGAAGAGAATCAGAAGAGTGCGTCACTCTCAGAGCAGCGCCAACGGTAACTCCACCGTTTCTTAACCGAATCGCTTCAAATTTGCTGTCATGCTTGCTGTGGCCAGGGCAAAGCCTGGCAGCAAATTTGAAGAGAATCGGGAGAGGGCGTCACTCTCAGAGCAGCGTCAACGGGAAACGGGGCCTTATATAACTCCGCCGTTTCTTAACCGAATCGCTTCAAATTTGCTGTACTCAGCGTTACCAGTACTTGGCATTACCGTTACTAGGCGTTACCGGTACTCGGAGTTGCGCTAGTATAACATAATCATTATGACAATGTGTGTGATGTAGGCCTAGTAGCAATATAACATCATTATTATGACAATGTGAGTGTGTGATGTAGGGCTTATAGTAACATAACATAATCATTATGACAATGTGTGTGATGTAGGCCTAGTAGCAAAATAGCATAATAATTATGACAATGTGTAGTAATATAAAATGTAGTAATATAAAATCATTATGACAATGTGAGTGATGTAGGCCTTATAGTAATATAACATAATCATTATGACAATGTGAGTGATGTAGGCCTTATAGTAATATAACATAATCATTATGACAATGTGTGTGATGTAGGCCTTATAGTAATATAACATAATCATTATGACAATGTGAGTGTGTGATGTAGGCCTTATAGTAATATAACATAATCATTATGACAATGTGAGTGTGTGATGTAGGGCTTATAGTAATATCACATAATCATTATGACAATGTGTGTGATGTAGGCCTAGTAGCAAAATAGCATAATAATTATGACAATGTGTGTGATGTAGGGCTTATAGTAATATAACATAATCATTATGACAATATGAGTGTGTGATGTAGGCCTTATAGTAATATCACATAATCATTGTGACAATGTGTGTGATGTAGGCCTAGTAGCAAAATAGCATAATAATTATGACAATCAAATCAATCAAATCAAATCAAATCAAATCATCTTTATTATGTCATAACTGAGAAATTGCAGCCAGGTGCACATAAGAAAAACAACAACAATAAACACATTTATCAACAAAAACAACAACAATAAACACATTTATCAACAATTAAAGAATATAAACTAATAACTAATAACACTGCAATATTGTAGTTATCAAACTGGACGAATACGAATACAAATTCAATCCCAAGGAGATGGACAGGCTGCTCAGCAAAACAATCACTCGATGCAGTGCATTAAGAGTTCAACAGATGAATTGATCTTGGTAAGAAAGTTTTCTGTGCTCTTATTTTCAGTTTTAGAGTTCTGTATCGACGGCCCGATGGTAATACTTCATAGTATTTTGCCAGAACATGACTGTTATCATTAAGAATTTTCCTGGCTTTCTTGACTACTTGTCTGTCATACAACACAGCTGTTTCGGGAGGAACGTTTAGTTTATCTATATTTTCATAATTTTTTTCAAGCAAACTTTAGTTTACTATAAGTAACTTTTCATAAATAACAGTCGAGAATATGTTGTAGTATGTGACTAGATTACTTATATTCAGTGGATATTGCTAGATTTTCACTCATAGGCAATCTTATTTATGTTTGTGATACTAAGTATATTATTTCTACAAAGTATGTTGATTGATACTGCTCAACAAAAATAAGTTTTTACCATAAATCTGAGGGAGGAAATATATTTGAAATACTATGTAGAGCATACAGCCAAAATATCTTCACAGACAAAAGCTTGGTACAGTTTTTATCTAAGATTTCTAGATTCAGGCTTTTAGCTAAATAGCGTGATTTTGTGTGGGACGGAACAGCTGTGACAACTCTTGCATACCACTCTGCCTTGCACCCACAACTTTACTGCACACATTCACCATATCACTCAACACGCGCTTACTTTTTACACTCAAGCTTCCATACCAACAAATAAATGACACAGTAAGAACAGATTCAATGCAACATCGGTAGTAGGTTTGAAGAATATCTGAACAGACACCAATATTCCTTAGCCTCTGTAAACAAAAGATCCTGGACTGACTCTTCTTATGTATATGCTCAATGTGTTTATCAAAAGTAAGTTTCTTGTCTAAAACTGTGCCTAGGTATTTGTACTCATCAATTCTTTCAACCGTTTCACCATCAATTTCCAAATGCGGCACTGGCACTGGGTTTCTACGAAAATCTACAAGCAGTTCTTTTGTTTTAACAACATTTAAATCCAGATAATTATCTTTGCACCATGAACAAAACCTTTTGACTTCACTGAAGTACACAGAATCAGAGTTTGACAAATCTTCGATGGCAGAATCATCTGAGTATTTAATGACAGGTGTTTCTTCAGTGCCTCTACAGTCATTTGTGTACAATGTAAAAAGAACTGGGGACAAAACTGTTCCTTTGGGGGCACCTGTAGAAGTGGAACGTTCTGAGGAGATTGCAGATTGAAAGCGGACAGACTGAGTTCTATTGCGTAGGAAATTGGTTATTCAGAGAATGAGCTTGGGGTTAACATTCAGGTCTAGTAGTTTCTGGGCCAGTAAATGGGGCTGTATTGTATTGAAGGCAGAGGAGAAATCGATGAATAAAATACGAACAAAAGAGTTGGGGGTATTGAAGTGAAGAAAGGCATGTGTGTGATGTAGGGCTTATAGTAATATAACATAATCATTATGACAATGTGAGTGTGTGATTTAGGCCTTATAGTAATATAACATAATCATTATGATAATGTGAGTGTGTGATGTAGGCCTTATAGTAATATGACATAATCATTATGACAATGTGTGTGATGTAGGGCTTATAGTAATATAACACAATCATTATGACAATGTGAGTGTGTGATGTAGGCCTTATAGTAATATAACATAATCATTATGACAATGTGTGTGATGTAGGCCTAGTAGTAATATAACACAATCATTATGACAATGTGAGTGTGTGATGTAGGCCTTATAGTAATATCACATAATCATTATGATAATGTGAGTGTGTGATGTAGGCCTTATAGCAATATAACATAATCATTCTGACAATGTGAGTGTGTGATGTACGCCTTACTGTAATATAGCATAATCATTATGACAATGTGTGTGATGTAGGCCTTATAGTAATATAACATAATCATTATGACAATGTGAGTGATGTAGGCCTTATAGTAATATAACATAATCATTATGACAATGTGTGTGATGTAGGCCTTATAGTAATATGACATAATCATTATGACAATGTGTGTGATGTAGGCCTTATAGTAATATCAGTAGCATAATCATTATGACAATGTGTGTGATGTAGGCCTTATAGTAATATCAGTAGCATAATCATTATGACAATGTGTGTGATGTAGGCCTTATAGTAATATAACATAATCATTATGACAATGTGAGTGACGACAAGCTGTCATGGACCCACAACGTTGACGCCTGCTGCCGGAAGGCCAATCAGCGGTTGTATTTTCTGCGGAAGCTGAGGTCATTCCAGGTCTGCCCGAAGATCCTGTCACTCTTCTACCAGGCCACCATCCAGAGTGTCATGCTGTTCAACCAGCTCTGCTTCTATAGCAGTGCCAAGCAAGCTGACACCGACAGGCTGGAGAGAGTGACCAGGACTGCTGAAGGATTGGTGAAGGAGGACCTCATGTCACCAGCTGTTCTCTACCAGCGAGCTGACACCGACAGGCTGGAGAGAGTGACCAGGACTGCTGAAGGATTGGTGAAGGAGGACCTCATGTCACCAGCTGTCCTCTACCAGCAAGCTGACACCGACAGGCTGGAGAGAGTGACCAGGACTGCTGAAGGATTGGTGAAGGAGGACCTCATGTCACCAGCTGTTCTCTACCAGCGAGCTGCACCGACAGGCTGGAGAGAGTGACCAGGACTGCTGAAGGATTGGTGAAGGAGGACCTCATGTCACCAGCTGTTCTCTACCAGCGAGCTGCACCGACAGGCTGGAGAGAGTGACCAGGACTGCTGAAGGATTGGTGAAGGAGGACCTCACGTCACCAGCTGTCCTCTACCAGCAAGCTGACACCGACAGGCTGGAGAGAGTGACCAGGACTGCTGAAGGATTGGTGAAGGAGGACCTCACGTCACCAGCTGTCCTCTACCAGCAAGCTGACACCGACAGGCTGGAGAGAGTGACCAGGACTGCTGAAGGATTGGTGAAGGAGGACCTCATGTCACCAGCTGTTCTCTACCAGCGAGCTGCACCGACAGGCTGGAGAGAGTGACCAGGAATGCTGAAGGATTGGTGAAGGAGATGGTACATTGAATAAGCAATAATGTTTGCTTTTGTGTGTGTGTGTGTGAATGTGCGTGTGTGCGTGTGCGTGTGGATGTGGGTGTGTATGTATGTACATGTGCTGTGGGTGGGAGCGTGGGTGTGTATTTAATTGTTATTAGTCCTGTTTTTGTGTTTTAAACATGTGTGTGTGTGCGTGCCACAAAGTAATTTTTTAACTTTGTGGTGCGCGCGCGTGTGTTTGTGTGTGAGCGTGTGTTTGCTCGTGCGTTGTTGTTGTTGTGCGTATATATGTGTGTGTGTGTGTGAGAGAGAACTTATGTGCGCATGTGCTAAAGTGCTTATTAATTTATTGTTTGGAAATGTTATTTCAACATGTTTTTCACTTAAATCACTTTACATTTAGCTACAGTATTTTTGTTTTATGGTGATCTTACAGATGTGTATTCTTTTTAACCTTTATGTAATTTAATCATGTATGTTGGTCACAGTATAGTGGTTGGGTGTGTGTGGCGGGGAGGGGTGGCGGCTTGTGTGATGTTGCCTCAATATATATATAAAAAAATGAAACAGACTGCAACGTCACTGGGGAGTTTTTTCCCCCTTAATCCTTTATTCCTTTAAATTTGTTTACATTTTTCATGTCTTAGACAAGTGTGTCTGACTAGGGTTTTTTTTTCTCGGAGAACTTCCGTTTCCCCCCTCACCCCTCGGTGCCAGGGTGGGGCAACCCACTTTGGGGTCAGACATGGGTTTGATGCGCTAGGCGGCGAACCCCCCCCCCCCCCCTCTATTTCTATTTCCATCCCCCCCCCCCCTTCTCTCTCTGTCCTTTTCATTTTTCAATTGAAATGTAATGTCAACTTTTGCTACATGTGTTCACTTTAGCACGAGATTTGTTCTCTTCACCAAACCTCCCCCTCCCCACCCCTTAAACACAACTGACCCTTGTTTCCAACTTCTACCATCTGTGATTGCGTACTCACTGTCCCCAACCTCTCTCACTTCAATCCCCCCCCCCCCCCCCCCCCCCCTTGATTTGTGTTCACAGCCTTGCTCTTTGGTTTCAACTTTGTTGTATCATTTACACGTTGGACTGTAGAGGGGAAGTATTGTTTTTATTTTGATCTTGATGTGTGTGTGTTTTTATTTTTTGCTCCTTCTGTTGCCTACTTTTTGCTCCTTTTGCTATATTTGATGTTTGCTGTTTAATTGCTTGTCTGTGTTGATAAAGGCGCATTCGCCGAAATATCCAGTAGTTTTGTTTTGTCTCTTGTGAATAAAATAACGTCACTTTGCACTTGTCGTGTAGTTGTTTGTTTGCTCAATTATATATATATTACATCAAGTTTTATATTTCTGAAGGATTGCTTCACTGCATATAACGTTTTGAGTGAAGGGGTAGGCGGGTGATAAAAAAAGTTGTGTTCAGAAGAAAGGTGAGATTTACGTCTAATTGATCGCAGATCCTTATGGACGGTATTCCTGAAGACGAAGTCTTCCTATTGACATGATGATGATGATGATGATGGAGGCCGTGGAAAAGTGAGATCGTAGTTCATGACGTGGCAGACGTCGTCGTGGATGATTCCTGGAACACGTTGCGTACCCTGGAATCGCGGATACGCTGTCGGTTGCGGGAACATTTCGGACGGGATCCGAGTCTTGGAACTTGTGCATGATGCTGGTGTTAGCATCGTCAAGGTTACGTGCATAGATGTGTGCATCTGATGAGGCGATAGGAGACTTGCATTGTGAGACTGCCAAAAGGTAGCTCTGGGTGCTCTTGTAGTTTCGCTGTTATTAGTCGTTGCGTTGGCGTTGGCGTCGAGGTGCTGCTGTTGTTAGATGGTCTTCCCCTCAAGGCCGTCTTCAGGACCACCGGGCGACCTGCTCCATACCGGGGAGTCGATGTCGTTGCGGGCGGGCCGGTAGACACGCAGCCAAGTCGAGCCATCTCCGCAGGAGGATGTGATCTTCCCAGTAGACAAGTAGGAGGCAGACCCACATGCCTCCACTTGTACGTCCACTGGGCATCGGCGTTACTGTAGAGATGGCCCAAGTTGCTACCCGTCGATCCTTCCAGTCCGCGAGTCTTTCAACTCCCAATGGTGAGGGAGGAGATCCTGTGTCGCCCTTCCCGCCGGCTGCCACCCAGTGAGACATGGAATGCAATAAATAAGTGTTAGAACTATTGGGGTCTGCAACGAACACCTTTTGCAAGAGTGAATGCCCTTGGAGGGTGGGGGAAGATGGTTCAGTACTGACCAGACAGGGGGATAACTCGCCAATAACCCCTATTTGATGCCACTAAATGACTGCATTTCGCAAGAGTGAATGCCCTTGTCAGTACTGACCAGCAAGAGCAATTACTCTCACTGTCAAGGGCGTTAATAACCCTAGTTGCAAAGGCCTATTAGAGAGGGGGGGGGGGGGGTAGACATAGCTCGAGATATTAAATATAAGAGATTTGGCATGGGAGTGTTTGCAAAATTATTTTAATGCGCGTGTTTATTTTGTCGCTATCAATTTGTGTTGTTTCTTTTATATGTGACGTGCTGCATGAAAATTATTCTGTACTTGAGGACACTATGAATTATTTGATTTATTATTTGATTTGATTTGATTGATTGATTTGATTGATTGATTGATTGATTTGATTGATTGATTGATTTGATTGATTGACTGATTTGATGTAGGCCTAGTAGTAATATAACATAATCATTATGCCAATGTGAGTGTGTGATGTAGGCCTTATAGTAATATACATAATCATTATGACAATGTGAGTGTGTGATGTAGACCTTATAGAAATAAATGATAATATAATCATTATGACAATGTGAGTGTGTGATGTAGACCTTATAGAAATAAATGATAATATAATCATTATGACAATGTGAGTGAGTGATGTAGGCCTTATAGTAATATGACATAATCATTATGACAATGTGAGTGATGTAGGCCTTATAGTAATATGACATAATCATTATGACAATGTGTGTGATGTAGGCCTTATAGTAATATGACATAATCATTATGACAATGTGTGTGATGTAGGCCTTATAGTAATATAACATAATCATTATGACAATGTGAGTGATGTAGGCCTTATAGTAATATAACATAATCATTATGACAATGTGAGTGATGTAGGCCTTATAGTAATATAACATAATCATTATGACAATGTGAGTGTGTGATGTAGGCCTTATATAGTAATATGACATAATCATTATGACAATGTGAGTGATGTAGGCCTTATAGTAATATAACACAATCATTATGACAATGTGAGTGTGTGATGTAGGCCTTATAGTAATATAACATAATCATTATGACAATGTGAGTGATGTAGGCCTTATAGTAATATGACATAATCATTATGACAATGTGAGTGTGTGATGTAGGCCTTATAGTAATATGACATAATCATTATGACAAATGTGAGTGTGTGATGTAGGGCTTATAGTAATATAACATAATCATTATGACAAATGTGAGTGATGTAGGCCTTATATTAATAAATTATAATATAATCATTATGACAATGTGTGTGATGTAGGCCTTATAGTAATATAACATAATCATTATGACAATGTGAGTGTGTGATTTAGGCCTTATACTAGTTATAGTAATATGACAAAATCATTATGACAATGTGAGTGACATAGGCCTTTTAGTAATATAACATAATCATTATGACAATATGAGTGTGTGATGTAGGCCTTATAGTAATATGACATAATCATTATGACAATGTGTGTGATATAGGCTTTAATGTAGTTCTGATATTGACATAATCACTATGACAACGTGAGTGATTAATGTAGTTCTGATATTAACATATGATGTGACGTCGCCGGGGAGCTTCTCCACACACAGTCCGACTCTTCCAGACTTCAACTGATCAGCTTTTGGGGGGTTGGGTTAAGGCATTTTTAATGTAATCACCACCCAGTTATCAGGTGTAATGTAACAGAACGTAACATAGTATAATGTAACATACAGAGAGGTCTGATCAACACACAGCCATCAGGTGTAATGTAACAGAACGTAACATAGTATAATGTGACATACAGAGAGGTCTGATCAACACACAGCCATCAGGTGTAATGTAACAGAACGTAACATAGTATAATGTAACATACAGAGAGGTTTGATTAAACAAGCCATCAGCCATCAGGTGTAATGTAACAGAACGTAACATAGTATAATGTGACATACAGAGAGGTTTGATCAACACACAGCGTAACATAGTATAATGTAACATGCACAGAGGTTTGATCAACACATAGCCATCAGGTGTAATGTAACAGAACGTAACATAGTATAATGAAACATACAGAGAGGCTTGATCAACACACAGCCATCAGGTGTAATATAACAGAACGTAACATAGTATAATGTGACATACAGAGAGGTTTGATCAACACACAGCCATCAAGTGTAATGTAACAGAACGTAACATAGTATAATGTAACATACAGAGAGGTCTGATCAACACACAGCCATCAGGTGTAATGTAACAGAACGTAACATAGTATAATGTAACATACAGAGAGGTTTGATCAACACACAGCCATCAAGTGTAATGTAACAGAACGTAACATAGTATAATGTGACATACAGAGAGGCTTGATCAACACACAGCCATCAAGTGTAATGTAATAGAACGTAACATAGTATAATGTAACATACAGAGAGGTCTGATCAACACATAGCCATCAGGTGTAATGTAACAGAACGTAACATAGTATAATGTAACATACAGAGAGGTCTGATCAACACACAGCCATCAGGTGTAATGTAACAGAACGTAACATAGTATAATGTAACATACAGAGAGGTTTGATCAACACACAGCCATCAAGTGTAATGTAATAGAACGTAACATAGTATAATGTAACATACAGAGAGGTTTGATCAACACACAGCCATCACGTGCAATGTAACAGAACGTAACATAGTATAATGTGACATACAGAGAGGCTTGATCAACACACAGCTATCAAGTGTAATGTAATAGAACGTAACATAGTATAATGTAACATACAGAGAGGTCTGATCAACACACAGCCATCAGGTATAATGTAACAGAACGCAACATAGTATAATGTAACATACAGAGAGGTCTGATCAACACATAGCCATCAGGTGTAATGTAACAGAACGTAACATAGTATAATGTGACATACAGAGAGGTCTGATCAACACACAGCCATCAGGTGTAATGTAACAGAACGTAACATAGTATAATGTAACATACAGAGAGGTCTGATCAACACACAGCCATCAGGTGTAATGTAACAGAACGTAACATAGTATAATGTAACATACAGAGAGGTTTGATCAACACACAGCCATCAGGTGTAATGTAACAGAACGTAACATAGTATAATGTAACATACAGAGAGGTTTGATCAACACACAGCCATCAGGTGTAATGTAACAGAACGTAACATAGTATAATGTAACATACAGAGAGGTTTGATCAACACACAGCCATCAAGTGTAATGTAACAGAACGTAACATAGTATAATGTAACATACAGAGAGGTTTGATCAACACACAGCCATCAGGTGTAATGTAACAGAACGTAACATAGTATAATGTAACATACAGAGAGGTCTGATCAACACACAGCCATCAGGTGTAATGTAACAGAAGTAACATAGTATAATGTGACATACAGAGAGGTCTGATCAACACATAGCCATCAGGTGTAACGTAACAGAACGTAACATAGTATAATGTGACATACAGAGAGGTCTGATCAACACACAGCCATCAGGTGTAATGTAACAGAACGTAACATAGTATAATGTAACATACAGAGAGGTCTGATCAACACACAGCCATCAGGTGTAATGTAACAGAACGTAACATAGTATAATGTAACATACAGAGAGGTTTGATCAACACACAGCCATCAGGTGTAATGTAACAGAACGTAACATAGTATAATGTAACATACAGAGAGGTCTGATCAACACATAGCCATCAGGTGTAATGTAACAGAACGTAACATAGTATAATGTAACATACAGAGAGGTCTGATCAACACACAGCCATCAGGTGTAATGTAACAGAACTTGTAACATATAGTATAATGTGACATACAGAGAGGTCTGATCAACACATAGCCATCAGGTGTAATGTAACAGAACGTAACATAGTATAATGAAACATACAGAGAGTTTTGATCAACACACAGCCATCAGGTGTAATGTAACAGAACGTAACATAGTATAATGTAACATACAGAGAGGTCTGATCAACACACAGCCATCA
Organism: Phymorhynchus buccinoides; assembly: GCA_017654935.2. NCBI lineage: Eukaryota > Metazoa > Mollusca > Gastropoda > Neogastropoda > Raphitomidae > Phymorhynchus > Phymorhynchus buccinoides. Next base: position 40,691,890 of record CM065695.1, on the reverse strand, counting down.
GGTGTAATGTAACAGAACGTAACATAGTATAATGTAACATACAGAGAGGTTTGATCAACACACAGCCATCAGGTGTAATGTAACAGAACGTAACATAGTATAATGTAACATACAGAGAGGTCTGATCAACACACAGCCATCAGGTGTAATGTAACAGAACGTAACATAGTATAATGTAACATACAGAGAGGTCTGATCAACACACAGCCATCAGGTGTAATGTAACAGAACGTAACATAGTATAATGTAACATACAGAGAGGTCTGATCAACACACAGCCATCAGGTGTAATGTAACAGAACGTAACATAGTATAATGTAACATACAGAGAGGTCTGATCAACACACAGCCATCAGGTGTAATGTAACAGAACGTAACATAGTATAATGTGACATACAGAGAGGTCTGATCAACACATAGCCATCAGGTGTAATGTAACAGAACGTAACATAGTATAATGTAACATACAGAGAGGTTTGATCAACACACAGCCATCAGGTGTAATGTAACAGAACGTAACATAGTATAATGTGACATACAGAGAGGTCTGATCAACACACAGCCATCAGGTGTAATGTAACAGAACGTAACATAGTATAATGTAACATACAGAGAGGTCTGATCAACACACAGCCATCAGGTGTAATGTAACAGAACGTAACATAGTATAATGTGACATACAGAGAGGTCTGATCAACACACAGCCATCAGGTGTAATGTAACAGAACGTAACATAGTATAATGTAACATACAGAGAGGTTTGATCAACACACAGCCATCAGGTGTAATGTAACAGAACGTAACATAGTATAATGTAACATACAGAGAGGTCTGATCAACACACAGCCATCAGGTGTAATGTAACAGAACGTAACATAGTATAATGTAACATACAGAGAGGTCTGATCAACACACAGCCATCACATAGCATACAGAGAGGTTCTGATCAACACAGCCATCAGGTGTAATGTAACAGAACGTAACATAGTATAATGTAACATACAGAGAGGTTTGATCAACACACAGCCATCAGGTGTAATGTAACAGAACGTAACATAGTAGTGATCAACACACAGCCATCAGGTGTAATGTAACAGAACGTAACATAGTATAATGTAACATACAGAGAGGTCTGATCAACACACAGCCATCAGGTGTAATGTAACAGAACGTAACATAGTATAATGTAACATACAGAGAGGTCTGATCAACACACAGCCATCAGGTGTAATGTAACAGAACGTAACATAGTATAATGTAACATACAGAGAGGTTTGATCAACACACAGCCATCAGGTGTAATGTAACAGAACGTAACATAGTATAATGTAACATACAGAGAGGTCTGATCAACACACAGCCATCAGGTGTAATGTAACAGAACGTCAAACATAGTATAATGTGACATACAGAGAGGTTTGATCAACACACAGCCATCAGGTGTAATGTAACAGAACGTAACATAGTATAATGTGACATACAGAGAGGTTTGATCAACACATAGCCATCATAATGAACGTAACATAGTATAATGTAACATACAGAGAGGTCTGATCAACACACAGCCATCAGGTGTAATGTAACAGAACGTAACATAGTATAATGTAACATACAGAGAGGTTTGATCAACACACAGCCATCAAGTGTAATGTAACAGAACGTAACATAGTATAATGTAACATACAGAGAGGTCTGATCAACACATAGCCATCAGGTGTAATGTAACAGAACGTAACATAGTATAATGTAACATACAGAGAGGTTTGATCAACACACAGCCATCAGGTGTAATGTAACAGAACGTAACATAGTATAATGTAACATACAGAGAGGTGATCAACACATAGCCATCAGGTGTAAGAGAACGTAACATAGTATAATAACATACAGAGACTGATCAACACATAGCCATCAGGTGTAATGTAACAGAACGTAACATAGTATAATGTAACATACAGAGAGGTCTGATCAACACACAGCCATCAGGTGTAATGTAACAGAACGTAACATAGTATAATGTAACATACAGAGAGGTCTGATCAACACACAGCCATCAGGTGTAATGTAACAGAAGAACGTAACATAGTATAATAGTATAATAACATACAGAGAGGTTTGATCAACACACAGCCATCAGGTGTAATGTAACAGAACGTAACATAGTATAATGTAACATACAGAGAGGTCTGATCAACACATAGCCATCAGGTGTAATGTAACAGAACGTAACATAGTATAATGTAACATACAGAGAGGTTTGATCAACACACAGCCATCAGGTGTAATGTAACAGAACGTAACATAGTATAATGTAACATACAGAGAGGTCTGATCAACACACAGCCATCAGGTGTAATGTAACAGAACGTAACATAGTATAATGTAACATACAGAGAGGCCATCTGATCAACACACAGCCATCAGGTGTAATGTAACAGAACGTAACATAGTATAATGTAACATACAGAGAGGTCTGATCAACACATAGCCATCAGGTGTAATGTAACAGAACGTAACATAGTATAATGTAACATACAGAGAGGTTTGATCAACACACAGCCATCAGGTGTAATGTAACAGAACGTAACATAGTATAATGTAACATACAGAGAGGTCTGATCAACACACAGCCATCAGGTGTAATGTAACAGAACGTAACATAGTATAATGTGACATACAGAGAGGTCTGATCAACACACAGCCATCGTAAGTATAATGTGTAATGTAACAGAACGTAACATAGTATAATGTAACATACAGAGAGGTCTGATCAACACACAGCCATCAGGTGTAATGTAACAGAACGTAACATAGTATAATGTAACATACAGAGAGGTCTGATCAACACACAGCCATCAGGTGTAAGTAACAGAACGTAACATAGTATAATGTGACATACAGAGAGGTCTGATCAACACATAGCCATCAGGTGTAATGTAACAGAACGTAACATAGTATAATGTAACAACATCAACACACAGCCATCAGAGAGGTCATGATCAACACACAGCCATCAGGTGTAATGTAACAGAACGTAACATAGTATAATGTGACATACAGAGAGGTCTGATCAACACATAGCCATCAGGTGTAATGTAACAGAACGTAACATAGTATAATGTAACATACAGAGAGGTCTGATCAACACACAGCCATCAGGTGTAATGTAACAGAACGTAACATAGTATAATGTAACATACAGAGAGGTTTGATCAACACACAGCCATCAGGTGTAATGTAACAGAACGTAACATAGTATAATGTAACATACAGAGAGGTCTGATCAACACACAGCCATCAGGTGTAATGTAACAGAACGTAACATAGTATAATGTAACATACAGAGAGGTCTGATCAACACACAGCCATCAGGTGTAATGTAACAGAACGCAACATAGTATAATGTAACATACAGAAGGTCTGTAGCCATCATAGTATAATGTGACATACAGAGAGGTCTGATCAACACACAGCCATCAGGTGTAATGTAACAGAACGTAACATAGTATAATGTAACATACAGAGAGGTCTGATCAACACACAGCCATCAGGTGTAATGTAACAGAACGTAACATAGTATAATGTGACATACAGAGAGGTCTGATCAACACACAGCCATCAGGTGTAATGTAACAGAACGTAACATAGTATAATGTAACATACAGAGAGGTTTGATCAACACATAGCCATCAGGTGTAATGTAACAGAACGTAACATAGTATAATGTAACATACAGAGAGGTCTGATCAACACACAGCCATCAGGTGTAATGTAACAGAACGTAACATAGTATAATGTAACATACAGAGAGGTTTGATCAACACACAGCCATCAGGTGTAATGTAACAGAACGTAACATAGTATAATGTAACATACAGAGAGGTCTGATCAACACACAGCCATCAGGTGTAATGTAACAGAACGTAACATAGTATAATGTGACATACAGAGAGGTCTGATCAACACATAGCCATCAGGTGTAATGTAACAGAACGTAACATAGTATAATGTAACATACAGAGAGGTCTGATCAACACACAGCCATCAGGTGTAATGTAACAGAACGTAACATAGTATAATGTAACATACAGAGAGGTCTGATCAACACATAGCCATCAGGTGTAATGTAACAGAACGTAACATAGTATAATGTAACATACAGAGAGGTCTGATCAACACACAGCCATCAGGTGTAATGTAACAGAACGTAACATAGTATAATGTAACATACAGAGAGGTTTGATCAACACATAGCCATCAGGTGTAATGTAACAGAACGTAACATAGTATAATGAAACATACAGAGAGGTTTGATCAACACACAGCCATCAGGTGTAATGTAACAGAACGTAACATAGTATAATGTGACATACAGAGAGGTCTGATCAACACACAGCCATCAGGTGTAATGTAACAGAACGTAACATAGTATAATGTAACATACAGAGAGGTTTGATCAACACACAGCCATCAGGTGTAATGTAACAGAACGTAACATAGTATAATGTAACATACAGAGAGGTCTGATCAACACACAGCCATCAGGTGTAATGTAACAGAACGTAACATAGTATAATGTGACATACAGAGAGGTCTGATCAACACACAGCCATCAGGTGTAATGTAACAGAACGTAACATAGTATAATGTAACATACAGAGAGGTCTGATCAACACATAGCCATCAGGTGTAATGTAACAGAACGTAACATAGTATAATGTAACATACAGAGAGGTTTGATCAACACAAGCCATCAGGTGTAATGTAACAGAAGCATAGTATAATGTGACATACAGAGAGGTTCTGATCAGGTGTAACAGAACGCAATAATGTAACAGAACGTACGTAACATAGTATAATGTAACATACAGAGAGGTCTGATCAACACACAGCCATCAGGTGTAATGTAACAGAACGTAACATAGTATAATGTAACATACAGAGAGGTTTGATCAACACACAGCCATCAGGTGTAATGTAACAGAACGTAACATAGTATAATGTAACATACAGAGAGGTCTGATCAACACACAGCCATCAGGTGTATAATGTGTAACAGAACGATCAACACATAACATAGTATAATGTATAATGTGACATACAGAGAGGTCTGATCAACACAGCCATCAGCCATCAGGTGTAAATGTAACAGAACGTAACATAGTATAATGTAACATACAGAGATGTCTGATCAACACACAGCCATCAGGTGTAATGTAACAGAACGTAACATAGTATAATGTGACATACAGAGAGTTCTGATCAACACACAGCCATCAGGTGTAACGTAACAGAACGTAACATAGTATAATGTGACATACTGATCAACACATAGCCATCAGGTGTAATGTAACAGAACATCAGGTGTAATGTAACAGAACGTAACAACATATGTATACAGAGAGGTCTGATAGCCACATACAGAGAGGTTTGATCAACACAAAGCCATCAGGTGTAATGTAACAGATCAGGTGTAATGTAACATAGTATAATGTAACATACAGAGAGGTTTGATCAACACACAGCCATCAGGTATAATGTAACAGAACGCAACATAGTATAATGTAACATACAGAGAGGTCTGATCAACACACAGCCATCAGGTGTAATGTAACAGAACGTAACATAGTATAATGTAACATACAGAGAGGTTTGATCAACACACAGCCATCAGGTGTAATGTAACAGAACGCAACATAGTATAATGTAACATACAGAGAGGTCTGATCAACACACAGCCATCAGGTGTAATGTAACAGAACGTAACATAGTATAATGTAACATACAGAGAGGCTTGATCAACACACAGCCATCAGGTGATGTAACAGAAACACATAGTATAATGTAACATCAGAGAGGTCTGATCAACACATAGCCATCAGGTAGTATAATGTAACAGAACGTAACATAGTATAATGTGACATACAGAGAGGTCTGATCAAAACATAGCCATCAGGTGTAATGTAACAGAACGTAACATAGTATAATGTAACATACAGAGAGGTCTGATCAACACACAGCCATCAGGTGTAATGTAACAGAACGTAACATAGTATAATGTGACATACAGAGAGGTCTGATCAACACACAGCCATCAGGTGTAATGTAACAGAACGTAACATAGTATAATGTAACATACAGAGAGGTCTGATCAACACATAGCCATCAGGTGTAATGTAACAGAACGTAACATAGTATAATGTGACATACAGAGAGGTCTGATCAACACACAGCCATCAAGTGTAATGTAACAGAACGTAAACATAGTATAATGTAACATACAGAGAGGTCTGATCAACACATAGCCATCAGTGTAATGTAACAGAACGTAACATAGTATAATGAAACATACAGAGAGGCTTGATCAACACACAGCCATCAGGTGTAATGTAACAGAACGTAACATAGTAAGCCATCAGGTGTAATGTAACAGAACGCAACATGTAACATACAGAGAGGTCTGATCAACACACAGCCATCAGGTGTAATGTAACAGAACGTAACATAGTATAATGTAACATACAGAGAGGTTTGATCAACACACAGCCATCAGGTGTAATGTAACAGAACGTAACATAGTATAATGTAACATACAGAGAGGTCTGATCAACACACAGCCATCAGGTGTAATGTAACAGAACGTAACATAGTATAATGTGACATACAGAGAGGTCTGATCAACACATAGCCATCAGGTGTAATGTAACAGAACGTAACATAGTATAATGTAACATACAGAGAGGTCTGATCAACACACAGCCATCAGGTGTAATGTAACAGAACGTAACATATAGTATAATGTGACATACAGAGAGGTATAATGATCAACACATAGCCATCAGGTGTAATGTAACAGAACGTAACATAGTATAATGTAACATACAGAGAGGTTTGATCAACACACAGCCATCAGGTGTAATGTAACAGAACGTAACATAGTATAATGTGACATACAGAGAGGTTTGATCAACACACAGCCATCAAGTGTAATGTAACAGAACGTAACATATTATAATGTAACATACAGAGAGGTTTGATTAACACACAGCCATCAAGTGTAATGTATTTGAACGTAACATAGTATAATGTAACATTTAGTGAGGTCTGATCAACACACAGCCATCAGATGTAATGTAACAGGTCTGATCAACACATAGACATCAGGTGTAATGTAACAGAACGTAGCATAGTATAATGTAACATACAGAGAGGTCTGATCAACACAGCCATCAGGTGTAATGTAACAGAACGTAACATAGTATAATGTGACATACAGAGAGGTCTGATCAACACATAGCCATCAGGTGTAATGTAACAGAACGTAACATAGTATAATGTAACATACAGAGAGGTCTGATTAACACATAGCCATCAGGTGTAATGTAACAGAACGTAACATAGTATAATGTAACATACAGAGAGGTCTGATCAACACATAGCCATCAGGTGTAATGTAACAGAACGTAACATAGTATAATGTAACATACAGAGAGGTTTGATCAACACACAGCCATCAGGTGTAACGTAACAGAAC
>CM065695.1:40678166-40683856 GCA_017654935.2 Phymorhynchus buccinoides | reverse complement strand
GACTCAGAAGGCGTAAAATCTCTATTTTTCTCTCTCTCTCTCTGTTTGTGTACCATTGGCGGTCCTTACAACAGGCTAGTGTCCACCAATGATAAAAGCCGTTTGAGTAAAAGGTCGCCAAAGGCAATGTCCAGCAGCAAGGGCCGAATGGCACAGACCATCTTTGTACTTACTTTATACAATAGTGACCACAGTCACTGTTAGATATTCTAGTTTTGTGTCACTCTACTTGAAGATCTACGGAACTCGCATTAATTAAACATAGAAGTAGCGAACAGCAATCGTTGAAGACATGCACGTGCACGTACGTGCGCATGCGCGCACATGCACACGTACACACACACACACACACACACACACACACACACACACACACACACACACACACACACACACACACACACACACACACACACACACACACACACGCACACGCTTTTTATTACATGAAAACGTAGAGAGGGCAGTTAAACATGGAGCTAAACATGGTTTAACACATACACACACACACACATTGACATACACGCACACACAAACACACACACACTCTCTCTCTCTCTCTCTCTCTCTCTCTCTCTCTCTCTCTCTCTCTCTCTCTCTCTCTCTCTCTCTCTCTCTTTTTCTCCCTCCCAGAAATAGCAGTATGTGGTTACTTTCAAAATGTAATGCAGATCCTCATTATGTTTTTGATGCTGGTAGTTTCATGTTCTTGCTTTGACGTTCCAAGGCACAACACACAGAGTTGGAAAACAACTGACGCGTGGTTTCCCTGAACTTACTTCCCAAACTGTAATAAACGAAAAAGTTGAACGTGTTGCTAACGCCTGAGGACAACTGGAAAAACCTTCGAATAACCCAAGCCAGGTTATCATAGCGACCCCCTAAGCCCAGCTCGGGGACTATAATTAAAGACACGCACATGAGAATGGCCGGCACAATGCACACAAGGAACAAAACGGAAGTGCCAATAATCACGCGAGTTATCGCCAAGTCTCGCGAACTGACAGCATCGGAAGCAGACGACACTGTTTGTCGCCACTGAGTCAGTTTCCTTAATTTGACGGCGGTAATAACCGTACATATCAATACCCCGAGAAAAGATACCCCGGAAAAGAGTAAAACGTTCACTGTGCCGTAGGAAATATCCAGAATGTACTTGTATCGTAAATAGAACTCACTAGGGTAGCTCGTGTAATACACGCTGTTGTGGTCAGGGTCAAACACGCACAACACGCTGTGCTGAACCCCGCCCATGAAGACGTGGTATCCACCGATGACCAGCACCATTGTCCACAGTATAATTACAGTGGATTTAGTGGACATGAAACTTTTCACCAGCAGTGGCCGAGTGACGCACAGACACCTCTCCAGAGCGACCACACAGTACACCATCTGAGAGGACATCTGCAAACCGTGCAGACCAACCACATAATACCGGATGAAAAACTGAGCTGAAGGTCCTAACTCTCCCCATTTTCCAATCACGAACATGTACAACGCATCGCTTCCGTAGGAGAAGGCTACAGAAATGCTCAACAGATCCAGCAATGACAGGGTGAAGAGACAGGCGTTGATTCTTTCCCGGAGGCCATGTCTGTAGAACACTATCATGTTGATGACGTTGGTGCTGAAGGAGACGAGGAACAGCACTGGGAAACATATCCCCATGAATACAGTGTTGACGATGTTGTCCACTTGTTTGGACACAATGTTGTGCTCGTTGTCCCAGGGGAGGAAGGGGAAGACATTTATGGCCACACAGCCTTCAGGCACAGACACCACGCTGCTGGTGTTCGTTGAAGACGTAGTACCGTCAGAAATATTATGGTGTGTACCGTTATGCAGAAACAGTGACTTCTTTAAAAATGACATACCAATAACTTATTTTTCTTCAGTTTCACCGTTTTGGGTTTTGGCGGTGGTGGTGGTGGTGGTGCTGCTGCTGCTGGTGCTGTTGTTGTTCCTGCTGCTATTGGTTGTTATATGTGGTTTAGTGTAGGATCCTTTTTTTTGTCTTTTTTTCTTTTTTTCTTCTTTTTTTTTTTTGGGGGGGGGGTTGTGTGTGTTTTTGTTGTCTGCTTGTTTGTCTTTTGTGTGATAAATATCTTTAGTTTGTCATAAAATAAACATCACGAATATGTTGCATTACTCTTTTCTGCGATATAAGACAGGGCAGATTCTTCAAAATTCCGTGACCCTACCTGCGGATTCGCGAAAAAGTTAGCATCTGGTGTTTTTGGAAAGTTAAATGACTGCAAAACAAGATCAAATGGGATGCCCTTCAGAAAAGGGCCCAGGATTTTTTGTAGAGCCTTCCAAAAAACATGGCCGGTTTTGGAAAGGGGACACGCTAGGGGAAACGCTAGCCGAACAGAAATTGCTCCAGTTTTGTAATGCAATTCTCACAAACTGAAACAAAAATGTTTTTCATTAGATCAGCACCAGCCCAGAGGAAATGGAGACTGCCAAATATTTTTTTAATTGAAACAATGGCAATTTGTTTATGTTTGTTATCAGGTGGTATTAATTTAACTGGATTTCAATTTTTGTTTCATTCAGAATGATGTAGAAGTCTGATCATGGAGCCTGTCTGCAGTCTCCAGAGACCTTTTCAGCTCCTCGATTCAGAGGAGTGTATTATCTGCCAGCAGACAAAACAGGATATCAGAAGAACAGGCGAGCAAAGATTGTCAACTCTGATCAATGCGGCAAAAGCAAGAGACAGACTTGATGATACAGCCAACAAGCCTGCAATAGATCGAATTTTCCACGTTTCTGCAGAGGGTCTGGAAGCCAGTCAGCTGTGGTGGCACAAAGGTTGCTATTCGTCATTCACTAGCAAAACAAAACTTCAAAACCTAGAAAAGAAAACAAAAAGATCCAGCCTACGAGACAGTGAGCCAAGCACTTCAACAACAGTGTTAAGAAGTTCCACCACATCTGTCGATTGGAAAGCTTGCATGTTCTGTCAAGATTCAACGGTGAAAGGAGAACTGTCCTCTGTGACTACGTTTAAAATGAGTGACAAAATTTTGAGTTCAAGGCTGGGAACTTTGTTGTCAAGCGTTCTCAGCATCGCTTCAATCAAGTGGACCCGGACCAAAGCCAGGAGTGGCTGAACGGAGTTGGCAAGAAAGCAGGAGGAATCATTGGCATCACGAAGACAACCTCAGCTCTCTGCAGGTGGGCTCTGTCCTTCAACCTGCGATCCCATCTGTCAATGGAAACCAGATTTGCTTTTGGACTTGGATCTGGCGATGACTGCATCCACAATGAAGCTACCAGAAGCAGAAAGAAAGTGGACACCAAGGATGAAGATGCTTTGTTGACAGTCTTGAGGAGATTTGGTCTGTTCTCCAAGGACTCACCCAAGACATTGCAGAACATCGCGACCAACGATCTTGCCACTCCTGATATTGAAGGTGACTTGTTGGAAGCTGCTGAGAAAGGTCAAAGCCAACTAGAAGCATTTGTTGAGGAGCGACTGCTACCGTGTGAGGAGAGGAAAGCTGCATTCAGAAACAGCTTGAAAAGGAACAAGTATCTGACCTTGTCCTCCTTGTATGAAGTGCAACAGTCAGATGCCACAACTGGAAAGGCAAAAACAATCAGAGCAGACCGGACCACCTTGCAGCGCGTCATAGCTGCATATGAAGTAGGTCGTGCAGTTGACCTTGACAAAATTCTCACACATGAACTGTTTGTGGTATCCTTGGCTTTGGCTGAAGTCAATGGACAACTCCGTACAGGATCCAAGGCAAACCTTGCTGATGTTCTGACTGTAAGACAGCAAAAACATTCGGAGACTTTGCAGATGTTTTTGTTGAAACTGTTCTTCAAAGTGGAGCACAGTTCACACGGATTGACGTCTTGCTTGACAGGTACTATGACACGGTCTAACAAAAGCGGCACGAGAAAACGCCGTGGAAAGAACACAGTTGCTGTCAGAAGGCCTGTTGACAACAGGGATGTACCTCTTCCTACAAAGTGGGACAACTTCATGGCTCATAAGGACAACAAAGCAGACCTTGCTCGCTTTCTATCACAACAGCTGATCCTTCGAGCAAGAACCAACAAGACAATTGTTGCCTCAGGAGGCTTCAGCAATGAAGAGAGGGTGGAATCTTCTGACCCAGCAGTTGATGTGGAGAGCTTGGAGGCACAGCATGAAGAAGCAGACACAAGAACAATTCTACACTGTACAAGGAGCACTGCTTCAAGCATTGTTGTGTCAGCGAGGGACACAGACATTCTTATGATGCTGATTGCGTTCTTCCACATGATGACATGCCAGAAGGTTTGGATGAAAGCTGAGACTGCAAAACGAAGGAAATTCATCCCAGTCCATGCCATTGTGGAGAGTTTACAGATGGACACTGAAATCCGCCAGCTGCTGCTCGGATTTCACGCCCTTACTGGGAGTGACACCACATTATACATCGCTGGACATTCAAAGAAGACATGCTGGAACGACTTCAATGAGCACCATGATCTGTTGAAAGGTCTTGGTGACAATCCGGTGCTCACTGATGAAACAGTTCGGAATGCAGAGGCATTTTTCTGCAAAGTGTATGATGGTCAAACAGCAGTCACCAGCATCAATGAACTACGCTCAACCATGTTTGTCAAGGGACTTACAACAGAAAAGCTCCCACCTACCCAGGATGCACTCTTGCATCACATCAGGCGCAGCCACTACCAAGCTTTGGTCTGGAAACAGGCCCACCTCCAGCATCAACTACCACCACCAGAGACAATGGGGTGGACCATGAATGAGGAGGTGTCACTGTTTCCCAAATTGATGTCGCTGCCCCCTGTTCCAAAGGCCTGCGAGGAACTCATCACCTGCAGCTGCACCACCAGATGCAAAACCAACCGATGTAGTTGCAAACGTGATCGCATGCCATGCATGGCATCCTGCAAGTGTGGTGCAAACTGCATGACTAGTGACACTTAGGTGTGTGATCTGAGAACAAGATGAGACTGATGCACACTATCAGGTGTGAGACACTTCAAATATGGGACACTTCAAATATATCTGCTAGTTCCAAACAATTTTCTCAGCCAAAACTAGAAATGATAATAAGAAACAAAAATCAATAAGGAATAAGGCATGCCATCCAAAAGCACCATGAACAGTACCAGAAGCATAAGGTGCATAGTTTCGGATCAGACATGCTTTTTATGTTTCATGTGGGAGTGAGGATGGGGAAATGGTAATTTCTTGTTTCGGTTTTTTTAATAAAATGTCACAGGCAGTGATTAGAAGACCTGATCATCTTTGTTCCTAAGAAAACATAATGAAAAAAAGAACTTTGGTTCTGTTCTTTTTGCCTTTGAAGCTTCACACATGTGGGCAGCCAGCCAAATGTGTAATGTCAGAGACAGAGTGGGTAACTTTATTTTATTTTTATTTTATTTGAATAAATGTGGACAGAGACAATGATAAGAAGATCTGACCTTTTCTCACATTAAATGCTGATGAACAGAAGGTATTTTAGTTCTGTTCTTTCTGTCTTTGGATTGACATTATGAGAAGATGGTAGATGAAAATGCATATTTGGTTAAAATAACGGCAAAAATTAAAAAAAAGTGGTAATAACAGGAAAACGGTAAATGATACAAAAGAGCATCCCATAAAATCTGATTCAGCACCCCTTAATTATGTAAGAAAAGTACATGAAGTACTT
>CM065695.1:40670666-40673166 GCA_017654935.2 Phymorhynchus buccinoides | reverse complement strand
CTACAACTCTAACAAACTTGCTGAAAATTTTATTATATGCTGACGACATTGCTTTATTTTTGCAAGATCAGCATGATTTAGAAAGGGTTCTCAACATAATTAGTAAATTTTCTGATTTTTCTAATCTGGATATTAATAAAAAACAAAACTGAAGCCATGTGGCTGGGTTCAAAGAAACATTCGGATGAAACATTTTTTAACCTAAAATGGAAGACCAGAGTTAAAATAGTTGGAAGTTTTCTCCAACTCCACTCCTGCCTCCACAATTGAGGAAAACTGGTCAACAAGAATAGATAACATACAGAAAATAATGGTATTGTGGTCAAAACGTAATCTGAGTATAAGTGGGAAAATATGTATTATCAAAACATTTTTAGTGTCACAGTTTGTGTATATCATGCAGGCTTTAGTGGTTCCAACGAGTGTTCTTAACAAACTAAACACTCTTTTGTTCAGATTTCTATGGAAGAAGAAATTTTCGAACAAAAGAGCATATGAAAAGGTTAAAAGAGTCGTTGTTTGCAGTGACATAGAAAAAGGGGGTTTAAAAATGATTGATGTCAATACAATGCAGACGTCATTCCTTTTGTCTTGGGCAGTCCAGCTGCTCCAGTCTGAAGGGGAAACATGGTCGATAATCCCTAAGTCCCTCTTCTCTGTCCTTGGCACCAGTTTATCCTGTTTTAAATCAGATGTTTCTTCAACACAATTTGCTGGATTGAATTATATCAAATCCGAATTCTGGAAAAATGTATTAAAAATATGGCTAGATAATGTGACTAAGCTTAAGAACGGCCCTCGTGATACATTATTTTTTTTAAACCATGACTGTTTATGGAATAACTCACGATTAATGTACAGACAAAAATGTTTGTTTTTTAAAGAGTGGGCTTCTGCTGGCATCTCTCTGATTTCAGATATGGTAGTTGACGGTAATGTTTTGTCCTTCGAATATGTATGTGAGAAGGTAGGTAATAAGCCAACTCGTCAATTTGAATATAATGCAATATGCACAGCCTTGCACTCCCGTTCAGCCGAACAAATGCTTCGTTTACATTCTACCGAAGATAGGAATATAATCACACCTCGCGTTAAAATCACTCCTCAAATCATTCGACATCATCTGACGACATATTCTACTATTCAACCATGCGCTCTAAATTTCTGGCTACGTAAATACAATATCGTTCTTACAGAACATCACTGGTCAATTGCACGCATTTCTACTAAAGAAGAAAGACTAAGACTCCTACACTGGAAACTACTTCATAATATCTATCCCACAAATATTCTTCTCTATAGAATGGGTCTCAGAAATAATACTCTTTGTACTTTCTGTAACGAAACTGATTTCATTGAACATTTCTTTTTCAAATGTTCTAGAATAGAGAAAGTGTGGAAAACGTGCACTGACGTAATCTTCAAGGAATCCAACCAACAAATATCTCTAACAGAAACTGATATTCTATTTGGATACATGCCAGACAAAGGCAAAACACCGTTTGTTCGATATGTAAATCATATAATTTTAATTGCTAAAATGGTGATTAGTAAATTTCGGTATGGCATTGGTTATGACATTACAACCCTTTTTGAAAAAGAACTAGATATACGGAAAACATTTTTAAATCCATAACTAAACTCTCTCCCCCCCCCCCCCCCTCTCTCTCTCTCTACGAGCGCGTGCGCGCACACACACACGCGCACTCACACACACAAGTGCACGCTCACTCGCGCACACGCGCACACGCACACATTCACACACGCACGCACGCGCGCTCGCGCTCACACGCACACACGCACGCACGCGCACACGCGCACACACAAACACACATACACCCTGTTTTCTCTGTTTTCCCGTTTGTTTGTTTAGATCCCCCCCCACCCTTTTTTTGATGAAGTTTCATTCTTCTTTTTTTGTTTTGTTGTTTTTTTTTTTTTTTTTTTTTTTGTTTGTTTGTTTGTTGATTCTGTTTCTTTAAAGATTATTTTCTTCCATAGGCACATCTTTTTTTATGGAAACAGTTGTACTTATATCTAGAGGCATTAAGTTGTAGATTTATTGATGAATTAATTCTATTAATTAATTTAATTATTTATTTACCATTCTACTAATTTTTGCATATGTTTTGTTAATGTTTGTTGAAAAAAAAAGGTAAAAAAAAAGAAAACAAATTGGAAAAAAATTGTGGTTGATCTCCAGCAACAGCAGCGAGGTGTGTTTTGTATTAGTAAAGAGAGATAGAGCGGTGTTATCATGTGTTTTGTATTAGTAAAGAGAGATAGAGCGGTGTTATCATGTGTTTTGTATTGGTAAAGAGATAGAGCGGTGTTATCATGTGTTTTGTATTGGTAAAGAGAGATAGAGCGGTGTTATCATGTGTTTTGTATTAGTAAAGAGAGATAGAGCGGTGTTATCATGTGTTTTGTATTAGTAAAGAGAGATAGAGCGGTGTTATCATGTGTTTTGTATTAGTAAAGAGAGATAGAGCGGTGTTAT
>CM065695.1:40655666-40663166 GCA_017654935.2 Phymorhynchus buccinoides | reverse complement strand
ATAACACAATGTTATAATAGTGGTGTCTAAAATAAGATTCGGGTCGTCAAATAGACCAATTCCAATTGCAAAGATCATATTTTACCACTTAGTAAAGCAAAGTGGGGGCCATAAAATTACCAAGTAACTCCAAAGACTATAAATCATAAAATGTTGTGTATAAAACAATGTTGGTGTCTATGACTTTCATAAGATCAAAAATTCAATTTCTAGAAATCGAAAAATACTTTACTAGGTTAAGACGACATGAGAAGATGACAATAAAATAATCCTTAGTGATGAGTTGAAAGTGGCGTCAAAAATAAAGAAAAATGGCTTTTCGTTGGCTGTAAAATGTGAACTACAAAACATAAAATTATAACTTTGGTGTAAAAGATGTGTGGAGTCAAAAATGTGTTCAGGAATGTATAACAATATTTGAACACGTTCCATTTTCGAAATGTTGGTATCCAAGATGGCGATTAAGGTACCTCCACTTATATGTTATTTGAAGGCATGATGCATAAACATGTAAAATCGATAGGATTTCTTATGGATTTATAAAACATGGTATTGGCGTCCATGAGTACCACACCTATCTATGGTCTTGTTCAATAATAACTAACAATCTGGTGATGTTTTCCCTCAAAGGGGATCTAGAGAAACGGACACTTTTTGATTGTAAAAATTGAGACCAAAGGTTAGACCTATCTGGATGTTCGTTATAATTATTTAGATTGCGCTTACATTACATAGCATTCAATTACATAACAGTACAACTATCATCTTCTTCGTCGTTCCCTTTTCTTTATTCGGCATTATGAGGATAATGTAATCAAGATTGCTTAACAATTTTTGTTCTCCAATTTTGTTCATTATTATCAATCTGTTTGAATGCAGTCTCCATTTAGTCAGTTGATTGTGTGTTGCAAATTAAATAAAGGAGCGCGGCATAAGCTTTGAGCTTGTTGTCGCTCTGAATGTATTCTTGTGTGACTGTTTTGAATTGGATTGAATGATCTATACACACATCTTCGTGAGGTTGGGCACGCACGCACACATAGACACATACACGTGTGTGTGTGTGTGTGTGTGTGTGTGTGTGTGTGTGTGTGTGTGTGTGTGTGTGTGTGTGTGTGTGTGTGTGCGTGCGTGCGTGCGTGCGTGCGTGCGTGCGTGCGTGGGTGCGTGCGTGCGTGCGTGCGTGTGTGTGTGTGTGTGTGTGTGTGTGTGTGTGTGTGTGTTGGTGCGCTTTGAAGGGCAACATTCAAAAGCGCTGATTTCTGAACCTGATATGTTTCAAAAGCGCGTATAAACCCATGATGCGAAAGCGCGGAGGGTGACCTACCAGGAAATGAGTGTGGAGCACGGGAGACACGAGAAATGCAACTCGGCCAGCTGTTCATGACAAAAATCAGCAACGGTGTTACAGGCTAGTTTGTCACAATGGCACTTGTTTCTTATCATGGTGTGACACACCACATAAACATAAACATAAACACATCTCTCTCTCTCTCTCTCTCTCTCTCTCTCTCTCTCTCTCTCTCTCTCTCTCTCTCTCTCTCTCTCTCTCTCTCTCTCTCTCTCTCATTGGGCGTTCAAGGTAAAAACTGTTTTATCAAAGCATGGTTTTGGAATTGTATGGTTAACTCAAGAAGTAGGCAGTGAACAACAATTTATTTCTGAATTTAAAGATAGAATTATTTGTTCCTATAAGCAAAATTGGCATTCAGATATGGAAAGTAAAGAAAAGTATAGATGGTTCTTTTCATTCAAAAGTATATTTCAGGCAGAAAGGTTTTTACGTGTAATTACAGAGAAATGGCATAGGATAATGTTTGCTAGATTTAGAGTAAGAACCCTAGGCTTTCATGCAAACAAAAGATGGTTCGATTGTGGTACATCTACAGAACACCCATGTCCTTTATGTGGCCATATTGTGGATGATGAGAGTCATTCTTTGTTCAATTGTGTTGCATACAATGAGGTTCGAAAAAAATGTTCATTCTTTAAATCAGATATTGCTAAAAGACAAGATGTAGCTTTTATTCTATCATCAAATGATGACCAGGTAATTCAGTCTGTTGCAAAATACATTGCAGAGGCTATGAAAATAAGAAATAAGTAAAGCTTTCTTTTCTAATAAAGAATCGTTTTGAGTGCAAATATACATGTATATAGGGTAGCAATTAAGTTTGGGTGGTCGACCAATAATACACTTATTTTAAAAGATCGAACTCTTTCTCTTCTCTTTATTATAAAACACAAAGGAGGAAATCCTAGAAACAAGAGATTAGATCAGTTTTTTTGTTTTTTGTTTTGTTTTGTTTTCTTTTCCTTTTTTCTCCTCCATTTGATTTTTGGTCACACGGAAATGGAACGATATAAGCATTAAGTAATGTTTTTTGTTGTTTCCATCTACCTTATTATTTTTAAATGGACTTAATTGTTTTGATGTTGACAATGGCCATTTTGTATTGTATACTCTCCCCCCCTTGTCATAAGACCTATGTTGGTAATGACAATAAATATCAAATTGTCAAATTGTCAAAACTTCTCTCTCTCTCTCTCTCTCTCTCTCTCTCTCTCTCTCTCTCTCTCTCTCTCTCTCTCTCTCTCTCTCTCTCTCTCTCTCTCTTTGTTTGTATCCAATGTATGTTTTGAACCTAAGAAACAAACTCAATTACTTTAACTTTAACTTTACGATATCTTACAAGTTAGTCAGTCTGCCAATAATTCACGCGAGTCCTTAACTAGGGGAATGAGGAAGTGCCAATAATATAATCACCGCGAGTCATCGCCAAGTCTCGCGCGAAACTGACGCGGGCACCGGAAACAGACGACACTGTCTTGTGCGCCATTGAGGGGTCGTTTTTCCTTAATTCGAACGGCAGGGTTAAAGGTTCGGGTTTAATCTGTAATAGGCAGTCGGGGTAATTTCATAGTGTTGGTAATAACCCGTACATTTATAATAAAAAACGTACATATCAATACCCCGAGGGAAGAGGAGGAAAAGATTACCCCGGAGACGAGTGGGTAAAGCGTTCAAGCCGCGTAGGGGAAATATCCAGAATGTTGTACTGTGTCGGAAAGTAAATGAACTCCACTAGGGTGAGTAGTAGGTATAGTTCGTGTAATACACGCTGTTATGCTCAGCGTCAAACACGCACAAAACGTTGTACTGAACCGCGCTTATGAAGACGCGGTGTCCAGTGATGACCAGCACCATTGTACACAGCATAATTACAGTGGATTTAGTGGACATGAAACTTTTCACCAGCAGTGGCCGAGTGACGCACAGACACCTCTCCAGTGCGACCACAAAGTACGCCATCTGTGAGGATATCAGCAAACCGTGCAGACCAACCAAGAAATACCGGATGAAAAACTGAGCTGAAGGTCCTAACTCTCCCCCTTTTCCAATAACGAACATGTACAACACATCACTTCCGAAGGAGAAGGCTACAGAAATGCTCAACAGATCCAGTAATGACAGGGTGAAGAGACAGGCGTTGATCCTTTCGTGGAGGCCGTGTCTGTAGAACACTATCATGTTGATGATGTTGGTGCTGAAGGAGATGAGGAACATCACTGGGAAACATATCCCCATGAATACAGCGTTGACGATGTTGTCGAATTGCTTGGACACAATGTTGTGCTCGTTGTCCCAGGGAAGGAAGGGGAAGACATCTGTGGCCACACAGCCTTCAGGCACAGACACCACGCTGCTGGTGTTCGGTGTTGAAAAGGGCACGTAGTCGTGCACAGTAACCGTCAGAAATCGTCAGAAAATAAAAATAAAGCCCAGAAAATATCATTGTGTGTATGTACCGTTATGCAGAAGAAATTCAGTGACCTTTTCTTCAAAAAGGACATTACAATAACTTTTTTTTGTCCAGTTGCACCCGTTTTGGGTTTTGGTGGGACTGTGCGTCGGTTAGGTGGTGTGCTGCTGCTTGGTGTTGTTGTTCCTGCTCTGCTATTGGGTGATTATATGTGGGTTTAATAGTAATAATAATCATAATAATAATAATAATAATATACTAATAATAATAATAATAATAATAATTTACAATAGCGCACTGCTCCACCAGACGTGGAGCTCCATGCGTTTAACAACAACAAAAATTAAAAAGCAAGAAATTCAACAACAAAAAAAATAATCGCTCACACACATGCAAATAGGCATACACATACACACACCAACCCCCACCCACACATGCACGCAGGCACGCACATACGCACACATACACACACGCGCGCGCACACACACACACACACAACACACGCGCACGGCACGCACACACACACAGACACACACACCTATTACCATCACCACCACTCACCCCACCCAAGAACACAATACATAATACAATCAGTTTTCTCTCTCTCTCTCTCTCCCTCTCATCACTCTCTCTCTCTCTCACTCTCTCTCTCTCTCTCTCTCTCTCTCTCTCTTCTCTGTCTCTGTCTCTCTCTCTCTCCTCTCTGTCTCACTCTGTCTCTCTCTGTCTGACTCTCTCGCAAAAATCAGTCTCTCTCTCTCTCTCTCTCTTCTCTCTCTTCTCTCTCTCTCTTCTCTCTCTCTCCTCGGTCTCTCTTCTCTCTCTCGTCCTCTCTCACTCTCTGTCTCTCTCTGTCTGACTCTCTCGCAAAAACGTTGATGTAGACATTGCAGTCACACATAGTAAAACTAACATGGGAGGGGGGGGAGAGGCTCGGCGTGGAGGTGTGAGTGAGAATAGAATCAAGAAGTAATGTGGCCTAAAGGTTTGTGATGTAGCTTGAATAGGTGGGTCTTGAGAGCTGATTTGAAACATTGTAAGGACTGGATATGGCGAATTTCGCGTGGTAAGGAGTTCCAAACTGATGGGGCCGAAAAGGAAAAGGAGCGCTCACCAAACATTTTTTGTTCGTGTACTAGGAACACAGAAAAGTTTGGAATCTGAAGATGACCGCAATTGTTGCTTGATGGAATATAGACAGAAAGCATGTCAGAAATGTAGCTAGGGGCATTTCCAGAGAAATAAGAATGACATAGAGTGGAAATTTTGTAGTCAATACGTGCTTTGATGGGAAGCCAATGAAGGGATATCAGGAGTGGTTAAACATAATAATATTTAAAAACCTTGAGGACAAGTCTGGCAACAGAATTCTGGACTTTTTGAAGCTTGCCAATGAGGTGTTGGGGGCAGCCAAGACAAAATTACAATGATCTAATTTAGAGAGAAAAAAGGCGCACAACTAAGTATCACTTAGCAGAATCTAGTGTGAGGATCCCTTTTTTCTTCTTCGTTTTTTTTTTTGGGTGGTGGTGTGGGATTTTGTGTGTGTGTTTTATTGTCTGCTTGTTCTTTTTTTGTGTGATAAATATCTTTAGTTTGTCATAAAATGAACATCACGAATATGTTGCATTACTCTTTCTGCGTTACTAGTATGACAGTCACCATGTCTTCTGGAGCCAAACGGCATGTTACTCAAATGAACCGTGTAAAACAGTCATAAAACTGGTTTGCATTAGAAGTACCTTTTAAAGATGCAGAGAAACAACGAGGGAGGAGGGAGAAACAAAGAGAAAGAAAAAGAGTGTACTTTTTGCCCCTGTGTACGCTTCCATTATTTTCTTTTTCTTTCTCTGGTCACATCTCCAAAGTGTGTACATTTACTTATTTATAAAGAAGTTGGTCACCACCAAAGAAGAAGATGAGCAACTGAACTGGTTTGCCATTGAGCAGATGCAGAAATGACGCAATAAACAGTACATTGCCTTTAGCTTCCGCACTTAATGTCAAGGACACACATGTTGTTATTGTGGTTCCAAAAGTGTTCAGCCTAACTGTGAAGGGTTTAAGTTACATCAAGAAAATTTGACATGCATATGCATCTGTCCTTTGGATAATATATATCATACAAAGCTTGGAAGATGACATCATCAGAGATATGACGTCATTGCACTTTATAGCATCTTATCTTGGGCAACTGCGGAAAATGGAAACAAACCTTCAGTGTAGGTAAGACGGGGTAAAAAGCCCATGTAAAGCAAATCCCATGGGTCACAATTTGCCCAGAAGCCCATGGGCAATTATCTCATGAAATTAAGCAAATTTCAGTTTTCATTTTGCCCATGAGCTTCGTACCCTCCCATTGGGCTTTTTACCCCGTCTTCACCTATACTTACATGATTGTTTGTCTGCAAAAGAAAGGCTTAGATACATGCATGAGGATTTGCTGGATACCAATTGTGAGTATGCTCTTGCATACTCTGCAGTAACAGAAGGCCATTGCCCTACTTTCGCGACCCACGAGAAAGGGAACGTTGAACTTGATTAGCGTGTTTTTGTCAACGGATAAACTCTTTGTGTGTGTCTCTGTGTGTGTGTGTGTGTGTGTGTGTGTGTGTGTGTGTGTGTGTGTGTGTGTGTGTTGCGTGTGCGTGTGCGTGCGTGCGTGTGCGTGCGTGTGCGTGTGCGTGTGTGTGCGTGCGTGCGTGTGTGTGTGTGTGTGTGTGTGTGTGTGTTTGTGTGTGTGTGTGTGTGTGTGTGTGTGTATGTGTGTGTATGTGTGTATGAATGAATGAATCTTTAATTTAATGTCTTTTCACATAGATCGTGATTTTAGACAGCATGCAAACATTTTTTTTTTTGGGGGGGGGGGGGCGGGGAGTGAAGGTAAATAGCATGCATAAGAACGACATATTTAAAAAAATAGTAAAGAAAACCTCTGCAGTAGTCTTCCAATAGTTGATGACAGTATTGCTTTTGCAATTACAGTAATGTCTATTTTTGCGTCATTTAAAATATCCTTGGTATTATCATACTTACGAAAAAAGTCCATATTGATCATTCGATATTTAGAGAGCAATACTGGGCATTCTAATAGTAAGTGATGAATTGATAATCTTATCACTACAAAGACAGTTAGTTTCCAAGTATTTAGTTTTCCATTAATTGAGTCGTATCTTGTACACTAAATTAACTATCGATCTACTGTGCATACAAAATGTTAGATCTAAAGTCAGATGATTTGATGTAAGGTATAGTTCTTCCATACAGTACATTTTCATGTGTTGATAAAATGCAATTTCTCATTAGAACCAAGTTAGAGTTTATTAAAGCCCCCCTCTTTTTGGGCACCTCTATCAGCAACTTCTTTTTCCCAAAAGAGAGTCCCACAATGAGATGGCCAACCCATCAAAAATTAAATGCCAATTACCTTTGTGCAACAATACAATGATCAACTGTTATTAATTTCAAGACAATGATCGTTACGTAGGAGTTTTACTGTTTTTTTACTATTTTGTTTAGAGTTTGTAAAACTGGATTTGAATGGAATCCCCCAAACTACCTAGAAACAAACTAAAATGTATTAAATTGAATATGGTAATCATAACAAATTCTTAAAGTCTAACAATATTCTAAAGCTAAAGCTCGCATTATTGCAATATAATTCAGAAAATAAATATTGAAATGCCTTTGCCTAAATAGAATATGACTTTTCTATTCATAAAGTGATGGAATAACA
>CM065695.1:40640937-40655166 GCA_017654935.2 Phymorhynchus buccinoides | reverse complement strand
GTTAAAATTCATGCATTTTAGGCTCAACTGAGCAATTGGATAAAAACAATCCGTGTTTGTGCTCGGGACGAGCTTTATTATTAAAATTCTTGACAGGCAGAAGCCTGTGTTCAAGCTAATATACAGTTTAAAAAAACTTTTCAAAAAAGTTATGAAAAAGTACAAGTTATTCTTTTATTTCCTTTTTGTATATGTACATTTTTTATATAAGGCTATCCTATTAGGTTTTGGTCCCTTGGGACCAAACACAACTAATAGTTACCTAGAGGTTTTTAATTATAAATTTATTTGATACAGAGACAACTGTCAAAAAATTTTTTGGCCAAAAAGCTATTAATATTAATATGTACATTGTTATTATGTACACAACTTTTACAGACAAACTGTTTAAACTTTTTACAAGTAACGTTATTGTTTAATATTTAAATTATAACTAAGTTGAATTTTTAAACTATGTTAAAGTTTTAACAAGTGTTTAGTTTATTTAATATTGTCCATAGGGCAAAGTATAATGTTATTTTCACGTATGTGGATTTATAAAATTTGTGTTAAAAATTTATGTTCTACTCTAGTCAAGCTACGGGACTCAACCCTATAGCTTTAAAATTGTTTTGTTAAAATCTATGTCTTAAAATTGTTTAATATGTTAAAATAAGTTAAGATTTGATAAAAAGGACGAGTTTATAACTATTAAGGTTCCATAGTTATATTAAAAGTTGCTATTAAAATCTAGTTTGTTTTATGTATATTTTGGTCTTACCTGACCATATGTGATTTAGTTATTTAACTAGATGAAATCTAGTGAGAGGTCATTATTTTATATAAAGTTGTTTATGAGTAGGGGAACATACCGCCAGAGGCCACCATTGTTATAAATAATTTTATGTGTTCCATCTGATCCCAGGGGGGGGGTAGCAACAAAGACTCCCCCGCCCCTGATGTCACGGTGGAATGTGAGATAAGTGAGATTAATAAAAGTTGTTATTTATAATTAAATGGTTTTTAAGAGGATGGTATAAGAGTTGAGGGTGGGGATGGTTAACGACTCCTGTATGCTCGGGACGGAGGGAGGGAGGGGAAGGGACCCCTCCTCTCCGCCCCGAGCAGTGACAGGACACCGCATGGGCAGTCCCAAAAAGGGGGGGGAGCACAAGCGCAAAACGCAACGGTTACGAAAGATACCCCCGTTGTGTGTGCCGGACACCCATCTGCATAGGAGAGGGGTTTTTTAAAAAATAGTGGGCTCAAAAGAGTCACTTCAGCCCATCAGGCACATATTTTAGATAAAAAGGGAAGTGGGGGTAAAGGGGGCGGGAATGCAGACAGGTATACGGCCCGCACACCAGAGGGACTCTATTCCCACCAGTAAAAATAGTTTCAGATTTAAACAAGGTGTTTGAATGACACCTGGCCAATTGCCCCGGCGAGCCAAACTATTGGTGACCAACCTAATTTATGGTGTTTGCTTAAGATGTTCTTTTCGTTATATATTAAGTTATTTTGTTTACATTTGTCTATGACAGGTTGTAGTTCCTTCTTTATCTGATTGCAGGGATAAAAAATATGATTCAGGCTAAAGATTTTTCCACATTTACATGGGGTGTTCCTAAATTTACATCGGATGGAGTCAGTGTAGAATCTGTTGATTCTGCCTTGAATTTTATGGGGAACGGGCAGGTGAAGTCCACCACTGATAAATTTCCTGCACCGGAGTTGGGCTTCTAAATAGGAATCCAATTCCTCAGCCCATCTCCGGTACACACAACGTTTTAGGTGATTTTTAATCTCTGACAGGGACAATTTAATATTTATAAACTGACCCTCAGTGTGTTCAGCTGCCCTTTTGGCTGCCGTATCAGCAAGGTCATTCCCCGTGAGTCCCAAATGGGAGGGAATCCACATAATGGTTAAATCGGTACCTTTAATTCTTATTTGATGAATAAGGTTTTGTATCTCTTGAATGATTTTCCTTCTATTTTTGGTATTATTTTGCAATGCTTGTATCGAGGATAAGGAATCTGTGAGGATTGTCACCTGATACAATGATTTTTGGAACTCGTTTATAAAAAAACAGGCCTCAAGAATTGCCCAGAGTTCTGCACTAAATATTGAGATTTTTGAATTTAGTTGAAAGGATTTAGTAATCTTGAGGGCTGGAATAGTAAAAGCGCACCCTATTTGTGAATCGGAGATCTTAGAACCGTCTGTATATATTAATAAATGATGTTTAATTTCGGAAACTTTTTCTTTGGCAGCAACTGAAAGTAGATTTGGTTGGTTTGATTTTGAGTACATTTGGTGTAAAGCAGTGTCAAAGTGTGCTGATTCCCATTCCCAATGTGGGATAGGGAATTTTGGATGAGTTTCAATATCATCTATTTCCAGGCCCGCCATGGAGAGCATTTCCCGGGAATAGTCTAATGGGTTGCAAACTTTTTGTGCAATAATTGGTTTTTGTTGTTGAAAGGATGGATGGTTATAAAAAGGGTCTTCAAATTCTTCCTTAAAGCTTTCTATAGAAAAATGATTGGTTGCATATAGTCTTGTAAGGAATGTAGAAGTGTTTAGTTTCATAAGATGTTTTATTGGAATCCAACCTATTATTCCGTAAATCAGGTTAGTATTTGCAAACTTTGGAACGTTGAGGGCAGCTTTTAGAGCTTTTAGCTCTATTGTTTGTAGTTTATTTACTAGATTATCTGTGATGTTATGGAATGCTTCCATCCCATATGTTAGGCGACTGCGGACTAGAGCTTGTGTTAAAAGAACAAGAAACTTGGAGTTTTGAGCCCATGTCTGGGAAGAGATGATTCGAATAAAATTGGTGCCTTTTGTAGCTTTTGGGCAAAGGTGGTCAATATGTGGGCTCCAGTTAAGACGTGGAGTGAGAACCACCCCTAAAAACTTGACTTTATTAGTCATTGATTTTGGTTGGCCCAAAATGTTAATATTGATATTTTTTTGGATTAGACTATGGCGAAAACACATGAACTCGCACTTGTCCGGGGACAGGGAGAATCCATTTTTCTGTAAGTAGTCAATGATAAGATTAGTATTAGTTTGATGGTTTTGTAGGTATATAGCTAGAGCTTTTGAACTTTTTGTGAATGCTGACGACCAGATGGCTATGTCGTCAGCATACATAGAAATTTGACAATTTTTGAGTTTTAATTTGGAAATATCATGAATCATGATATTGAAAAGAGTTGGGGCTATGATGCTGCCTTGGGGGACCCCCATGTCAATTTGATGTATTTTTGACACGGAGGACCCCACTTTGACTCTTAAAGCACGGTTATTTATGAAGTTTTGTATAAAATTAAACATATTCCCGTGAATACCGAGACTGCTGACTTTATCTAGAAGCCTCCCATGCCAAACGGAGTCGTACGCCCCTTTGATGTCAAAGAAGGTGGCGAGGACTTTCCTGCGTCTCGCAAAGGCCTTTTTGACATAGGAGGTTAATCTTATAACTTGTTCCATGCAGCATCTATGTTTTCGAAAACCTGCCTGGAATTTGGGAAGAACGTTATTTTTTTCCAAATAGAAATCAAGTCTGCTTTTTACGATACGCTCGTAAATTTTACCCAGATGTGGGGTGAGGGAAATGGGGCGGTAGCTTGCGGGGTCCCTAGCCGGTTTTCCAGGCTTAGGGATCCCAACTACCTGTGCCTCCTTCCATGCATTTGGGATTTCGCCCTCAGCCCAACATCCGGAGTAAAAATGGTGCAAGACTTTGAGAAAAGATGGGGGCAATTTCTTTATAATTGTATAGGAGATAGGGTCATCTCCTGTTGCTTTATTTGTCTTCCTAATCATATTAATGGCGGCAGCAAGCTCGGTAATCTTTAAGGGAGCATTGATGGTATGTGAATTGTCATTAGACTTTTCAAAACAATAGTTTACTTTACGTTTGTCCCGTTGAAAAACAGGCAAATGTTTTGTTTGGCTCGCCTGGGCAAATCGACTGGCCAGGACATCAGCGGTATCTGAGTCAGCAGCTGTTAACTCATCCCCATCTAGGACACGCGTGTTAATACTATAGCCTTTGTTTTGGACCCTCTTTAACTCATTCCATGCTGGCCAGTTGCTTCCCTTTGCAAGCGTTCTGTACTGGCCGATTTGCATAGGTTGCCATTTTCTAAATAATGGTAACAGATACAAACGTGAGGCAATATGTACACAATATACAGTACTAACACCTGCAACAGTTTCAAAGCATCCACTTGATTAGTTTTGATTTGTGATATTTTAAAATAAATGCATGTTTTGTCAAGCCAGGCACACTCATAATAGCGAAAATATAATTTTAAGGTCCCAAAATAACCGGCAGCCGTCAGTTCGGAGGCATGAATGAAACGTAGTAGTAGCCTCTGCCTGAAGCACGCAGACTGTTAACCTAACTGAATTTTTAAAACATGCGATATCCCGTTACCTTAGTAACGAGGCGTTGTGCGCTGCCCTGCGACGAGAGCGCAGGTTAGTTAGAAAGAGTTAAGCGTTTCCACGCCTTGCCTAGGTCCTTAAAGTCAATAATGTCTTCCTTATTAAAATAGTTTAGTTTAGCTTCGTTTATCAAATCGTCACATTCTTTTTCTGCTTTTAGTTTTTCGTCAAAGTTTGGTTTAGTAGGATGTAGGTCAAAAGTGTTATATTTACGTTTTTTGTTTTTAATTGCTTTTTTAATTTCCTCGTTCCACCAAGGCTTACTATGGGGTTTTGAGGGTGGTATTGTTGTAGGGATAGCTAAATTTGCAGCTATTAGAATCTTTTTTCTGATGTTATCATAGTAAACTTCTCTGTTTAGATCATTGAGGTCTTCAATTGTGTGTTTAGAAAGCAAGGATTGAAATAAAGGCCAATTAGCTTTTTCGAAATTAAATTTAGGTTCAGGTGGTAAATTGGTGTTGTTTGCTGCTAAATTCAGTTGTATGGAAATAGGTTTGTGGTCAGAGTGAAGAGGGTCCGAAAAGGTATACCATTCGTGATTTATCAATAAATTGGGACTGGCTAAAGAAAGATCGATAGCTTTTGGATAAAAGTGAGTAGAGGCATCTGGATAATATGTGGAAGAGCCATCATTTAGTAGAATTAGTTGTGAGTCGTTAATTTCGTTGTAAAGGGAAGTGTCAGAGTATGTTTTTGTGCAGAAAGGTTCCCAGCTGATGTGGTGAGCATTGAAATCACCAACAATCAGCCAGGATTTTTCTGCAGACAGATTTGAAAGCCAGTTAGAGATAGGCACTTTTGAGTATCCTTTAGGATAATAGATGTTTAAAATGTTGATGAATTCGTTATTAACTTTAGTTTGAATCATTGTGGAATAACGCAGACCTATTAAATTTCCTTCTGGAGTTGGAACTTCAATGTAATTTAGAGATTTATGAATATAGGTGGCTGTAGAAATCCTATCTACTTTGTTACTAACAGTTGGTGGATAGTAATATCCAGTAATGTTGGGAAGTTTTCCATATGTTAAACGAATGGATTGCAGACAGAGTATTTGATAAGAGATTTGTGAATTGGCTAGGAACTGAATTAAATAATCTTGTGTGGTGTTTAGGGAACGACAGTTCCACTGCAGTACATTAAGTCCTTCGTGTAGGGTTGTGAAAAGAAGAGGATTTTAAGACTAGTCAGATATAAAGATTAAGGTAGGACTTTGGGTTTCGCTCTCTGCGAACCCAATCTGTGTCTTGTTGTCTGTGGTGCTGGAGAGGCACCACAGGCAATCTCTGCCAGTTGCATAATATTTAGAGCATTTCTTGGATCTATGGGGAGGTCATCAGTGTCTGTGATTAAAGAGGACAAATCCTCAATTAAGTTCTTTGGCTGATTCGAAGTTCTGGCTTGTGCCAGACTTCGTAAGATACGGGTTATGAATGATTCTTTTATGGATTTGTTTTCTTCTTTAGGAATATTAAGGTTTACTAGTTGAGAGGTTGTTGTGTGAGTTTGTTTTGTCAGTGTATTGTCAATGTGTTTGGTTATAGTCGTCATTATTGTTTCAGTCATTTTTGTCAGTTGTTTAGAGATCATTTCTTCAACTTTTTCCTCAGTGATTTGTTCTGAGTTTCTGTGTGATCTTTTTCTTTTTTTCTTTTTTTTCCGTTTCTGGGTTGAGGGTGAAGAGGTGATCACCTCCGCCTCCCCCGTGTCTTCCACATGTGAGTGGTCTAGGGGAGCCGGAGCAGGTTGATCTTTAGGCTTTGTTGTGGGTTTATTACCTCTGGCCCTACTGGCGTATGAGTCAGCCGACCCCCCAAGTGGGATTGGCTGAACTCTCCAGCTAGGGTCCACTGTAGGAGTGTTTGTTTTTGGTTGTTTTTCTTTTAGCTCTTTTTCTGACTGCAAAGTTTCTTTTGCCCTCCTGATGGCCTCACTGTAGGGCAAGAAAGCTTCTCCTCTGATTTTATTGGCCCTCAGTCTCAGCTGATACTGAGGGCATCCTTGATAGGCGGCAGAATGTCCGCCGCCACAGTTGACACATTTCTGACTTTGGTTGCATTGTTGTGCTGAATGTCCAGGGGCAGAGCACCTGGTGCAAATTTCCACTTTCGCTCTGCATTGGTTGGGACCGTGCCCATACCGGGCGCACCTGCGGCACCGTCGCACCGGGGCCACGTATGGCGCCACAGGGAACTCCTGGGCATCGATCTTCACCAGTGCAGGCAGTATTGGTTTTGTAAAGATGATTTTGATGGCACGAGATTCTGTGCCATCTCTGTTATTTAATCTTTGAATAGATTTAGCATTTGGAATGTAAGTCTTGAGGTCTTCGAGATCTTCTTCGAAGGGGATAGGCTTAATTACCCCCTCAGTGGTGGCCTCAGGAACGGTACATTTAATATTTATGGATGAGATTGATGTTAGTTTTGCCAGTTTATATTGTTGAGAGGCCGATTTACAGCCAATCAACCATCGGTTTCCATTTAGTGGCCTCTGGCTGAGGATGTCCCCCACGTTGTTTCGGAAAATTTTCATGTTTGTTGTGGGACCCAGTGCCCTGAAGGTAGCCGTGCCTGTGCATAGGTCCTCCAGGATCACTGGGTACTCCAGAAAGATAGGTGGGATTGTGTTTTGTTGACGAGGGGGGGGGGGGCGTCTTCGCTGTTGACGAACTTCGATGAAGTCCCCACCCTCATCTGAATCAGAGTCCAAATCTGTTTCTTTATTGTTTTCTCTGGGAGATCTTTGGGGCCCCAAATCGAAATAGGCTCCTCTATCAAGGAGGGAGCCTTGGGCGAATCCTGTTTTTTTTCTTGTTGGAGAGCCTTAGAGGTCATCTCCTGAATTGAACCTGTGACAATTTCGACAGTGGGAGACAAGGGGCTATCATTTTCTGTCTCTTCCATTGATCCCAAATCTTCTTTGTTCTTTTTATCTTTCGGTCCTGTCGTCTCAGGGCTACTTTTTTCTTCATTGGAATGTCTTGATTTTCTTTTAGCCTTTCTTGTTGGAGTTTGATTTAGAACTTCCTTTGTTTTTTTTGTCACAGGTTCTGCCGTGAAAATCGAGTCTTCTTCTGAACTAGTGTCCAGGTAATTGGTCATTTCTTCAGGGTTAGCCATGGTCATAGACCTTACAACAATAATTTAATATTATCTTACAACTATAGTCTAATTTAAAGTCGTTATAGGACAAGCCTAGTGTCCTTCCAAAAAGACCAGGAGAGACACTGAAGTTTCCCCGTGGCCATATTGAAGTAAACAGAGCGTTCTACATTTTCCCTGTTTTGTTTCCCGTGGGAACCAATCAAAATGTTATGGCTCCCGCGAGAACCAATCAGATGTCTACAGGTGTTTACCTAGCTGGTGTCACAGCACTGCTCTGGTTATGACCAAAAACCACTCTCGGTCAGTCTCCTTCAACTGTTAGTTCCTCAGCAAAATCTCCCACTAGCACTCAACAATCTACTTGTCCTAAACCGGTAGAAAACAGTCTTCAAACCTCTCACACCCCCGCTAACAACAAAGAGCAGATACGCACAGTAGTTAAAACTCTTCTCCAACTGCTCAACCCCTCCTCTCCTAAAAATGTAACTAACGTTCAAATTGATTCAGTAATCCAATTGCTGACTTCACTTCAAAGTCCCCCTCAATCCACCTCTCAACATGGGTCAAAACAGTAAGAATTCAAAACACACAGATCTTAATATATTACAATGGAACTCCAGAAGTCTTAATAAACAAATAGACTATCTGGTACATTTTATAGCAGACTCTAAATGTAGATACCATCTTTTGCTTATACAATCTCCTAACTGTCAAGTTCATCAACTCCCCGAGATAGAGGGGTATTTCTACCCCCCTGAAATTTCCCCGGGTTCTACTGGAAAGATATACACAGTTACTTATGTACATCAAACTATTAAGTACGAAACTGCCCCTAGCCCCACAACAAATGTCCCCTCTAAACTATACTCTAATAACATACAAATTAACTTGAATAATCGTACTACTAACTTCCTAAATATGTACTTTGTGAAAGGCTACTTTCAGGTACCCGAACCAGACTGGCTTATAAACCTTAAAAATAATGAGTCATGGTTCATTGCAGGGGATTTTAACGCCCACAATTCAGCTTGGGATTCAGGCCCCCGTACCTACAAAGGGGAAGGTACTTTACTGTTAGAACAAATTAACTCTTCTAATGTAGTCCTGTTGAATGATGGCACCAGTACTAGATTTCCTGATAATCCTAACCACTCCATGACAGCCATAGACCTAACCCTAGTCAGCCCAGATCTGCTCAAAAACTATAATTGGTATGTTCATGCAGACCCTCTTGGCTCGGATCATTGTCCAATAATTACCCAATTAAATGCATCAGTAGACCCTGTAGAAGAAAACACAATTAAGCAATTTAACTATGATAAAGCAGATTGGGCCAATTTTCAGGAATTACTGTCTAAGCATACCATCGAAGACTTACAGGATGATAATATAGAGATTTACTACCATAACATCAGAGAGTCAATTCTAGAAAGCAGTAACCAGACTATTCCAACTTATAAGGCCAATCAAATTGCTACTACTAAAAACAAAGGCTGGTGGAATGAGGCGTGTGCTGAAGCAGTGCAGGCCAAACATTCTGCCTGCACACAGTGCAAGAAGCACCCGGATAAAGATAACCTAATGTGTAAAAAGAAGGCCAAAAAACATAGCGACAAAACCTGTGCAGCAGCCAAACTAGAATTCTTTAAAAAGTCAGCCAACATTATAAACTACAAAGACCTAGGTTCAGCTTGGAAAACACTAAAGAAAATCAAATGTAAAGGTAAAAGACCAGAAACAAAATTTTTAAATGGTAATCAGCTCACAAAAAACAACCAAGAAAAAGCTGATGTTCTGGCCGAGATGTTTGCCAGAGCTAGTCAAACTAAATCCCTACCCAAAGTAGAACAAGATAAGCGTAAACTCACGCCAGAACTTCCTAAGTCCTCTAACAACTTTAGGTCAATAAATGCAACCATAAAACGGGTAGAACTCACCTCTGCTATTCGAAACATTAAAAGTGTCAAAAAAGCCACAGGTGAAGACATAATTTCTTACATCATGATTCAAAAGTTCCCCCCGTCTTTCATTACAGTCCTACATCACTTTTATAATTTTTGTTGGGAAACAGGGGCTATCCCTCAGGCTTGGAAAGAAGCCCAAGTAGTAGCGATCCTTAAAACTGGTAAGCCTGCCAGAGATCCTAAAAGTTATCGCCCCATCTCCCTAACTCCACATCTAGGGAAAATATATGAAAGAATTGCCAAAAATCGTTTAGAAGACTTTTTACAAAAACATGATATCTTACCTAAATACCAAGCAGGATTCCGAAAACACCGTAGCTGCACGGAACATATTGTTAAAATAACCTCCCACGTTAGGAAAGCAATGGCCAGAGGCAAAAGAACTTTGGCCACCTTTTTCGACATAAAAGCCGCCTACGACTCTGTCTGGCGGGGGAGACTTCTACTAAAACTCAATAAGATAGGTATCCAAGGGAACATGCTAAACTTTATTCAATCTTTTCTAACCAACCGAACAATCAAGGTTAGAGTAGGTCAACATCTATCAACTAAACATCAAATAGACATGGGAGTTCCCCAGGGGAGTATTATAGCCCCCATTTTGTTTAACATAATATTACACGAAATACCTAAACTCCCGTTTAAACATTGTAACATTTCCATGTACGCAGATGATATAGCGATCTGGACTAACCCTAAGAATGGAAAAACAAAAAAACAGATTAATAAAGCCCTTAAACAACATCAACATAATGTCGATTTAATAGCCTGTTTTATGCAGGTTCATGGTTTTTACCTTTCCCCAGAAAAGTGTCATTTCATGGTTTTCGCCAGGAAACTGACCCTAAACGATCAGTATAACATCATTATATATGATGAAATTAAAAAACCAGTTCAACAAGTAAGATTCCTAGGTGTTATCCTGTCCTCAAATCTAAACTGGAACGCTCATATTGAACACTTAACCACTAAAAGTACTAATGCTATTAACTTTTTAAAGGTTATATCTCATGAAAACTGGGCTAAAGATCCAAAATTCTTAACTTACCTGGTTCAAGCCTTAGTAAGGAGTAGACTAACCTATGGTATGGAGGCCTTTTACTCACTCCCCAAATATCAACTAAAGAAGTTAGCCTCCTTGGAACTCAGGGCACTCAAATTAGCCCTGGGGATCCCCCCTTACGCTGTAAGCAAGTTAATTTATAGGGATATTGATTGGATTCCCATAGAATATCTTATTAAGCTAAACTGTGCAAAATTTATGGTT
The DNA here is from genome assembly GCA_017654935.2 of Phymorhynchus buccinoides. Lineage (NCBI taxonomy): Eukaryota > Metazoa > Mollusca > Gastropoda > Neogastropoda > Raphitomidae > Phymorhynchus > Phymorhynchus buccinoides. The sequence continues at coordinate 40,644,379 of CM065695.1, read as the reverse complement.
CGCCTTCAGGCAGCAAATGTTTATGGAAAGGAAGAATTCCTATCAACACTTAGCTCCGCTTTCCAATACACCGAAGCACAGGAACGACATATAATTCCCAAGTATCAACACATTTATGAATTCTCTAAAGATTTAATAGACAATTCTAATTTCCAATTGCAGGATGTGGTATTACACCCCAAACACGGTATCCCTAACTGGGAATGGGAACCTCCAAATATAGATACTAGTTTAACTATATATTCTAAAGAAAAAGACACTAATCAGCTAACAGTAGCAGCTAAAGAAAAGATTTACTACTCACGTCACACAGTTCAAATTTTCACAGACGGCTCAAAACTTGCACCCACCAAAATAGGATGTTCCTTCACAATCCCAGGTATTAATATCACTAAATCCTTCAAACTAAATCCTCATATATCTATATACAGCGCCGAACTTTGGGCAATCCTCAAGGCTCTGGACTTTGTAAACGATCTCCCCCAACTCGCTTCTAACGTGGTGTTATACACCGACTCACTGTCATCCCTACAGGGTCTTCAATCCCCTCAAAATAACAGAGCAGAAATCATACAAGAAATCCTTTTCTTATTTCATCAAATTAATTGTAAGGGAACTCAGGTTACTCTAACTTGGATCCCGTCCCACTGTGGAATTAAAGGTAATGATCAAGCAGATTGTGCAGCTAAAAAAGCAGCAGGTAATTTAAATCTCGCCCCCTGCAGAATAGGGCTATCTGTAAATGAATGTAATAGTTTACTTAAAGATACATCCTATCTTAACTGGAAAGCTGATCTAGAACAGTATGCTAAAGATCATCACTGGGATCATAAACCAGTCAAAAAAGGCTTATTCTTACCAATTCCTTATCACCTGTCATCTTTAATTTTCCGTCTTCGGACAAATTCGTACTACTGTAAATTTAACGAATATGTATGTGATTGTAATCATACTCTTTCCTTAGAACACCTATTCTCAGATTGTCCTTTTGTTCAATTAGAACTTCACGAAGTTATAACTATTACCTCCAAAGCTAATAAAACCTTTAACTATCATACATTGATCAATAATAACGATGAAGATTGGACCCTTCTGGTTCTTTTTGCGCAAAATCTCCAAAAAACCTCTTTTGGTTTTCGTTTTTAATAAATCATTATATTTTTCAAAATAATCAATTCTCGTTGCCCAACGAAGTCTTGTCTATTCTTATACATTGATTTGAATGGAAAAAAGAAAAAGAAATGTCATTGTTTAACTCTGTGAGTTACTTAATCATTGTTCTCTATCTAACAAAAAACAAAAAAAAACAAAAAAAAAAATAAAAAAAAAAAAAAAAAAAAAAAAAAAAAAATATTAAAAAAAAGAAAAAAAAAAAAGAAAAAAAAAGAGGAAGTAAGCTACGCGATGCGATGCCCCTTCCTTGGCTAACAAAATCCCCCTCTTGAGTCCTTGGTAACTATGTTCAAAAAATCTTACTGACTTGTAATAACTGTGATAAGATCTCCAAAGTTAACTATCTTAATCATAAATCCTTGATAATATATTCAAATGTCCCACATGACCCATAGTTGGTTGAGAGGACGTAAAGTCAAAACGTCAGTCAGTCAGTCAGGTCAGTCTCAGTCAGTCAGTCGGAACACTAAAAAAAGAGGTCCGGGGGTAAACAAATGGCCAACACCACGATTAGTCTAATTTATAGTTTTAACTTTGATGTAAGAAAAATATCTGTTCCAATTATTAGTTTTATAATACTTTAAGCCAATAGAGCTCCAAAGGGCTCAATATTGCCTAGGCTTTTACCAGATTAATTTAGATTTTAAATGTTATGAAAGTTTTAGTCAGACAGATGTTTTATATGAGAGAACTTTTCTATTTGATTATAGTGTTATTTCTTGATATCTTTAAGCTTAGTTTAATGATTATGATTTATTTTATCAAATCTTTACTTTCTTTTCTCAAGTTTTTACTGTGTATTATTACATCTTTACATTATTTCTTTTTCTTTTGAGGAGGAAAAGGTCGATTTTTTTAAAGACAGAAGTTCCTAGTTCCTATGTTTTTATAAAGACCTACACTGAGCTATTTTAGTTGTTAGGCTTGCACACAAGCTCCTCCAACAATTTAGGAGGCTGGCAAGAACAAAACAACCCTAAAGAAGATGGAACTACCTTACAGAAACTATGCTATGTAGACCGATCCCACCGGCAAAAAGCCTACGAGTGGGGGGTTCAGACAGACCGGCAAGAACGACATATAAATGTCGAAAAAAAAGATAGTGAGGAAAGATGTAAATGTAAAAAATCAGTGAAAAGCTAGCTAGCTAGGATCCTAGTCCCTACTACCTGGGAGAGCTGCTGTGCAAGGGCTCGGGTGGCCAGCGCAGTCCTCCCAGGGATACCACTTTTGTGGCACGTCCTACGACCCTAACAACTAGGCAGACGAATAAGACATCGAACTGCCAAAAAAATTGAAAAAAAACAAAACCTTAGTGCCCTATTGATGCTTACGAGAGCAAAAATCCAACGACGTGAAGTGGAGATCAGGAAAAGACGTCGTTGGTGAAGACAGAGGTAGAAGACAGTCGTGGTGAAGAAAGTGGTCCTGAAGCCTCCTCAAAGTCCAAAGATCGGAGCAAGCTCAACGATATAGATGATCCAGCGTTGGATAGCCGCATGGAATGGTCGTCATGCTGGGATAAGCTATCGTGCGGCGGAGCTGGCAGAAGAGGTCCAAAGAATGTTGATGGTGTCCACTCTTCTGGCAGTCAGCCGCCGTACAGTGGTGTAGAGAGCAGAGTTGAAAAATCGTTCTCTGCAAGGCTCGCTCTCTCTGTGCAAAGTTGACCCTCTCAGTTCGGTGGTCGAAGTGTGTATGAGCAGAGCTTCGCAACGAAAGGTTTTATACAGGAATGGAACAGCATGATACAGCTTGATCTTTTGTAGAAGACTGCGACTCTCATAACTACGGGGCATTTGCCGCGGACTCTCAGCGCTGCGGCTAAAAAGGGTTGGTTGGCCTTTGGGGACCTTCCCTGTCACCAACAGTCCTCAAATCCTTCAGTCGAGAGAGTGTATCCTGGGCAAGGCATCTCCACTATAAAATAAAACTGTAGCCCAGTCATCCCGCATATTAGCTGCTGCCTCTGCTATGTGGCTGTGACAGTCGGAAGCTACAGTCTGCCATAAACATACATACATTGCTTTTGACCACAATGTGCAACTGTATCATTTTAAACTAAGAAAAACACTGATACAGTACAAACCAACGTCAAGGAAGACAACTCGATTTCAGTTTTAAGCTGATGAAGCCTAAATTAAGCGTTTATTTGCCAAATCACAATTTAGAATATGGATCCAGATAATTCTGTTATGCTAAGTTCAGTTTTGAACATAATAATAATAATAATAATTGTACATTTATATAGCGCTTTACCTCAGATGAG
>CM065695.1:40620937-40625937 GCA_017654935.2 Phymorhynchus buccinoides | reverse complement strand
ATATAGAAAGTTATCTGCCTCAAAATATATAGTAAGAGGTCTCTCTATTGACAACAATATAAAGGAGGAAATATTCACAGACTCAGAGACAGATTATCCAAAGCGAGCAAAAAATATAACGTTTCTTCAGCCAATCAAGAATTTCACTGAAGACGTTATAAGTAGAAGTAAGGTAGATATCCACAATATCTCAGCCATGCCTATTATACCACTAATGCCACCATGGGAACAAAGAAAGGCAAAATTTGATATAGAATATACCAGTTACAAAAAAGATGAAGAAGTTAATCAATTAGTTTCTGACGTTCGACTTCATTTAGATTCAAAATATTCAAATCATCTAAAAATTTACACTGATGGTTCAGTCTTAGAAACGTCAGACAGTGGAGCAGGTTTTGTTATTCCATCACTTAGAATAGAAAAGTCATACTATTTAGGCAAAGGCATTTCAATATTTACTTCTGAATTATATGCAATAATGCGAGCTTTAGAATTTGTTTATGATCTACCATATTCAATTTATAACATTTTAGTTTGTGTGGATTCAAAATCAGTTTTACAAACTCTAAACCAAAGTAACAGTAAAACTCGTAACGACATTGTCTTTGAAATTAAACAGTTGATTCATTGTATTGTTGCAAAAGGTATTGGTATTGATTTTTGCTGGGTGCCATCTCATTGTGGACTCTTTTGGAATGAAGTTGCTGATAGAGCTGCCAAAAGAGGGGCTTTTAATAACTCTAACTTGGTTTCTAATGAGAAATTGCCATTATCAACACATGAAATTTACTGTTTATTGGAAGAATCTACTTACATCAACTCATCTGACTTTAGATCTAACATTTTTATGCACAGTAGATCGATAGTTAGTTTAGTGTACAAGATACGACTCAATTCATGGAACACTAAATACTTGGAAACTAACTGTGTCTTTGTAGTGATAAATTATCAATTCATCACTTACTATTAGAATGTCCAGTATTGCTCTCTAAATATCGAATGATCAATATGGACTTTTTTCGTAAGTATGATAATACCAAGGATATTTTAAATGACGCAGAAATTGACATTACTGTAATTGCAAAAGCAATGCTGTCCTCAACTATTGGAAGACTACTGTAGAGGTTTTCTTTACATATTTTTTAATATGTCGTTCTTATGCATGTTATTTTACCCCCCCCCCCCCCCCCTAAAAAATGTTTGCATGCTGTCTAAAATCACGATCTATGTGAAAAGACATTAAATTAAAGATTCATTCATTCATACACACACACACACACACACACACACACACACACACACACACACACACACACACACACACACACACACACACACACACACGCACACACACACACGCACACACACACACGCACACACACACACACACACACACACACACACACGCACACGCACACACACACACACACACACACACACACACACACACACACACACACACACACACACACAGAGACACACACAAAGAGTTTATCCGTTGACAAAAACACGCTAATCAAGTTCAACGTTCCCTTTCTCGTGGGTCGCGAAAGTAGGGCAATGGCCTTCTGTTACTGCAGAGTATGCAAGAGCACACTCACAATTAGCATCCAGCAAATCCTCATGCATGTATCTAAGCCTTTCTTTTGCAGACAAACAATCATGTAGGTATAGGTGAAGACGGGGTAAAAAGCCCATGGGCGGGTATGAAGCCCATGCCAATTATCTCATGAAATAAAGCAAATTTCAGTCACAATTTGCCCATGAGACGAATTGCCCATGACTCGTCTCATGGGCAAATTGTGACTGAAATTTGCTTTATTTCATGAGATAATTGGCATGGGCTTCTTACGCTAGCACTGAAGTTTTGTTTCCATTTTCCGCAGTTGCCCAAGATAAGATGCTATACAGTGCAATGACGTCATAGCTCTGATGACGTCATCTTCCAAAATTTGTATGTTATATATAATCCAAAGGGCAGTTGCGTATGTATGTCAAATTTTCTTGGTGTAACTTAAACCCTTCACAGTTAGGCTGAACACTTTTGGAAGCATAATAACAACATGTGTGTCCTTGACATTAAGTGCGGAAGCTGAAGGCAATGTACTGTTTTTTGCGTCATTTCTGCATCTGCTCAATGGCACAACCAGTTGAGTTGCTCATCTTCTTCTTTGGTGGTGACCAACTTCTTTGTGTAAATGCAAATGTGCACACTTTGGAGATGTGACCAGAGAAAAAAAAAGAAAATAATGGAAGCGTACACAGGGGCAAAAAGTACACTCTCTTTCTTTCTCTTTGTTTCTCCCTCCTCCCTCTTTGTTTCTCTGCATCTTTAAAAGGTACTTCTAATGCAAACCAGTTTTATGACTGTTTTTACACGGTTCATTTGAGTAACATGCCGTTTGGCTCCAGAAGACAGGGTGACTGTCATACTAGTAACGCAGAAAGAGTAATGCAACATATTCGTGATGTTCAGTTTATGACAAACTAAAGATATTTATCACACAAAAAAAGAGCAAGCAGACAATAAAACACACACAAAAATCCCACACACCCACCCAAAAAAAAAGAAGAAGAAAAAAGGGATCCTACACTAGATACTGCTAAGATACTAGTTTGCGCTTTTGTTCTCTCTAAATTAGATCATTCTAATTTACTCTTGTGCCCCCAACACCTCATTGACAAGCTTCAAAAAGTCCAGAACTCAGCTGCCAGACTTGTCCTGAAGGCCTCTAAGTATCATCATGTTCAACCACTCCTGATATCCCTCCATTGGCTTCCTATCAAAGCACGTATTGACAACAAAATTTCCACTGTATGTCATTCTTATTTCTCTGGAAATGCCCCTAGCTACATTTCTGACATGCTTTCTGTCTATATTCCATCAAGACAATTGCGGTCATCTTCAGATTCCAAACTTTTCTGTGTTCCTAGTACACGAACAAAAATGTTTGGTGAGCGCTCCTTTTCCTTTTCGGCCCCATCAGTTTGGAACTCCTTACAACGCGAAATTCGCCATATCCAGTCCTTGCAATGTTTCAAATCAGCTCTCAAGACCCACCTATTCAAGCTACATCACAACCTTTAGGCCACATTACTTTTTGATTCTATTCTCACTCACACACCCTCCCTCTCCCCCCCCTCCCATGTTAGTTTTACTATGTGTGACTGCAATGTCTACATCAACGTTTTTGCGAGAGAGTCAGACAGAGAGAGACAGAGAGAGAGAGAGAGAGAGAGAGAGAGAGAGAGAGAGAGAGAGAGAGAGAGAGAGAGAGAGAGAGAGAGAGAGAGAGAGAGAGAGAGAGAGAGAACTGATTGTTGCGAGAGAGTCAGACAGAGAGAGACAGAGAGAGAGTGAGAGAGAGAGAGAGAGAGAGAGAGAGAGAGAGAGAGAGAGAGAGAGAGAGAGAGAGAGAGAGAGAGAGAGAGAGAGAGAACTGATTGTATTATGTATTGTGTTCTTGGGTGGGGTGAGTGGTGGTGATGGTAATGGTGTGTGTGTCTGTGTGTGTGCGTGCGTGTGCGTGTGTGTGTGTGTGTGCACGCGCGTGTGTGTATGTGTGCGTATGTGCGTGCCTGCGTGCATGTGTGGGTGGGGGTTGGTGTGTGTATGTGTATGCCTATTTGCATGTGTGTGAGCGATTATTTGTTTTGTTGTTGAATTTCTTGCTTTTACTTTTTGTTGTTGTTAAGCGAATAGAGCTCCACATCTGGTGGAGGAGTGCGCTATATAAATGATTCACTATTATCATTATTATTATTATTATTATTATTATTATTATTAAACCACATATAACAACCAATAGCAGCAGGAACAACAACAGCAGCAGCAGCACCACCACCACCACCGTCACCAAAACCCAAAACGGTGAAACTGAAAAAAAAGTTATTGGTATGTCATTTTTAAAGAAGTCACTGTTTCTGCATAACGGTACACACCATAATATTTCTGACGGTACTACGTCTTCAACGAACACCAGCAGCGTGGTGTCTGTGCCTGAAGGCTGTGTGGCCACAGATGTCTTCCCCTTCCTTCCCTGGGACAACGAGCACAACATTGTGTCCAAGCAAGTCGACAACATCGTCAACGCTGTATTCATGGGGATATGTTTCCCAGTGCTGTTCCTCATCTCCTTCAGCACCAACGTCATCAACATGATAGTGTTCTACAGACACGGCCTCCAGGAAAGGATCAACGCCTGTCTCTTCACCCTGTCATTACTGGACCTGTTGAGCATTTCTGTAGCCTTCTCCTTCGGAAGTGATGTGTTGTACATGTTCGTTATTGGAAAAGGGGGACAGTTAGGACCTTCAGCTCAGTTTTTCATCCGGTATTTCTTGGTTGGTCTGCACGGTTTGCTGACATCCTCACAGATGGCGTACTTTGTGGTCGCACTGGAGAGGTGTCTGTGCGTCACTCGGCCACTGCTGGTGAAAAGTTTCCTGTCCACTAAATCCACTGTAATTATGCTGTGTACAATGGTGCTGGTCATCACTGGACACCGCGTCTTCATAAGCGCGGTTCAGTACAACGTTTTGTGCGTGTTTGACGCTGAGCATAACAGCGTGTATTACACGAACTACCCTAGTGAGTTCTATTTCCGACACAAGTACATTCTGGATATTTCCTACTGCTTGAACGCTTTACTCTTCTCCGGGGTATCTTTTCTCGGGGTATTGTTATGTACGGTTATTACCGCCGTCAAATTAAGGAAACTGACTCAATGGCGACAAACAGTGTCGTCTGTTTCCGGTGCCGTCAGTTCGCGAGACTTGGCGATGACTCGCGTGATTATTGGCACTTCCATTTTGTTCCTCGTGTGCATTGTGCCGGCCATCTCATGTGCGTCTCTTTCATTCTAGTTCCCGAGCTGGGCTTAGGGGGTCGCTATGATAACCTGGCTTGGGTTATTCGAAGGTTTTACCAGTTGTCTGCAGCCGTTAACACGTTCAACTTTTTCGTTTATTACAGTTTTGGAAGCAAGTTCAGGGAAACC
>CM065695.1:40605794-40613294 GCA_017654935.2 Phymorhynchus buccinoides | reverse complement strand
GTATGTATGTCAAATTTTCTTGGTGTAACTTAAACCCTTCACAGTTAGGCTGAACACTTTTGGAACCACAATAACAACATGTGTGTCCTTGACATTAAGTGCGGAAGCTGAAGGCAATGTACTGTTTTCTGCGTCATTTCTGCATCTGCTCAATGGCAAACCAGTTGAGTTGCTCATCTTCTTCTTTGGTGGTGACCAACTTCTTTGTGTAAATGCAAATGTGCACACTTTGGAGATGTGACCAGAGAAAGAAAAAGAAAATAATGGAAGCGTACACAGGGGCAAAAAGTACACTCTTTTTCTTTCTCTTTGTTTCTCCCTCCTCCCTCGTTGTTTCTCTGCATCTTTAAAAGGTACTTCTAATGCAAACCAGTTTTATGACTGTTTTACACGGTTCATTTGAGTAACATGCCGTTTGGCTCCAGAAGACAGGGTGACTGTCATACTAGTAACGCAGAAAGAGTAATGCAACATATTCGTGATATTCAGTTTATGACAAACTAAAGATATTTATCACACAAAAAAAGAACAAGCAGACAATAAAACACACACAAAAATCCCACACACCCACCCAAAAAAAAAGAAGAAGAAAAAAGGGATCCTACACTAGATACTGCTAAGATACTAGTTTGCGCTTTTGTTCTCTCTAAATTAGATCATTCTAATTTACTCTTGTGCCCCCAACACCTCATTGACAAGCTTCAAAAAGTCCAGAACTCAGCTGCCAGACTTGTCCTGAAGGCCTCTAAGTATCATCATGTTCAACCACTCCTGATATCCCTCCATTGGCTTCCTATCAAAGCACGTATTGACAACAAAATTTCCACTGTATGTCATTCTTATTTCTCTGGAAATGCCCCTAGCTACATTTCTGACATGCTTTCTGTCTATATTCCATCAAGACAATTGCGGTCATCTTCAGATTCCAAACTTTTCTGTGTTCCTAGTACACGAACAAAAATGTTTGGTGAGCGCTCGTTTTCCTTTTTGGCCCCATCAGTTTGGAACTCCTTACAACGCGAAATTCGCCATATCCAGTCCTTGCAATGTTTCAAATCAGCTCTCAAGACCCACCTATTCAAGCTACATCACAACCTTTAGGCCACATTACTTTTTGATTCTATTCTCACTCACACCCTCCCTCCCCCCCCTCCCATGTTAGTTTTACTATGTGTGACTGCAATGTCTACATCAACGTTTTTGCGAGAGAGTCAGACAGAGAGAGACAGAGAGTGAGAGAGAGAGAGAGAGAGAGAGAGAGAGAGAGAGAGAGAGAGAGAGAGAGAGAGAGAGAGAGAGAGAGAGAGAACTGATTTTTGCGAGAGTCAGACAGAGAGAGACAGATTTTTGAGAGAGAGAGAGAGAGAGAGAGAGAGAGAGAGAGAGAGAGAGAGAGAGAGAGAGAGAGAGAGAGAGAGAGAGAGAGAGAGAGAGAGAGAGAGAGAGAGAGAACTGATTGTATTATGTATTGTGTTCTTGGGTGGGGTGAGTGGTGGTGATGGTAATGGTGTGTGTGTGTGTGTGTGTGCGTGCGTGTGTGTGTGTGTGTGTGTGCGCGCGCGTGTGTGTATGTGTGCGTATGTGCGTGCCTGCGTGCATGTGTGGGTGGGGGTTGGTGTGTGTATGTGTATGCCTATTTGCATGTGTGTGAGCGATTATTTGTTTTGTTGTTGAATTTCTTGCTTTTAATTTTTGTTGTTGTTAAGCGCATAGAGCTCCACATCTGGTGGAGGAGTGCGCTATATAAATGATTCACTATTATTATTATTATTATTATTATTATTATTATTATTATTATTATTATTATTAAACCACATATAACAACCAATAGCAGCAGGAACAACAACAGCAGCAGCAGCACCACCACCACCACAGTCACCAAAACCCAAAACGGTGAAACTGAAAAAAAAAGTTATTGGTATGTCATTTTTAAAGAAGTCACTGTTTCTGCATAACGGTACACACCATAATATTTCTGACGGTACTACGTCTTCAACGAACACCAGCAGCGTGGTGTCTGTGCCTGAAGGCTGTGTGGCCACAGATGTCTTCCCCTTCCTTCCCTGGGACAACGAGCACAACATTGTGTCCAAGCAAGTCGACAACATCGTCAACGCTGTATTCATGGGGATATGTTTCCCAGTGATGTTCCTCATCTCCTTCAGCACCAACGTCATCAACATGATAGTGTTCTACAGACACGGCCTCCAGGAAAGGATCAACGCCTGTCTCTTCACCCTGTCATTACTGGATCTGTTGAGCATTTCTGTAGCCTTCTCCTTCGGAAGTGATGTGTTGTACATGTTCGTTATTGGAAAAGGGGGAGAGTTAGGACCTTCAGCTCAGTTTTTCATCCGGTATTTCTTGGTTGGTCTGCACGGTTTGCTGATATCCTCACAGATGGCGTACTTTGTGGTCGCACTGGAGAGGTGTCTGTGCGTCACTCGGCCACTGCTGGTGAAAAGTTTCCTGTCCACTAAATCCACTGTAATTATGCTGTGTACAATGGTGCTGGTCATCACTGGACACCGCGTCTTCATAAGCGCGGTTCAGTACAACGTTTTGTGCGTGTTTGACGCTGAGCATAACAGCGTGTATTACACGAACTACCCTAGTGAGTTCTATTTCCGACACAAGTACATTCTGGATATTTCCTACTGCTTGAACGCTTTACTCTTCTCCGGGGTATCTTTTCTCGGGGTATTGATATGTACGGTTATTACCGCCGTCAAATTAAGGAAACTGACTCAATGGCGACAAACAGTGTCGTCTGTTTCCGGTGCCGTCAGTTCGCGAGACTTGGCGATGACTCGCGTGATTATTGGCACTTCCGTTTTGTTCCTCGTGTGCATTGTGCCGGCCATTCTCATGTGCGTCTCTTTCATTCTAGTTCCCGAGCTGGGCTTAGGGGGTCGCTATGATAACCTGGCTTGGGTTATTCGAAGGTTTTACCAGTTGTCTGCAGCCGTTAACACGTTCAACTTTTTCGTTTATTACAGTTTTGGAAGCAAGTTCAGGGAAACCACGCATCAGTTGTTTTCCAACTCTGTGTGTTGTGCCTCGAACATCAAAGCAAGAACATGAAGCTACCAGCATCAAAAACATAATGAGGATCTGCATTTGAAAGTAACCACATACTGTTAATTTCTGTGAGGGAGAGAGAGAGAGAGAGAGAGAGAGAGAGAGAGAGAGAGAGAGAGAGAGAGAGAGAGAGAGAGAGAGAGAGAGAGAGAGAGAGAGAGAGAGAGAGAGAGAGAGAGAGTGTGTGTGTGTGTGTGTGTGTGTGTGTGTGTGTGTGTGTGCGTGTGTGTGTCAATGTGTGTGTGTGTGTGTGTGTGTGTGTGTGTGTGTGTGTGTGTGTGTGTGTGTGTGTGTGTGTGTGTGCTCCAGGTTTAGCTACCCTGTCTATCTTTTCATTGTAATAAAAAATGTATGTGTGTGTGTGTGTTCGAATTAAGTGCTGGTTTGCTTTTATTGTGGACTTTCAATCTGGTGCAAAGATGACAACCATTCTCTTGTAGAAGTCTTCTAGCTCAGTTTGAACATTCACTGTGGACATTCTTTGCATGCCGACATGCAGACTGAAGAGTCTTTCACAAGACGAAACAGCTGTCTTTGCATAGGCATTGTCTATCTCCCCCCCATTGGGAGAAAACGTAAATCAGCACATTATTTTCTTTTCTTCTTTTTAGAACAAATCGTAAAGTTAAAGTTAAAGCAATTGAGTTTGTTTCTTAGGTTCACAAACACATACATTGGACACAAAAAAGTTTGACTAAAGCAAACTATAGATATTTATGCAAAGGAGGAAAGTTTAATGGGTTGTTTTTTTCTTCTTCAATACTTGATCGTTTATATTATCATACTATGAAGAGCGAAATCGCACCAGTCTACCTGATCCAAGCACACCTCTCTACATTCCTCCTCACCGGGTGTCTGTTGGTGTTTACTACGATTTCTGTGACCTCCCTTTTTTGAATCCTTCACTGGATTCACATGGCATCCCATCTCTTCTACTCTCTTCGAGGGATTGTAATTTTAGAACATTATTATTTTTGTTATTTTACATAAGATTTTTACCATATATATAGGGTATGAAGAAATTTCAGTATACTGCTGGCACCGTTCCCCCAGCCTACGGGACTCAGAAGTTATAGCATTTGAAATGCAATGATAATAGAATTCTAGAAAACTTTTTTTGTCCATATGTCTTTGATGTGAACATTTAAAATCAAAACCAGTTAAAGTAACTTGGTGTTTGACTATGTTCCTTAAACAAAAAATGAAATAAAGAGTGCTAGCTTAGTTTTTCCTCCTTATTAGGGAGGTAATGGCAGAATCCATATCGAGGACAGCTGTTTCGACTCTAGGGAGTCTCATCAGCTCGGTACTAGATGGGGTCTTAACCCATATATATATATGAGGTTCACAAATACAGACATTGGACACAGAAAAGTGTTATCAAAGCAATATATATATATAATGGTTATCTAAGCAAATTAGCTTCTTAGCTGTCTTTGCATAGGCATTGTCTATCTCCCCCATTGGGAGAAAAAGTAAATCAGCACGTTATTTTATTTTCTTCTTTTCAGAACACAAAACAAATCGTAAAGTTAAAGTTAAAGTAATTGAGTTTGTTTCTTAGGTTCACAAAACATACATTGGATACAAAAAGAGAGAGACAGAGAGAGAGAGAGAGAGAGAGAGAGAGAGAGAGAGAGAGAGAGAGAGAGAGAGAGAGAGAGAGAGAGAGAGAGATAGATAGATAGAGATATAGATAGATAGAGAGAGAGAGAGAGAGAGAGAGAGAGAGAGAGAGAGAGAGAGAGAGAGAGAGAGAGAGAGAGAGAGAGAGAGAGAGAGATGTGTTTATGTTTATGTGGTGTGTCACACCATTGATAAGAAACAAGTGCCATTGTGAGAAACTAGCCTGTAACACTGTTGCTGATTTTTGTTATGAGCAGCTGGCCGAGTTGCATTTCTGGTGTCTCCCATGCTCCACACTCATTTCCTGGTAGATCACCCTCCGCGCTTTCGCATCATGGGTTTATACGCGCTTTTGAAACATATCAGGTTCAGATATCAGCGCTTTTGAATGTTGCCCTTCAAAGCGCACCAACACACACACACACACACACACACATATACACAGGCACGCACGCACGCACGCACGCACGCACGCACGCACGCACACACACACGCACACACGCACGCACACACACACGCACACACACACACACACACACACACACACACACACACACACACACACCTCACGAAGATGTGTGTATAGATAATTCAATCCAATTCAAAACAGTCACACAAGAATAGATTCAGAGCGACAACAAGCTCAAAGCTTATGCCGCGCTCCTTTATAAATTTGCAACACACAATCAACTGACTAAATGGAGACTGCATTCAAACAGATTGATAATAATGAACAAAATTGGAGAACAAAAATTGTTAAGCAATCTTGATTACATTATCCTCATAATGTCGAATAAAGAAAAGGGAACGACGAAGAAGATGATGGTTGTACTGTTATGTAATTGAATGCTATGTAATGTAAGCGCAATCTAAATAATTATAACGAACATCCAGATAGGTCTAACCTTTGGTCTCAATTTTTACAATAAAAAAGTGTCCGTTTCTCTAGATCCCCTTTGAGGGAAAACATCACCAGATTGTTAGTTATTATTGAACAAGACCATAGATAGGTGTGGTACTCATGGACGCCAATACCATGTTTTATAAATCCATAAGAAATCCTATCGATTTTACATGCTTATGCATCATGCTTTCAAATAACATATAAGTGGAGATACCTTAATCGCCATCTTGGATACCAACATTTCGAAAACGGAACGTGTTCAAATATTGTTATACATTCATGAACACATTTTTGACTCCACACTTCTTTTACACCAAAGTTATAATTTTATGTTTTGTAGTTCACATTTTACAGCCAACGAAAAGCCATTTTTCTTTATTTTTGACGCCACTTTCAACTCATCACTAAGGATTATTTTATTGTCATCTTCTCATGTCGTCTTAACCTAGTAAAGTAGTTTTCGATTTCTAGAAATTGAATTTTTGATCTTATGAAAGTCATAGACACCAACATTGTTTTATACACAACATTTTATGATTTATAGTCTTTGGAGTTACTTGGTAATTTTATGGCCCCCACTTTGCTTTACTAAGTGGTAAAATATCATTTTGCAATTGGAATTGGTCTATTTGACGACCCGAATCTTATTTTAGACACCACTATTATAACATTGTGTTATAATTCACACGTTACATCCAATGGAAGTATTATTATGCCATCTTGGCCACCATTTTGAATTGATCGATAGAGGTATAATGTGTTTCCTGTTTAACTTATGAAATTAATGTTTAGGCCAAAGACATCCTTTTACAGACCCCAAATTGCAACTTTGCACACGCCATTTTGACATAGGAAGTGATTTAATATTTTTCTAAATATCAGAAATGGATTGTTTGTCTTTCTAAACCCTATCCTATATACTAAAATTATATTTTTATGAGTTCTAGTTCATAAGTTATAGCAAATGGAAGAATTTGGGCGCCATCTTGGCAGCCATTTTGAACTTATTGCATGTTTGACATCGTGGTTGCCTTCCTACTTTTACAATTTTTTTTCTCTTAATTTAAGAAATGGATTTCTCGACCCCACAAACCGTTTTATAGTCATTTACGTTAATTTCTATAAACAACATTTTCGACGTCCTAGCTAGTGGAGTTGCTCGGTCGCCATCTTGGCCGCCATTTTGATGTAACAAGTGGTCGAATATCACCCTTCATACCGGAAATGGATTGTTTGACTCACTAAGCCTTATCCTATACATCAAAATACTAGTTGTAGGTATGCAGTTCACAAATTATAGCCAATGTGAGTATTTGGCCGCCATGTTGACAGCCATTTTGATTTTTAAATTGGTAAAATATACAATTGGATGTTAGATCCCGATTTACTGTCCACAGCAAGTTTACTCTTGACACTGTCATTTCAGTTTTATATGCTGTATATTTGAAAGATTAGAGCAAACCGTATTATTTAGATATGGCCGCCATATTGAATTATGAAAATGCCAATAGATTGTCATGAGACCTTCCAACGGATTCTTCAACTACAAGGCCGAGACTACTGAAAAATGCAAAGAAACGATTGTTACCAAACATGTCTAGGTTATCGAAAAAAATCAGCCTCTGCCACCGGACTCAACTATAATGACGAAGTCTGTCATGGAGTACGTGATGTCGGTAAATGTCAAGATGTGCCCACCCCCTACATTTCTCGCCCCCTCCCTCCCCCGCATTTTCACACTTGCCTTTCTTACCCAACATTAAGCTGTATTTGATGAACCTTTTCAGCTAATGATCTTTGTTGAAAAATTAATCGCAGTCATGGGTAGAGTTTCTCTAGATAACGGTCGCCGAGCGAATAACGCTTACGCCAAACGGGGCCTAATAAAC
>CM065695.1:40595794-40600794 GCA_017654935.2 Phymorhynchus buccinoides | reverse complement strand
CTGAAGCGGATGTGACCTTCGACTTGCTGACCTTGACATTTGACCTTAAGTGAGTCAATTTCTTAACCTTGTGGATTACTGTCAAATCTCCTTGCATCTTTGCAGGGACAGTTTGTGTGTGTGTGTGTGTGTGTGTGTGTGTGTGTGTGTGTGCGTGTGCGTGTGTGTGCGTGCGTGTGCGTGTGCGTGTGCGTGTGCGCGTGTGCGTGTGCGTGCGTGTGCGTGCGTGTGTGTGCGTGCGTGTGCGTGTGTGCGTGTGTGCGTGCGTGTGTGTGTGTGCGCGCGCTCGCGCGTGTGTGTGCGCGCGCGCGCGCGCGCGTGTGTGTACACCGGTGGTCTTTCTTAGCGCTTGAAACTGATAATGTCTTGATACTTGTGTAGCAGATTTACATATTTCTCCCCAGTAATATGTGGCCTTTTTCAGGATTATTCACAATCATTACCATCAGCAAATCAAAGATTCTAGCAACCTCTTAATCAGCAGATTGGTCAACCTTGTCTTCTTTGAAGGGGCTAAAGGGCACCCTGATGGATACGTTTTTGCAAGAAACACGTCGATATCACCAGAAAGACAGCCTTTTCAAGGATCGGAACACTCACTTTGCTCTGGTTTCCTAGAAATCAAACCGTCAAAACGGGGATTCCTCCTTGGTGGAAATGCCGGAGAGAGAAGCCATTTTGGATGGGGTGGGTGGAGGGTGGTTGAAGCTTTTTCCTTTTTGTAGTGTCACAATTGGAGCTATTTTCATTGTTGTGAGCGAAACTCCTTTAGGTTAACTGCATAAAGTTTAAATTAAAAATTAAAATAAATAAAAAGGCTGGTATTGTGAACATTTCGTGCAAACGATTTAGCCTAAACTTAGGCGGTCATTAGAAAAGAGAAGGCACATGCTTTCTCTTTCACTGAAATAATTTTGACTTCCAGCACCTCAGTCCGCCTAAAAGAGGAATCGCCGATTTGACGGTTTGATTTATAGGAAACCAGAGCAAAGTGAGTGTTGCGATCTCTATAAAGGGTGTTTTCCTGGTGATCTCGACGTGTTTCTTGCAAAAAAACATCCGTCAGGGTGCCCCTTTAATCAAAATTGTTTCAATGGTCGACCTATGGCGATATTTGTCACGCCAGAGGGCAGTCAATGCACTAGGGGCTTATCACGCGATTTTCTTACTTGGGCGTAGTAAGAGAGAGAGAGATGGTAGGACTACTCACTCTCTCTCTCATTTTCTTTATCCCCAACTAAGAATATAGAGAGGATTAGCCCCACACGAGCGTCATGCCCTCTGGCGTGAAAAAAATCGCACTAAGTCTCTCATTGGATTGTATGCTGCTTTATCTTGTGTGCATAGTGATCAACCCATGTCTTATTTTTTTTTTATTTATTTTTTTATTTTTAACACCGCTCTATCTCTTTACCAATACAAAACACATGATAACACCGCTCTATCTCTCTTTACCAATACAAAACACATGATAACACCGCTCTATCTCTTTACCAATACAAAACACATGATAACACCGCTCTATCTCTCTTACTAATACAAAACACATGATAACACCGCTCTATCTCTCTTTACCAATACAAAACACATGATAACACCGCTCTATCTCTCTTTACCAATACAAAACACATGATAACACCGCTCTATCTCTCTTACTAATACAAAACACACCTCGCTGCTGTTGCTGGAGATCAACCACAATTTTTTTCCAATTTGTTTTCTTTTTTTTTCCCTTTTTTTTTCAACAAACATTAACAAAACATATGCAAAAATTAGTAGAATGGTAAATAAATAATTAAATTAATTAATAGAATTAATTCATCAATAAATCTACAACTTAATGCCTCTAGATATAAGTACAACTGTTTCCATAAAAAAAGATGTGCCTATGGAAGAAAATAATCTTTAAAGAAACAGAATCAACAAACAAACAAACAAAAACAAAAAACAAAAAAACAACAAAACAAAAAAAGAAGAATGAAACTTCATCAAAAAAAGGGGGGGGGGGGATCTAAACAAACAAACGGGAAAACAGAGAAAACAGGGTGTATGTGTGTTTGTGTGTGCGCGTGTGCGCGCGTGCGTGCGTGTGTGCGTGTGAGCGCGAGCGCGCGTGCGTGCGTGTGTGAATGTGTGCGTGCGCGTGTGCGCGAGTGAGCGTGCACTTGTGTGTGTGAGTGCGCGTGTGTGTGTGCGCACACGCGCTCGTAGAGAGAGAGAGGGGGGGGGGGGGGGGGGGGGAGAGAGTTTAGTTATGGATTTAAAAATGTTTTCCGTATATCTAGTTCTTTTTCAAAAAGGGTTGTAATGTCATAACCAATGCCATACCGAAATTTACTAATCACCATTTTAGCAATTAAAATTATATGATTTACATATCGAACAAACGGTGTTTTGCCTTTGTCTGGCATGTATCCAAATAGAATATCAGTTTCTGTTAGAGATATTTGTTGGTTGGATTCCTTGAAGATTACGTCAGTGCACGTTTTCCACACTTTCTCTATTCTAGAACATTTGAAAAAGAAATGTTCAATGAAATCAGTTTCGTTACAGAAAGTACAAAGAGTATTATTTCTGAGACCCATTCTATAGAGAAGAATATTTGTGGGATAGATATTATGAAGTAGTTTCCAGTGTAGGAGTCTTAGTCTTTCTTCTTTAGTAGAAATGCGTGCAATTGACCAGTGATGTTCTGTAAGAACGATATTGTATTTACGTAGCCAGAAATTTAGAGCGCATGGTTGAATAGTAGAATATGTCGTCAGATGATGTCGAATGATTTGAGGAGTGATTTTAACGCGAGGTGTGATTATATTCCTATCTTCGGTAGAATGTAAACGAAGCATTTGTTCGGCTGAACGGGAGTGCAAGGCTGTGCATATTGCATTATATTCAAATTGACGAGTTGGCTTATTACCTACCTTCTCACATACATATTCGAAGGACAAAACATTACCGTCAACTACCATATCTGAAATCAGAGAGATGCCAGCAGAAGCCCACTCTTTAAAAAACAAACATTTTTGTCTGTACATTAATCGTGAGTTATTCCATAAACAGTCATGGTTTAAAAAAAATAATGTATCACGAGGGCCGTTCTTAAGCTTAGTCATTATCTAGCCATATTTTTAATACATTTTTCCAGAATTCGGATTTGATATAATTCAATCCAGCAAATTGTGTTGAAGAAACATCTGATTTAAAACAGGATAAACTGGTGCCAAGGACAGAGAAGAGGGACTTAGGGATTATCGACCATGTTTCCCCTTCAGACTGGAGCAGCTGGACTGCCCAAGACAAAAGGAATGACGTCTGCATTGTATTGACATCAATCATTTTTAAACCCCCTTTTTCTATGTCACTGCAAACAACGACTCTTTTAACCTTTTCATATGCTCTTTTGTTCGAAAATTTCTTCTTCCATAGAAATCTGAACAAAAGAGTGTTTAGTTTGTTAAGAACACTCGTTGGAACCACTAAAGCCTGCATGATATACACAAACTGTGACACTAAAAATGTTTTGATAATACATATTTTCCCACTTATACTCAGATTACGTTTTGACCACAATACCATTATTTTCTGTATGTTATCTATTCTTGTTGACCAGTTTTCCTCAATTGTGGAGGCAGGAGTGGAGTTGGAGAAAACTTCCAACTATTTTAACTCTGGTCTTCCATTTTAGGTTAAAAAATGTTTCATCCGAATGTTTCTTTGAACCCAGCCACATGGCTTCAGTTTTGTTTTTATTAATATCCAGATTAGAAAAATCAGAAAATTTACTAATTATGTTGAGAACCCTTTCTAAATCATGCTGATCTTGCAAAAATAAAGTAATGTCGTCAGCATATAATAAAATTTTCAGCAAGTTTGTTAGAGTTGTAGCTGTTGTCAAGATAGGTAATTTCAATCCTTTCAGTTGCGTATCATCTCTAACTTTAATCGCTAGCATCTCTAGTGCTAAAATAAAGGCCAGTGGGGAGAAGGGGCATCCTTGACGTATTCCACACCTGACTGGGAAGCTCTCAGACAACCAACCCAAATAGTTGACACAGCTCTCTGTGTTAGCAGTGATCACTTGGACCCATCTTACGAAGTGTTCCCCAAAGCCAAAACGTTTAAATGCCCAGATTATAAACTCTTTTGAGATGGAATCGAAGGCACGGCGATAGTCGACTGCCAGAAGTATGCCTGGTTTATTTGATGTGTTCATCATGTCAATTGAATCATCAATCAATCTTATCATTGTACTAACCTTCCGTCCTTTCATAAATCCCACCTGATTATCATGTATTATATGCGGAAGTGTTTTAGATAGGCGTAAGGCTAGGCATTTAGCCATCAGTTTATAGTCGGTGTTAGTGAGAGAAATAGGACGCCAGTTAGAAAGTTCGTCTCTAGCTAGTCCCTTCCCCTTATGAATAAGAGTGAGAACGGCCTGCCTTTGGGTCACTGACATCTCCCCCTGTTGATAAGCGGCATTGAACGAATCGAAAATCAGTTTTTGTAATTTAGACCAAAAGAATTTGATAAAATTAGTAGTTATTCCGTCAGGCCCAGGTGCAGATCCCCCTTTCATTATTTTTAATACTGACGCTATTTCAGCTAATGAAAGCTCTGAATCTAGATCTAGTCGCTGCTCCTCTGTTAATTTAGGGACATTGCAACTACACATAAATTCATTTGCTTTCGCTTCTTCAAACTCTCTTTTGTTTGTGTATATGTCTTTATAAAATCGAACTTGTTCTTCCATAATACTCTCCTGTGAAGAAAAGATTTCCCCTTCTGAGTTTTTCAACCTATCCATAATTTTACCATTGGCCCTGGCTTTTTCCATGCCTAAAAAATATTTAGTGTTCTTTTCCCCGTCTTCAATAAATTTGATGCGAGATCTTACCTGTGCACTTCTGGCCTCCTGGTAAGCAAATACTTCTATCGATCGTTTTAGAGAGTCTACCTGATTCAACAGCTGAAAGTTGTCTGGGGTTGATGACAGTGCT
>CM065695.1:40560794-40590794 GCA_017654935.2 Phymorhynchus buccinoides | reverse complement strand
GTGGCGACAAACAGTGTCGTCTGCTTCCGATGCCGTCAGTTCGCGAGACTTGGCGATAACTCGCGTGATTATTGGCACTTCCGTTTTGTTCCTCGTGTGCTTTGTGCCGGCCATTCTCATGTACGTGTCTTTCATTCTAATCCCCGAGCTGGGCTTAGGGGGTCGCTATGATAACCTGGCTTGGGTTATTCGAAGGTTTTTCCAGTTGTCCACTGCCGTTAACAACACGTTCAACTTTTTCGTTTATTACAGTTTTGGAAGTAAGTTCAGGGAAACCACGCGTCAGTTGTTTTCCAACTCTATGTGTTGTGCCTTGGAGCGTCAAAGCAAGAAAATGGAGCTACCAGCATCAAAAACACAATGAGGATCTGCATTTGAAAGTAACCACATACTGCTATTTCTGGGAGGGAGAAAGAGAGAGAGAGAGAGAGAGAGAGAGAGAGAGAGAGAGAGAGAGAGAGAGAGAGAGAGAGAGAGAGTGTTTGTGTGTGTGTGCGTGTGTGTGTGTGTGTGTGTGTGTGTGTGTGTGTGTGTGTGTGTGTGTGTGTGTGTGTGTGTGTGTGTGTGTGTGTGCTCCAGGTTTAGCTACCCTGTCTATGTTTTCATTGTAATAAAAAATGTATGTGTGTGTGTGTGTGTGTGTGTGTGTGTGTGTGTGTGTGTGTGTGTGTGTGTGTGTGTGTGCACGTGCGTGCGCGGCATGTCTTCAACGATTGCTATTCGCTACTTCTATATTATGCAAGTTCTGTAGATCTTCAAGTACAGTGACACAAAACTAGAATATCTAACAGTGACTGTGGTCACTATTGTATAAAGTAAGTACAAAGATGATCTGTGTCATTCGGCCCTTGCTGCTGGACATTGCCTTTGGCGACCTTTTACTCAAACGGCTTTTATCATTGGTGGACACTAGCCTGGTGTAAGGATCGCCAATAGTACAACCAGAGCTTCGCCACGAATGGTTTTCTACAGGAATGGAACAGCATAGTACACCTTGATCTTTTGTGGAAGACTGCGACTCTCATAACTACGGGGCATTTGCCGCTGACTCTCAGCGCTGCGGCTAAAAAGAGTTGGTTGGCCTTTGGGGACCTTCCCTGTCACCAACAGTCCTCAAATCCTTCAGTGGAGAGAGTGTATCCTGGGCAAGGCATCTCCACTCTAAAATACAATTGTAGCCCAGTCATCCAGAATATTAGAGGGTTGGTTGGCCTTTGGGGACCTTCCCTGTCACCAACAGTCCTCAAATCCTTCAGTGGAGAGAGTGTATCCTGGGCAAGGCATCTCCACTCTAAAATAAAATTGTAGCCCAGTCATCCAGAATATTAGAGGGTTGGTTGGCCTTTGGGGACCTTCCCTGTCACCAACAGTCCTCAAATCCTTCAGTGGAGAGAGTGTATCTTGGGCAAGGCATCTCCACTATGAAATAAAATTGTAGCCCAGTCATCCAGAATATTAGCTGCTGCCTCTGCTATGTGGCAGTCACAGTCGGAAGCTACAGACTGCCATAAACATTGCTTTTGACCACAATGTGCAACTGTATCATTTTAAACTAAAAAACCCACTGATACAGTACAAACCAACGTCAAGGAAGACAACTCGATTTCAGTTTTAAGCTGATGAAGCCTAAATTAAGCGTTTATTTGCCAAATCACAATTTAGAATATGGATCCAGATAATTCTGTTATGCTAAGTTCAAATTTGAACATACCTAAAATCAAAGTGCGTGTTCTTTGTTAGCATCATGAGGACAATATTGCTGTCTGTCTACAACACACGACAAAATTGAACACTTCCCACTGTGGCGGCAAGGCATTCATGAAGTCTTTTAATTAACGTGAAATGATTGATCAACGCTGTGCACAAAGTACTTTTGAGTGATATATTTTCAATATTAATTGATTAGTAATATTAAATAAACCTAAATACAAGAAATAACAAATCCATACTAAAATGTACTCGCTCTTACAAGCATTGCCTATAACTCTTAACCATTTGCAATTTCATAGGCCATGACTATGACACAGTTGTCTGGATTTGGTTTGCAGGTTCAAAGGTTAAGGTCAAGGTAAAAAACAAGGTTACAGTTACTCGACGGGACACATCAGCATCAGGTGCCATACGATTTGAAATGATTTTATGCAGTGGTTCAGAAGACTTTGCACGGTCAATGTCAAAGGTCAAGGCGAAGGTTAATAGTGACATATAGTGACTCGACATGGGGTGTTACAGGATATAGCTTCAGGGCATGTACCACTGTATACAATTTGAAGCGAGTCTGTGCTTTGGTTCACAAGATATTGCTCAGAAAGACAGAAAAAAAAACAAGGAAAGCAACACAGGCGATCACAATAGCCTTCCACACCGAAAATAACTGAGGACTAATAATTAGCAGGCGCAAAAGTTCAATTACCTTGTATACGACCCCTCTGTCTGCAGCGAAGTACTGGTATCAAAGTGTGATAGGTATTAGGTATCATATTATTACCTTATCCAAACAGTTCCCCCGCCTTCTCAAAGTTTTTTTTTGTTGCTCCTTGCATTTAAGGTTCTTTTTAAATAAGAACCGACTTTGCATGCATCACTACATTTTACACATCTCTATCACAAACATTCACGTTACATTCATTAGTGCAAGACTCGTTATACAAATTCTATAGATATTTCCTGAAACTTACCTCCTGTAACGCCTGCATTGCGGCAGTTCTGTGCTGATAAATTATCTAATCTGTCACTCTCCTATTCTACTAATCTGAATTCCTGAGGTCAGTTCTGTGCGGATACATTCTCTAATCTGTCACTCGCCTACTTACTGCTATGAACTAATGTTCTGTCTTATTGACTCATTACCCTGCCTTTTTCTTATAAGAACAGTTTGAACGAGTACTATTGAAGCTTTGGCCTCATTTCTCTCTCTTTACGATTTACAAGTTGAGACAACTTAGACAACTGTCATGTGATTGTGGCAAATATGTAAAGGATATTTATTTAACAAGCAAGAATCAGAACTGTGAGGATTCCCTCTCCAAGCTCTTGTGTTATACAGTCCTACCCACAGAGCAAGCACGGCAAAGAATAGTCATGCTCTCTTCAATCAGCCCTTCCCATACTGACCTCTCCACATCCTCAGTGACCATCAGCAATGTGTGGTCCTTGCCCGCGGGCTGTGTGACCCCCCAGTTCTTCTCGGTCATCTCCTGGGACAAGGAGGACAGCCTGTTCCCCAAACAGCTGGACAACCATGTGAACCTGGGGTCTGTTCGCCAGTGCTGTTCCTCATCTCCTTCAGCACCAACACCGTCAACATGATAGTGTTCTACAGACATGGCCTCCGCGAAAGAATCAACACCTGTCTCTTCACCCTGTCATTACTGGATCTGTTGAGCATTTCTGTAACCTACGGCCATGGCTATTGCAAAGAACACCTTTTGCAAGAGTGAATGCCATTGGTGGGTGGGGGGAGATGGTTGCGCACTGACAAAACAAGGGCATAACTCTCGCCAATTTGAGGCCACTAAATGGCTGCCTTTCGCAAGAGTGAATGCCCTTGTCCGCACTGACCAGCAAGGGCTTCACTCTCACTGTCAAGGGCGTTAATAACCCTAGTTGCAGAGGCCAACAGGAAAAGGGGGAGATCTAGGAGTAGTGGTTCAGTTTTTCTTCAAGAGTTTCTTGATCGGGTTGCATGGTCTGGTGACTGCATGCGTTTCAGCTGGTGTACACTTTCATAGCTCTAGAGAGGTGTCTGTGCGTTACTCAACCTCTGCTGGTGAAGAGTTTCCTGTCCACAAAGACCACTGTTGTGGCGCTGTGGACAATCATGCTGGTCATCACTGGAGTGTCTATGCTGGTGGTGGGAGTTCGGTACAGTATTCTGTGTGTGCTCGACCAGAGAGACGGCAGCGTGTTCTACGTGAACTAGCCCAGGGATCTGTACTTCAGTCACAAACGACTCATGGACGTCATGGTTGTACAGCGGTGTGTACAGACTGCTTCTGCCAGGTTTCTTCTTCGTCTTTGTCAGTGTGTGCACAGTGATAACGACCATCCAACTGAAGCAACTGACTCAGTGGAGGGAGAAAGTATCATCAGCTTCCAGTGCTGCCACCTCCAGAGATTTGGCCACAGCTCGAGTCATCGTCGGCACTTCAGTGTTGTTCATCATCTGAACCATTCCAGCGATAGTCATGCGAACTTCATTTTTAACTTTGCTGGTTGGTGGTCGATTATGACAACTTGGCGTGGCTCATTCTGTGTGCTTGCATGCTCGTAGTCTCGTGTGTGTGTGCATTAGGTATTAGGTACTTCATAGTCACAGAGGCGTCTCTGTGAAATTCGGGTTGCTCACACCTGGAGAGCGCGTCGCAGCAATTTTTTTTTTTTTTGCATGCGTTTTTTGTGTAATTGATGAGGAAGGAAAGGGATATGTGTACATTTTGACCAAATGACAACTTTTTTGTTGCCACTGGGTTTAACGTGTGCTAAGTGCATGGGCACACGGGACCTCAGTTTATCGTCTCATCCGAAAGACTCACTTGTTTCGTTGTTGTCGTGACTGAATCGTTGCAATAAACTATCATCACTAAATGACAATTGGGGAAATGCATTTAAAGATAGATCAATATGAAAACACCCTTTTGTATGTCAGATAGAGTTTTTTATTTTAAATTTGATGCGGGTTACCGGAATGGTTGAATAAAATTGAACGCGTCAAACAAGTTTCATATTAATGTTTTGTTCCTATGCGAATGAGTCTGGTTTGTGTGTATATATATATGTTTTCAGAACACAGAACAAATCGTAATGTTAAAGTTAAAGCAATTGGGTTTGTTTCTTAGGTTCACAAACACATACATTGGACACAAAAAAGTTTGATTAAAGCAAACTATATATATTTATGCATAAGAGGAAAGCTTAATGGTGTGTTTGTTTTTTTCTTCTTCAATTCGTGATCGTTTATATTATCATACTATGAAGAGCGACATCGCATCAGTCTACCTGATCCAAGCACACCTCTCTACATTCCTCCTCGCCGGGTGTCTGTTGGTGTTTACTACGATTTCTGTTACCTCCCTTTTTTTTAATCCTTCACTGGATCCACCAACATGACATCCCATCTCTTCTACTCTCTTCGAGGGATTGTAATTTTAGAACATTATTATTTTTGTTATTTTATGTAAGATTATTACCATTTCGTTCGAATTAAGTGCTGGTTTGCTTTTATTGTGGACTTTCAATCTGGTGCAAAGATGACAGCCATTCTCTTGTAGAAGTCTTCTAGCTCAGTTTGAATGTTCACTGTGGACATTTTTTGCATGCCGACATGCAGACTGAAGAGTCTTTCACAAGACGAAACAGCTGTCTTTGCATAGGCATTGTCTAGCTCCCCCCCATTGGGAGACAAAGTAAATCAGCACATTATTTTATTTTCTTCTTTTTAGAACACAGAACAAATCGTAAAGTTAAAGTTAAAGCAATTGAGTTTGTTTCTTAGGTTCACAAACACATACATTGGACACAAAAAAGTTTGATTAAAGCAAACTATATATATAAGAGGAAATTTAATTGTTTTTTTCTTCTTCTTCAATTCTTGATCGTTTATATGGATTTATTTTGTAACTATATATATATATATATATATATATATATATATATGCATAAGAGGAAAGTTTAATGGTGTTGGTTTTGTCTTCTTCATTTTTTCATCGTTTATATTATCTTACTACGAAGAAGGAAAGCGCATCAGTCTACCTGATCCAAGCACACCTCTCTACATTCCTCATCATCAGGTGTCTGTTGGTGTTAACTACGATTTCTGTGACCTCCCTTTTTTTTTATTCCTTCACTGGATTCACATGGCATCCCATCTCTTCTACTCTCTTCGAGGGATTGTAATTTCGGGACATTATTATTTTTGTTATTTTAAATAAGATTTTTACCATTTCTTTTTAATTAAGTGCTGGTTTGCTTTTATTGTGGATTTTCAATCTGGTGCAAAGATGACAACCATTCTCTTGTAAAAGTCTTCTAGCTCAGCTTGAACATTCACTGTGGACATTCTTTTCTTTTTTTTTTATAATAAAAAAAAATCGGGACTTTACTGGTTTCGTACTGCCTCCGGGCATTGCCTCCAGTATTGTTCCCAACATATTTGTATTTACAAATGTCCCATATGTGTCTGATTCAGACCAAGAGGACGTAAAACACCATTTTCGTCGTCGACATTCTTTTTTAGCATTGTGGTGGTACCATAGCCGATGAGGTTTAACCGAGGCGTGGTTACTGCTACACATATCTGTATTATTAAAAAATCGGGACTTTACTGGCTTAGCACTGCCTCCGGGCATTGCCTCCAGTATTGTTCCCACCATCTTTGTATTTACAAATGCCCCACATGGCCGAGAGGCCGAAGAGGGCGTAACATCCTATTTTCCTACCCGGACATTCTTAATGGTGTGTTTTGTTTCTTCTTCTTCAAATTTTGATCGTTTTTATATATAAACTTCTTCTTCTTCTGCGTTCCCAGGATATAAGGCCATAATGGGTAAGGTACGCACGTGTCCGGTTTTAGGTTTTCACTGGTCTCCCAGCTTGCGTACAGCCGACACATTCCGATTTCGGAGTAGCTCTAAGGAGACAAATTATTTTGAGGATTGTTAGGGGTAAAAAAGGCAGGCGTATGGGCCAATAAGTTAGAAAGATACAAGATGACAGAAAGCAAAGGGAAAGGGCAGAGTCAAAGAGAGTGGCAGATTAGGGGAAGTTTATTTTAAAGCACAAAACTTCCAGAAGGTGGGGGAACTATTTTTACGAAAGACCCCCCCCCCCCCCCCCCCCCCCCCCCCCCCCCCCCCGTATCCCCATGGGGAGCTACATACGGAATACACGAAAAGAAGGGAGACAAATCACTTTAGTTTTACTGTTCCTTCCTCGGTAATTTGACATGCTATTATTTACACTTGCAAGCTGTAAAAGTCTACCTTTGAGAGAGAGAGAGCGAGAGAGAGAGAGCGAGAGAGAGAGAGAGAGAGAGAGAGAGAGAGAGAGAGAGAGAGAGAGAGAGAGAGAGAGAGAGAGAGAGAGAGAGAGAGAGAGAGAGAGAGAGAGAGAGAGAGAGAGAGAGAGAGAGAGAGAGAGAGAGAGAGAGATGCAGACAGACAGGCTCACAAACCTTCATTCTAATTGCAGTGCGCTCTCGGTTTAATATAAACAGCAAGTTTAAAAGTAAGCCAACAGAAAAAAAAGTCAAGACTTATAACCACATGTGCTGGCAAATACAAAGGATGCGGTGGGCGAAACGAGACACTCATAGAGGGCAAAAAGACACAGCCAACACAATAAATGCAAATGAAGAGGCAGATTACGTACATCATAGAGTAGGCGAAACGCGCGAAGGCGAAGTGGATGGCACCCCACCCACCCACATACTGACATGTGAGGGCCCTATAGACCTCTCCGTACACACGCTGTTGTGGTAACATATACACCCACCAACATACTCACATGTGAGCGCCCTATCGGCCTCTCCGTACACACGCTGTTGTGGTAACATATACACCCACCCACATACTGACATGTGAGGGCCCTATAGACCTCTCCGTACACACGCTGTTGTGGTAACATATACACCCACCAACATACGGACATGTGAGCGCCCTATCGGCCTCTCCGTACACACGCTGTTGTGGTAGCATATACACCCACCAACATACGGACATGTGAGGGCCCTATAGGCCTCTCCGTACACACGCTGTTGTGGTAGCATATACACCCACCAACATACGGACATGTGAGCGCCCTTTCGGCCTCTCCGTACACACGCTGTTGTGGTAACACACGTATACACCCACCAACATACTGACATGTGAGGGCCCTGTAGGCCTCTCCGTACACACGCTGTTGTGGTAACATATACACCCACCAACATACTGACATGTGAGGGCCCTGTAGGCCTCTCCGTACACACGCTGTTGTGGTATCATCATTATACACCCACCCACATACTGACATGTGAGGGCCCTATAGGCCTCTCCGTACACACGCTGTTGTGGTAGCATATACACCCACCAACATACGGACATGTGAGCGCCCTTTCGGCCTCTCCGTACACACGCTGTTGTGGTAACACACGTATACACCCACCAACATACTGACATGTGAGGGCCCTGTAGGCCTCTCCGTACACACGCTGTTGTGGTAACATATACACCCACCAACATACTGACATGTGAGGGCCCTGTAGGCCTCTCCGTACACACGCTGTTGTGGTATCATCATTATACACCCACCCACATACTGACATGTGAGGGCCCTATAGGCCTCTCCGTACACACGCTGTTGTGGTAGCATATACACCCACCCACATACTGACATGTGAGGGCCCTGTAGGCCTCTCCGTACACACGCTGTTGTGGTAACACACGTATACACCCACCCACATACTGACATGTGAGGGCCCTATAGGCCTCTCCGTACACACGCTGTTGTGGTAGCATATACACCCACCCACATACTGACATGTGAGGGCCCTGTAGGCCTCTCCGTACACACGCTGTTGTGGTAACACACGTATACACCCACCCACATACTGACATGTGAGGGCCCTATAGGCCTCTCCGTACACACGATGTTGTGGTAGCATATACACCCACCCACATACGGACATGTGAGGGCCCTATAGGCCTCTCCGTACACACGCTGCCGTGGTAACATATTTGATTTGATTTGATTGATTTAATTTAAAGTCTGTTCACAACAATGGTGATTTTAGACTTAAATAAATACATTAATTAAACAAAAACAAAACAGACATAAACAAATATTGAATTAAAATGAGGTGAGAAGAGTGTGTGAGTGTGTGTGTGTGTGTGTGTGTGTGTGTGTGTGTGTGTGTGTGTGTGTGTGTGTGTTTGTATATGTGTGTGTGTATTAGTGTGTGTGAGTGCGTGTGCGTGTGCGTGTGCGTGTGCGTGTGCGTGTGCGTGTGTGTGTGTGTGTGTGTGTGTGTGAGAGAGAGAGAGAGAGAGAGAGAGAGAGAGAGAGAGAGAGAGAGAGAGAGAGAGAGAGAGAGAGAGAGAGAGAGAGAGAGAGAGAGAGAGAGAGAGAGAGAGAGAGAGAGTATGTCCGTGATGGGGGAAGGAAAAAAAAAAAGGATTTGGGGCAAAGAAAAGAACATTAATATTAACTAACGTATCAATTATAGTAATTTTGCAATTCCAGAGCTGGATTTGACAGAAGCTATTTTGATCATTTCATGGCTGTAAACTACATCTTGTAAAGTTCCTATATTTGCTACTTGAATCCCAGACAAGGTGTATAGCGGTGTTAAAAATGGACATTCGAAAAGAATGTGTTGAACTGATAGTGGGTGACCACAAGCGCATTCTACATCTTTATAAAATTTGGTCTTCCATGAATTTAATCGAATTTTGTAAATCAGGCTAGACAAAGATCTTGAACATGACAATTTCAGATTTTGAAGTAATTTTCTCTTTATACATACAATTTTCTAAAATAGAATTTATTTCATGGTTTTTTAGTTTTAGTGAAGTGTCCGAAAGTTTTCTCCTAGCACCTTCTTTGGCTAATCTATCAGCTAGTTCATTCCCAAAGATACCACAATGCGATGGAATCCAGCAAAATTCTATATCAATTCCTTTGGACATAACAGAATGTATTAAGTATTTTATATCAAAAATTAGATCTCTTCTAACATTCGCATTCCAATTTTGTAAACTATAAAGAACAGATTTTGAGTCAACACAAAGTAAAATACTATAAATCGAAATATCAGTATCAGCAATCCAAGATAAGGCCATAAGAATTGCGTAAAGTTCAGCAGTATGTGGTAACATATACACCCACCCACATACTCACATGTGAGGGCCCTATAGGCCTCTCCGAACAAACACTGTTGTGGTAACATATACACCCACCCACATACTGACATGTGAGGGCCCTATAGGCCTCTCCGAACAAACACTGTTGTGGTAACATATACACCCACCCACATACTGACATGTGAGGGCCCTGTAGGCCTCTCCGTACACACGCTGTTGTGGTAACACACGTATACACCCACCCACATACTGACATGTGAGGGCCCTATAGGCCTCTCCGTACACACGCTGTTGTGGTAGCATATACACCCACCCACATACAGATATGTGACGACCCTAGAGGCCTCTCCGAACACACGCTGTTGTGGTAACACACGCATACACCCACCCACATACTGACATGTGAGGGCCCTATAGGCCTCTCCGTACACACGCTGTTGTTGTAACATATTATACACCCACCCACATACTGACATGTGAGGGCCCTGTAGGCCTCTCCGTACACACGCTGTTGTGGTATCATCATTATACACCCACCCACATACTGACATGTGACGACCCTAGAGGCCTCTCCGAACACACGCTGTTGTGGTAACATATACACCCACTAACATACTGACATGTGAGGGCCCTATAGACCTCTCCGTCTCCGTACAAACACTGTTGTGGTAACATATACACCCACTAACATACTGACATGTGAGGGCCCTGTAGGCCTCTCCGTACACACGCTGTTGTGGTGACATAATTATACACCCACCCACATACACCCATAGTCAGCCAGGAACAAACAGACAACCACCACTGAAAACGTTAGCCAGCTTTCGCGGCCTCGCGGCTGCTCAAAAAGAAAAAGGTGTGGCCAAGTACAGCAACAAGCCTCTAACCACATTTTGGTCTCCGTAAAAGGAATGGTTGCTTGGGTGATACCCTGGCCCTCCACACAATAATGTCAATGTTAATCAGCACGGCATATCGAACTTGAGCTAAAAATAAAACCCACGGTACAACATAGTATGACAAGATTCTGATAAAGTAAGCGGACCAAACCGACCAACCGACCAACCCATTAACCAACCAACCCATCAACCATCTCTCCAACCAGCCAACCAACCCACCAACCATCCATCCAACAAACAAACCAATCAACCAACCAACCAGCCCACCCACCCAACAACCATCCATCCAACCAACCAACCAACCCACCAACCCACCAACCCACCAACCATCCAACCATCCATACATCCAACCAACCGACCAACCAATCAAACCACCAACCAACCAAACCACCAACCAGCCAACCAACCAACCAACCAGCCCACCAACCAGCCAAACCCACCAACCCACCACCCAGCCAACCAACCAACCAGGCAACCAACCAGCCAACCAACCCACCCACCCACCCACCTACCAACCAACCAACCAACCCACCAAATCACCAACCAACCAACCAACCCCACCCACCCACCTACCCACCAACCAACCAACCAACCAACCAACCACCCACCCCACCAAATCACCAACCAACCAACCAACCAACCCACCCACCCACGCACCTACCAACCAACCAACCAACCAACCAACCCACCAACCACCCACCCACCCACCAAACAACCAACCAACCAACCAACCAACCCACGAACGTGCGCTACGTAGTACATTCATGCATACATAATTACACAATCACAAAACCGCACCTTGTGTATTCATCTATTGATTTATTGTTTTAAGTGTACAATTATTCTACTATCGTCATTGTGTGAACAGACTTTAAAACAAATTAAATACTCACACAAGCGTGCGACATATTCGAAAGGCCGTTCGATAGGGCCTTCTAGGCACACCATAATTATTGATGTGCGTATGCGCATACATGCAGGGAAAGAGAGAGAGAGAGAGAGAGAGAGAGAGAGAGAGAGAGAGAGAGAGAGAGAGAGAGAGAGAGATGAGGGGTGGGGGTGGTCCAGGTATGCATCCCAACAAATAAGGTAGCCTATTTTGCAGGCGTGCGTCCCTACTGTAGGTTTGTCTGTCTGTCAATCAGTATGATGTATTTTTCTGAGTATGCATTCGCATGACTGTACAACAATATGCGCGCGATTCTGTGAGTTCGCTTGTTTGCGTAACTTGTTTGTTGGCGCTTGCATTAATTCGTGTAATTATGTACGCGCGCCTGAGCCTGTGTGTCTGTGTGTCTGTCTGATGTGCTGTGTAAACTTGTGCGAGTACCTTCGTATTTGCATGTTATGGTGCACGCGCGCGCGAGCGTGTGTGTGTGTGTATGCTGCATGCATGTGCCTTTATGTACGTGTGCGTGTGTGTGCGTGTGTGTGTGTGTGTGTGTGTGTGTGTGTGTGTGTGTGTGTGTGTGTGTGTGTGTGTGTGTGTGAGAGAGAGAGAGAGAGAGAGAGAGAGAGAGAGAGAGAGAGAGAGAGAGAGAGAGAGAGAGAGAGAGAGAGAGAGAGAGAGAGAGAGAGAGAGAGAGAGAGAGAGAGAGAGAGAGAGAGAGAGAGAGAGAGAGAGAGAGAGAGAGAGAGAGAGAGAGAGAGAGAGAGAGAGAGAGAGAGAGAGAGAGAGAGAGAGAGAGAGAGAGAGAGAGAGAGAGAGAGAACGCATACAGACAGAAACAGAAACATAACATATAAACTTAAAGAAAATGAACACACATAACTAAAACTTCAGATAATAGACGTGCGTGCATCGTAACGGCTAATTAGACAACGGCAAATCAATATAACGAATTAATGATTAGTCCCAACAACCAACCCTACATCATTTGCAAAATCAATACTGCGCTGCGCCCTTTTTTAAAATGATGTTTTTGTTCATTTTTCTTTTTCAATGTAAAACGAAATCAAACGATTCGACAATATGCCATGAAAGACCTTTCGTAACAAACTATTTCAGTCTTACCTACACAGATCTTCAACGCTGAGTGATAAAGCCTTCATGTTCTGCAGATCCCTCGTTTCCGTGCCAGAACTCTTGGCGAACGTTCTTTTTCTTTCCAAGCTCCCTCCTTCTGGAACGGCCTCCCTTCTGCACTCCGAACCTCAAACAGTCTCTCTTCTTTCAAGTCCTCCCTCAAAACAACTCTCTTCAAAACATAATCTTTTCTCCTCCTCCTGCAAAGGTTATCCATTGAGTCATGTGTGTGCGTGCGCGCGCGCGCGCGCGCGTGTGTGTGTGTGTTTTGTTGGTGTGTGTGTGTGTGTGTGTGTGTGTGTGTGTGTGTGTGTGTGTGTGCGCGTGTGCGTGCGCGCGTGTGCGCGTGCGCGCGCGCGCGCGCGCGCGCGCGTGTGTGTGTGTGTGTGTGTGTGTGTGTGTGTGTGTGTGTGTGTGCGTGCGTGTGCGTGTGCGCGCGCGCGCGCGCGCGCGCGCGCGTGTGTGTGTGTGTGTGTGTGTGTGTGTGTGTGTGTGTATGTGTGTGTGTTTGACCTGAAGTTCGTGTGAGTGTTTTGTGTGTTGTCTAGCTTTTCATTTTGTTAGTATTGTTTTTATCATGATTGTAAGCGCTTAGGGCTTTTGTTAAGATTAAGGGCCCTAAATATTCATTATTATTATTATTATTATTATTATTATTATTATTATTATTATTATTATTAAGTATAAAACCGTCAAATATTAAAAAAAACATTCTCCTGCTAAACCTTAAGGCAATGTTCTCAGTATTATTATATATTAATTTTTGGCTCACTCGTGTCAACGACACGAAACTGATTCTATGTTTTCATGCTTCTTCGGTTTTCCGGGTGTCTGTGTGCTGCATGTCGTTGTGTCAGCTTGCAAGCCCCTCAACTCCCATCTGGTGAGGGAGGAGTTCCCGTGTCGCCCTTCCCACCGGCTGCCACCCAGTAGGACGTCGATAGCAATCTGCCACTTTGCCTCGGAATCATCACATGATGAGAGAGTCAGTATAGTCGACCCTCTCACCACGGACTCCCAGATAGCCCTGTGGGGGATATGTGAGGAGGACGAATGCCACACATCTCTAGATTTAAAAGAATGCATGATAGCAATTTGGACCGCGTAGCTTATTGTGCGTTTTTGACCGTTATCTAAATAGTGCTGTAAAATGGCTAGTTATGTTTTTTGTTTTTTAAAATATAGAATAATCACTTATTCTAGCATAGCTATCCGGTCGATTTGAATCAAACGTTGCATATAGATAGCCAATACCCGTATGCAGATGCAGACTAAAAATCCAAGATGCATAATTCTTTGTCTTACAATTATAGTAATTATCTCTCTTTACGGGTATTGGCTATCTGTATGCAAATTTGATTCAAACTGACCCGATTTGTACTGACCACGCCCCTTTTACCCCCCTTACCCCCCCCCCCCCCCCCCCCCCCCTGCAGAACAGCTAATTCCATCGACCAGTTAAAACGTTTTGTTGTCTTTTGCCGATCTACGATCGCAAAGGAGTCTAACTTCGTTCGTGTATGTTTCTTTGTTTTTGTTGTTGTTGTTTTTCTTTCCCAAGGATATCTCCAGAACCGCTTGACAGAATCGCTTCAAATTTTGTGTGGTGGTGTGTCACCGTGAGAGGAAGGCATCCGCGCATAAATTATCGCCGCTCTGACCTTGACCTTGGCGTATGACCTTGAAAACCGAAAATCTTTAAGGGGCCGTAACTTCGTGCTTTGGCTTACGGCATATCGATCAAGGTCAAGGATATCGGTAAGCCTTGTTTGTTTTAATGTAGTCTTTATAAATCGTTTGCTTTGTGTAGAGAAAAACGGCCGAGGTAAAACGAGAGAATAGCTTAAAGCAATTCCTGAAATAATTGTGCAATACAGGTAAACATTTTGTCACTGTTATGGGGCAAAAAGAGTTAACGTTTTCTGTATTCACGTCCTGTCGTGTAGAAAGTACTAATAGTACAAACTTGCAAAGAAACGCAAATGTTCATATTCTGATCGCTTCTCGGCCTTTTTAACAGTGATTCAGGAACATAAATTTTTGTTTATACCCTGGTTGGTTTGTTCAGCCCGTCGTACATGGCGAAAGCCGATACGCGACGTTAAACTGAACTTCCATCCAAGAAACGCATTATATCCTGGTTGGTTTGTTCAGCCCGTCGTACATGGCGAAAGCCGATACGCGACGTTAAACTGAACTTCCATCCAGAAACGCATTAACAAAATAAAAGTCTTGTATACGTACGTGCGCCTGAGCGTGCGTGTTTGTCTGTCTGCTTTGTTGTGTAAAC
This sequence comes from Phymorhynchus buccinoides, assembly GCA_017654935.2. Lineage (NCBI taxonomy): Eukaryota > Metazoa > Mollusca > Gastropoda > Neogastropoda > Raphitomidae > Phymorhynchus > Phymorhynchus buccinoides. The sequence continues at coordinate 40,575,740 of CM065695.1, read as the reverse complement.
CTGTGCGAGTACCTTCGCATTTTTATTCAGTGGCGCACGCGCGTGCGTGTGTGCGTATGCTGCGTGCATGTGCATTCATGTGTGTGTGTGTGTGTGTGTGTGTGTGTGCGTGCGTGTGCGTGAGAGAGAGAGAGAGAGAGAGAGAGAGAGAGAGAGAGAGAGAGAAAGAGAGAGAGACAGGGAGATGTGTGTGTGTGTGTGTGTGTGTGTGTGTGTGTGTGTGTGTGTATGACCGTTAGTTTAAATTCCTCATTGTTTTGCTAAAATACCAGTAATTATGTGCTGGCTTGAGTTTGTTTATGTCCTTGTGTCAGCACAATTACTTAGTATCCAAAGTTAATTAGTTTTGTGAGTAAGAATCACGCTATCTTTGTTACTGTATTTTCTTAGCATTGGAAATGTCGGTAGTATGACTGTCTTGCCGATTTTACTGCATGTTTTTCGATCTTATAATGTTGCATTTGTAAAGCGCATCGAGCATACTACTGAATAGATTTTAGCGCCATATGAAATATACTACTACTACTACTACTACTACTACTACTACTACTACTACTACTACTACTACTAATAATAATAATAATAATAATAATAATAATTATGATTATCATGATTATTATCGAGAACACCCCCCCCACGGCTAACATTAATGAAAAGAAAGAAACAAACAGGCAAGCACACCACTACACCGCCAGAAAAAAATGAAGAAGAAAATTTAGTTTAAAAAAACAAATGGCTAACACAAAGGAAAAGAAAGAAAGAAACTAACAGGCAAGCACACAAACATACCTCCAGTGGCTTGATTGTGCATAGCGTCGGTGAAATTAAAAAAAACCTCGTATCTCAATTTTGGCATAGTTTTGAGGCGAATGGAAAAAAAAACTGTTTTAAAAATTAACCGCGTTGACCACAATTGATTAACTATGATGAATATGTTGTTCAAGGCATTGCGAGTTTAGTCCTGCATTTCGTTACAATTACTTTAAAAATGGGTTTTTTTCAGACTTGAAAAGAAACGAAGATACGAGGTTTTTGTCCTTAACTAGTTCTGAATTTGGGACTAACGAGTTTTTCTTCTATTTTCACAACCTCATTTACCCCAGATAGAAAATCGTTAAGGTCTGTGTACACGTTAACAATATTCACGAGATATTTCTATTTCCCCATGGCAACACAGTGATAGCCCACTTTTGATATGACTTACAGCTCACTGTGTTGCCATGGGGAAATAGAAATATCTTGTGAATAGTGTGAACGTGTACACAGACCTTTAGACATACGAGCTTTTGGTGGAAGATCGCGGGGAAATTACAGAGCTGACTATGTATGTAACCCCCAACCCCCACAAACATCGAGATACAAGGATTTTGAATTTCACCGACGATAGTTACGGCAGGCAGGAAGAAAACGAAATGAACGTCTTGAGACCAACGAACTGAACAGACGGGGCTGACAGAACGAGCGCTTGAGTGTTCTTTGTTAACAGGAGACTATTTGGTTGGTAAGTCTCGTGGGCTGTTAACACGTACATATTTTGGATAGCTTGTATATGGTTGGTATCGATCATTTCAGCTTCTGTGGCTGGCTAGGAGAGTGGAGTGGCATGGGCCCCATCTCCTTTGACGCGCTGATTTTCCTTTCCGTGCGGCGGTCTGGAGCAAAGTGACAGAGTCGGCAACACCGGGATGCACGCGGGCAGACGCGACTTCGTTCTGCACCGGCGGGCCTGGTTAAAGAGATAACGGCAGGAGTGCACTGGGAGCACCTGCGTTATTTACTGCCAGTTTGGTTTGTGGAATTGAGTAGTAGATGAAATGAGCTAGTTTTGGATAACTACGAAGGAACCTACTACTTGTGTACTTGTAAATGGAGATGGGTTTGGAAAACTCAAATGGGAGACAATTTGAGGATTAATTAAGAAATTGTGTTATTGAAATAGTTTCCCTTTTCTAGGAATATTAAGAAAAGGCGAAACACCCGAAGGAATTTTATATTTAGTGTGGAGAGTGAACTGATGATGAATGATAATTGAATGTGAAACTTTCTTTGATTTAATAGTTGACCAGGATTGAATTCTACCTGCTTTTGTGGACTGTTGTTGATTGTTCGTCTGTGTCGTGATGTGTTCGTCTGTGTCGCGCGCGCGCGCGCGCGCGCGCGCGCGCGCGCGCGTGTGTGTGTGTGTGTGTGTGTGTGTGTGTGTGTGTGTGTGTGTGTGTGTGTGTGTGTGTGTGTGTGTGTGTGTGTGTGTGTGTGTGCGTGTGTGTGTGTGCGTGTGCGTGCGTGCGTGTGCGTGCGTACCTGCGCGCTTGCACTTTTTCTTGATAATTTTAGACATTAACAAGGGTGCAACTACACACAATGAAAAAAACCTGAAAGGCCGGGGTCCAGGGGTAATGTCCCCCTGCAGCTGAAGAAAAAAATTGATTGATGAAGGTATTTTAGTTTGCTTTTTCCACAATTTATACAAATACTTAGTTTTTAAAAAGTGATTGGAAAATACAGTAGACACACAAAGATCTTTTTTGACAAATATTAAAAAAAGGAACTTCCTATTCTGGTAAAATTCAAAAACAGGAAATCCTTGTATACCAGGAAAAGTTGCACCCATGTATTAACCCTTTCACCGCCAGCCATATTTCAGCCAAAAATGTCTATTAAATTTACCTGGGTAGAGAACAAAATCCATCTGCAGTATTGGGGATTCTTCTGTGACATGAAATAAGGTCTGTCCTTACTTCCCAAAACTAAGACAATAGGGTCTTTGGATAATAGACCCCAATTTGATGCCTTTTAGTGACATAGGTGTTAAACCACTGTGGTGCTAAAATGCGACTTTGGCGGTGAAAGGGTTAATATTTTTGTTTTCACGTCATTAGGCCTATCCTATGCTGTTTCTGCCAAATTAGTTGGAGATAACAATTAATGATGTGTAGCTAAAAGATTAAAGATACTCTTGCGATCCTAATTATTGGCTCGCGTTTCTTCAAACATAGGCTAATGCGTATTTGACATAATATATTTATGTGTTCGTCTTATTGTTTGGGAAATTGGTGGATCACAATTTGCCCATTCTGAGCGGACAAACACAGAGAGTGTTGTTGTAAAGCGGTTGGTTTGTAAATTCTGTTGTAATTTGTAAAGCGCGTAAATGTTTAAGGGTAAGCGCCATAGAAATTCACTTGATAAATAAATAAACAAACAAACAAACAAATAGATAAATAAATGAAAAACAAAATAACCACAATGACACGAACAGGAATCTGTTCGGAAATAATTAAGGGGAGTAATTTCAAAATCACAGCTCTGACCCGTGCCTCAAAGAAGCTACCAAAGTGACCTAGAAACCTGGTGTAGATGGCTGGAACTGTGCATACAAAGAGGAAAAGTTGTTTTCCTAGGAACGCAAAAGTTTGAAGTCTGTGAAGTCCTTTATTTCTGTGTTATGGAACCGTTGCCAATATTTACTGATCAACCCTCGTATTATTAGCAAAGTCTTCTTCGTCTTGTTCTTCTTCTTGTTCTTCTTCTTGTAAATTCTGTTGTTCTTCTTCTTTAAGGGTAAGCGCTCTTCTTCTTGTTCTTCTTCTTGTTCTTCTTCTTGTTCTTCTTCTTTCAATCGAAGACCCCGAAGGTGTTACAACCGACGCACACAAACATTCCTGTGTTATGGAACCGTTGCCAATATTTACTGATCAACCCTCGTATTATTAGCAAAGTTCTTCTTCTTGTCTTGTTCTTCTTCTTCTTCTCGTTCTTCTTCTTGTTCTTCTTCTTGTTCTTCTTCTTGTTCTTCTTCTTTCAATCGAAGACCCCGAAGGTGTTACAACCGACGCACACAAACATTCCTGTGTTATGGAACCGTTGCCAATATTTACTGATCAACCCTCGTATTATTAGCAAAGTCTTCTTCGTCTTGTTCTTCTTCTTGTTCTTCTTCTTGTTCTTCTTCTTTCAATCTAAGACCCCGAAGGTGTTACAACCGACGCACACAAACATGTGGAATTAGTTAGCACATTTCTAAACATTTATAATCCTGATTGAATGTGTTGGGTGGTGAAAGACGTTGTGGTGGCATGGCGAACAATGGTTGAAGCAATCTTCTCCTAACAAATAGCATATTATCATTTTTTTTTTAACTCAGGGACACACTATATGCCTATGTGTTCGCTTTTCACCAGTACAACCTATAAGTACATCTAATGCACAGTCCAATCCGATCTAATCCTACGCAGTCCAAGCCAGCATAATCCAATCCAATATGATCCAATCCAGTCCTCAGCCGTGCTGGCTTTTGATGTCAGTTTTGGTCTGAACAATAGCTGTCTATCGTTGAGGGCCAGGCTGGTTGAGACACTGCGAACCCGTCATTATTCAATACTGATGGACTACACTGACTCCTTAAAACTCGAGTCATATTGGCCACTGCAAGTGGGATTATAAACACCCTTGACGGCAAGAGTTAAGCCCTTGTTGATCAGTATCCATAAGGGCATTCACTCGTGCAAAAGGCAGCCATTAAGTGGCCTCAAATAGGGTTATTGGCGAGAGTTATGCCCTTGTTTGGTCAGTACTCTAACAGTCTTCACCCACCCACCAAGGGCATTCACTCTCGCAACAGATGTTCTTTGCAGAGGCCAATAAAAGTAAAAACAAACAGACAAACTAAACAAAGAACTTGTCTTAGGATCAAACCCCCCCCCCCCCCCCCCCCCCGCCTCCCTCCACCCTCCTTCCGGGACACATGAGGTTCTTTCAGCACAAATAATCAGCAATAACAATCACAAACTTTTATTAGTCCTCAAAAGGAAATGTATGTCATGCTGGCACATAAAATACGAATCAAACTTAGCAAGATTCAATAGTAGACATCCACGCAAAATTCGCACGCACGCAGTCGACATGCGCCCCCCAGAAGTATAGACAGAAGTATAGCCTCGATGCTGGGGATGTTGGCACGTTCTAAGACTTCGTTGTTGGTAATGAAGTCTTGCCATTTGACACCCCCCAACCCCCCTCCCTCCCTCTTTGCCCCTGCCCCACTCATTTCCCTCCAGTATTCTCCAATCCTACTTCCAACTTGTCCCATTTTTTCACCAGCCATTCAAGCCGATCATCTGGGCGGCCAAGGAAATTATTCTGTGTATAGATATCTTACCTACATGACCGAAGTCCCCAGTTTTCATACACAACAGAACCATCAAAACGATGATGGCGGTTGTCTACTGCAAGAAGAAGAAGAAGAAGCGGAGGTACCGATGATAAAAGCGCTCATGACCAACTTGCTTCCTGCACAGCACCCTTGTCTCAGAACAATAGAGAAGAGTGGAGACCACAGCCGCTCTGTAAACGTTTCTGTGCTTTGTTATGTGTTGTGTGTTGTTTATGTGTAACATATTCAAGGTTAGAAGGCTATGCCACTCTTGGATGGATGTTGATTTGTCTGTGTGGGTGGAGGGTCATAAAGGCGAACTTGGCACATTCTTTGTTTGAGAATGATGCTTTGTTTGTCTCACTTTGGTTCTGACCCACGCACTGCTAGGTGATTGGTATCGTAAGCAACTTTGTTGGAGGGGAGTTAATTACAAAGAGAGTATTCACCCTTTGTTCAATTTCGTTTCTGTGCTTATTTATATTATGCATACATAAATCATCATAAGTTAGGTGTCGCTTCTTCACTAGAACGCAAAACAAAAATGGTTGTACCCTATCCTTTCATGTTATATACATATTTAGTTCAATGATCTGTACATCTGAACCTAAAATGTTATTGCATTGGTATTATTAGTTTTGAAGCAATAGCTGAGCACATAGCGCAATCCCAATAACACAGCACAGTTACTCAAAACGAGTCAAAATTGGACTTAACAATGTGTGCAAACGTTAAATGTGTTTGGATGTCGACTAAGTTCACTGCTCTTGTTATGCTTATTAGTTTATTAGTTTTGAGTGAATGGTCTCTTTTCCTCTCTCCCTTTCGTCCCCCTCCCCACTCTTTCACTCTCAAACTCAGTTTTCTGAACATCCCCCCTTTGCTCGCACAAAGGTGATCACAATTTATACTGTGTTTATAGTAACGTTTACAGATCGCAAGAGACAAGAATTAGCCAGAACCCTAACCAGATTCAAGCCCTGGCATCAGAAACTATGGCCTCTTTTGTTGACAATGCCACGTTGGAAGAATTATATTCATACAACGGTTCACTCAATGAAACATCCACGTCTTTCGTTAACCACACCGCTATGTCCGCTATACCGGAGGGATGTGTGCCGATGGAGTTATTCCAGTTCATTCCTTGGGACAACAAGGACAACCTCGTTCCTAAAGAAGTGGACAACATCGTCAACCTGGTGCTGGCTGGAATCTGCCTGCCAGTGTTTTTCGTGATTTCCTTCACCACCAACATCCTCAACATGATAGTGTTCTACAGACACGGCCTCCAGGAAAGGATCAACGCCTGTCTCTTCACCCTGTCTCTGGTGGATCTGCTGGGAGTCACCGTGGCTTTCTCCTACAGCAGCGACGTGGTCTACATGTACGCCATCGGCAAAGGCGAGGATCTCGGTCCCGCTCCCCGTTTCTTCATGAAACATTTTCTGACTGGGTTGATGGGGTTTATAACTGCGTCTCAGATGGTGTACACTTTCATCGCTTTGGAGAGGTGTCTTTGCGTCACTCGCCCTCTGCTGGTGAAGAGTTTCCTGCCCACCAAGACCACTGTTGTGGCGCTGTGGACGATGGTGGTAGTCATCACCGGGGGGTACGTGTTTATCGGTGGGATTCGGTACAACGTGATATGTGTGTTCAACCCTCAAGGCAACAGTGTGTCGTTCGTGAACTACCCCAGAGAATTCTATCTCCGTCATAAGGACGTTCTGGACGCTTTATACAGCGGCGTGTATGGATTCTTCTTTCCCGCGTTTTCGTTGATCTCCGTGACGGTGTGCACAGTAATAACGGCCATCAAACTGAAGCAACTGACTCAGTGGAGGGAGAAAGTATCATCAGCTTCCAGCGCTGTCACGGCTAAAGACCTGGCCACAACTCGCGTAATAATCGGCACGTCTGTTTTATTCATCATTTGCATCATTCCCGGGATATTAATGCGCACCACGTTCTTACTGTTTCCTGGGTTTAGGCCCGGTGGGGGTTATGACAACTTGGGTTGGATCATTCGAAGGTGTTATCAGATATTTTCCGCTGTGAACAACACCTTTAATTTCTTCGTGTATTACAACTACGGCAGTAAGTTCAGAGAAACCACTCGCGGCTTATTTCCTTTTTGTCTCCGCGAGTGAGCTACAAACAACTTCGTTGAAAAACGCTTTGTTTCTCAATGGAAAAGCATAGCTTTGTTTTCGCCCGGCAAGTTTGGTATAATTATTGTACGTTTCATCTGTCAGTTTTCCTTTTGAGTAACGAAAGAAAAGCGATGGATTGCAACTCGGGCCCAACTTGCTGTCTGTCTTTCTGCTTCTTTCTATTTGGTATTTGGTATATTCTAGTCACAGAGACTTATCTCGGGACTTAATTCGGGCTGCTCTCCCCCGGAGAGCGGGTCGCTGCAAGTGCAGCACCTACCCTTGTTTTCTTTGGGGGGGAGGAGGAGGGGATGTTAATGAGGGGTTGGAAGCTATCAATTTGGTCATACCAGGCAGCATGATTGCTCTTATCGACTTTTAACTGCCGTGGGATTTTTACGTGTGTAAAACGCACGGGTCAGACTAGCTTTAAGTCCCCATCCAAAGGACTGGACGTTCAGTTCGATTTTCCTGTCAAACTGGAAAGAAAGGGCGAGGCCGGGATTCGAACCCGGGTCACTCACGCTGCAGTCACGCATTGAGTTTGGCAGGCGAACGTCTTAACCACTCTACGTCTTAACCAGGTCGTCGTCGTCGTCGTCGTCGTCGTCGTCGTCGTCGTCGTCATCATCATCATCATCGTCGTCGTCGTCGTCGTCGTCGTCGTTGTCGTCATCGACATCCATCATCATCGTCGTCGTCGTCGTCATCATCATCACCATCGACGTCGTTCGGATCGTCATTTTTACTGTTGACATCGTTGTCGTCGTCTTCATAGTCATCGTAATGATCATCTTCATCATCGTCGTCGTGTGGTCGTCATCTTCCTCTTCTTCCTCCTTTCCTGGCTTTCCTCATCGTCATCGCTATTGAAATATCATTATTATTATTATTATTATTATTATTATTATTATTATTAAAAGAGGGTGCTTTCCTCTTGTCTCAGTGATGGCGGTCAGTCTGGATGGCTGTGTTTAGAAAAAAAAATCCGTCCTCATCACCACTATCATCACCTTAATTCCACCGGGGGGGTGGGGGTGGGGTTCTTTCGTACGAATTGGTCCCCCACCTTCTGGAAGTTCTGTGCTAGTAACTTCCTCTAAATCTATCACTCTTTTTGACTCTGCCTTTTCCCTTTGCTTACTGTCATCTGCTATCTTTCTGCCTTATTGATTGGTCCATTCTCCGCAGCTGATCTGTTGCACACAAAGTTGAGCTGTTTAGTTAAATGACTGAATCTAGAAATCTTAGATAAAAACTACAACCAAGCGTTTCGTCTTTAAAATATTTTCGCTGTATGTTCTTCGCAGTATTTTTAATATATTTCTTCCATCTGATTTATGGTAAGCAAATATTTTTGTTGAACAGTACCATGCAACTTATTTAGAAGAAAATGTTCTTAAATAATACGCTTGTTATCACAAACATAAATACAAAAAAATGCTCATGAATGGAAATCTGACACGGGTTCCTGAACATAACTAATGTCCGTACATACTCATAACTGTAGGCCTAACATTATTCTTGACTGTTGTTTATATTGAAAAGGATCTCGTGTGAAGTTGGCTTGAAAAAAAGTCCTGAAACTAAATGTTCCTCCCGGAACAGCTGTGGATCTCCTGGGTTTTTTTTTGCTTATAGAAATTCTTGCAAAGATTTTCTCAGCTTAATTTAACCCTTTCAACGCTAGCCATTCCCCAGCCTAAATTTACCATTAAACTTACCCGAGTAGAGAAAATATTTTGTCTGCAATATTGGGGATTCCTCTGTGACATGCATAAAACAGGGCCTATCCTTACCTCCCAAAATTAAGAACATAAGGTCACTGGATACCAGACCCTCATTTGATGCCTTTTAGTAACATGGCCGCCCCGGGTGCTACTCCCAAAAATGAAAAATACTGAAAGGCCGGGGTCCAGGGGCCGCCGAGGCCTCTGGCGGGGTACAGGGGCAGCGCCCCGTTGGGGGTTTCAGGGGGGCGTTGCCCCCCTGAAGCTGAAGCAAAAATGCAATTGCAGAGATCGTTTCCATAGCTCTCCTGCAATCTGGGAATGGGTGAGGAACAGATTACGATTTGACATCATAGTTCTGTTGGCAGACGACAGTTGACACTTTGTAAAGTGACTGTCTAAGTTGCTGAGATATGACAAGTCACATTACCTTTTTACAAGAAATACAAAAGATCTATGGTTAAAATCATATTTTCATGACTAAGATTTTTACTGACATTTCAGAAACACAACTATAAAGTCGTTCAAATAGAAGATAATAATTAGATCATAAGTGAAATGCGATGTCAGTGGATCCAAACATGACTCTCAATTGAGTTTTTCTAAGCAACATTTTTAACATATTCATACGTTTAACATCATAAATATCATTTGGTGAATTGAAATATAGTTGTAACTTACCTTTCTGTGAAGTTTGTAGCTTTCATGACACAAAATTCATGCTGATAATGTTGAATTTAGTTCAAATAAGTATGTGTGAATATGACTCGGCCGCCATTTTTGTTGTTGTATGTTCACTTCCGGTGGTTGGTAGACCCAGATTCAAAATGCCAGCAACCACAGTTAACAGATCAACTTTTTTTTGGTGGACAAAATTTTAAAAATACGGAATTTCCGTCTCAGCAGAAAATTAAATTTACGGATTTCCGTTTATACGGAAGGTAGTAGCACCCATGAATGATGGGTGTTAAATCATTGTGGTGCCAAGAGGCGACAGTGGCGATGAAAGGGAGATCCACCTGATCACGTGTCAAAATCACGGGCTTCACGTGTTTTCCCTCTCATAGCTGGTAAGAAATTTTGTTTTGACCCCAAACCCTAAATTGAAAACGAAACATCATTTTTAAAGAGCAGCCTCAATTTCAAGTTGGAGGCATTCGTATATGGGTCACAGCTACCCAGAAAAAAACAAGGGACGTAATCGTGGTGGGTCAGTGTATCTTTAAAGACGGACATGCTGGTCGTAACTATTTCTTAGTTAGGCATATCTCATTTGACAGGAAACTGTCTGACCGAGCGACGAATAAGAAGAATTGCCTTAAGGGCCACCGCACGTCCTCTAAAATCGTACGACTGTACGATACGATTTGATCACGTGGTCTCCAAGAACATCAATGCGATTCGCACTGAGAGATCACGCGATCGGATCGTATCGTACAGTCGTACAATTTAGCTGACGTGTGGCTGGCCCTTTAATGATCACTAGGCCCACCATCCTACATTGAAATTGGGTTTAGCATTGCTTGAACATCTACGTGTTAAAATCACGGGTTTTCACGTGTTTTCCCTCTTATAGCTGGAAAGAAAGTTTGTTTTGACCAAGTCTGACTCCCATATAAATGCCCCCAAATTCAAACCGAAACATCATTTTAAAGAGCAGCCTCAATTTGAAGTTGGGGACATCTGTATGTGGGTCACATCTACCCAGACAAAAACACCCAAGGGACTTAATCGTGGTGCGTCAGTGTATATTTAAAGGCACACACACACATTAGATCCGAAATCCGTAAGTTCCTTGCGAAAACCCCCCACACTTATATAATAAGCGGACGGGATTGCGCATGAGCTTAATCAGGGGAAGACGGGGTAAAAAGCCCATGGGCGGGTAAGAAGCCCATGCCAATTATCTCATGAAATGAAGCAAATTTCAGTCACATTTTCCCATGAGACGAGTGTTAATGTTTAGCATTCGTCTCATGGGCAAATTTGACTGAACATTTGCTTCATTTCATGAGATAATTGGCATGGGCTTTTTACCCCGTCTCCACCTATACATTCGGGATTTTCCTGGAGTTGCACTGCCTCCGGGATCGTTCCCACCATCTTTATACCTATTAATGTCCCACATGTGTCTGTTTTAGACCGGAGGACGTTAAACGGATTTTCACGCGCATGAACTTCCGCGTGTAATGTGCACACTCTTTCATAATTCTTACTTCCAGAATGGTTTTTTTACGAATTACGCATGGGATTCCGCGCAGAACGTCCGCGTATGCGTGTATGCAGCCTAAAGGGTCAGTCACACACACACACACACACACACACACACACACACACACACACACACACACACACACACACACACACACACACACACACACACACACACACACAAATCGTATGGGAATGCGATGCGATTTTGACGATGTGAGTCAAGAATCACGTGAAACACTTCCGTCTAAAAATAATTCTGCTATTTCCGCTCACTATGCTCAAGTAGATCCAGTGCATGAATTTCACATCATGTGTGACTCACATCGTCAAAATCGCATCGCATCCCCATACGAAACGTATTATGTGTGGCTGGCCCTTAAAGCTATTCAAAGGTGAGACAGACTGTAAAACAGATAGATACACAGCTATTACTATGAAGTCATCAGTTTCGTGTTAATGTTATTGATCGAATGCAAATTTTCTTATGATTTCCTCAGTTTAATATCTCTTTGCTATTGGAAAGTAAATCTTGCTATCGGCCTGTCTCTAATCTTTCATTCCTCTCTAAGCTTACGGAAAAGGTGGTTCTTAAACAGCTGTCTGACCATCTTCAGGTAAACGATCTTTTCTATCCAAACCAGTCTGCTTATCGAGCAGGTCACAGTACTGAGACAGCCCTCTTAAATATAACGAACGACCTGCTCACTGCCTTGGATGAAAACAAGGTTTCTCTTCTCTCTCTCCTTGATCTTTCTGCAGCGTTTGACACTATCGACCACTCCATCCTCATTTCTAGACTTCACACCTCCTTTGGTCTGTATGGGGCTGTTCTTTCCTGGTTTTCTTCCTACCTCTCTGATCGCACACAGACAGTTGTTGTCAATGGTTCTTCATCTCTTCCAAAAGGTCTTCAGTTCGGTGTGCCCCAAGGTTCAGTCTTAGGCCCTATCCTTTTTGTTCTTTATACCCAACCTCTCTCCGCCATCATCAACCAGCATTCTATTCTACATCATAGCTTTTCGGATGACAATCAATTGTACATTTCTGCCCATCAGCTTTGTATTATTTCTTAACGAAAGTACATGTTCGTAAGATTGCATTAGTGTTGTATAGTTAGTGATTGGAAGTACATCTATTTACTTCGATTTAATCAGCTTAATGTATTCTTATTGAAAGCAAATATTGTTATGAATTACTTAGTTTTGTGTTATTATTGATTAAAAGTAAATATTGCCATGATTTCATTAGTTTTGTATTGTTTTCTTAATGAAACTAAATCTTGTTGTGAGTTTATTAGCTTTGAGTTTTTATTGATTGAAAATATATTGCGTTATGTTGAAAACAATTTTCTTCTCAGAGAGAATACTAATTATTGTTATTGGATTTAGTAGAAACACAGTTTATCATAAACATCATTCATTAAACCATCCTTCACATACCTTTTAACTGCACCCCCCCCATTCACACACACACACACACACACACACACACACACACACACACACACACACACACACACACGCGCGCGCGCGCGCGCGCGCGCACACTTACACACTTACACACACACACACACACACACACACACACACACACACACACACACGCACGCACGCACGCACGCACACGCACGCACGCACACGCACACGCACACACACACACACACACACACACACACACACACCTTATTCACAATGAATTTATTTGTGATGATTTACGGAAAATACATTTTAAAGAAACCGAATGGGCTTGTTACTCGCGTACAGAATAAACACAAACTACAACAATACACGCACGCACGCAACAGCACCTGTAGGCTATATGCACACCCAAGCGCGTATGCATACATGATGATGATGTTCGACTGTCGCTGGGCGATGACGTCCACGACTTTCCCACCACGATATGGATGTTGAGTGGGTCCGACGATGGCTGGTGAGGCCGATCCTCGCTCTGAACTGCCTGTTGCAGTGGGGACAAGAGTAAACATTCGTGACTTTCCTGATGTTGCACTACCTCCGGCCATTGCCTCCAGGATCGTTCACATCATCTTTATTATCTCTACAAATGTCCCATATATGTGTCTGTTCCAGACCGGAGGACGTTAAGCAGAATTTGTAAAAGGAAAGGTTTGGAGTTGAATCAGGTTGAGAAGCGATGGCTCTACATTTGCGCTGCTGGCGATGCAGCTCCTTGGCTTCTATGCGCCTGCAAATTCAGACACTCCCCCCCCCCCCCCCGTGGGGATCCCCGGGGGGTCTTTTGCATAAATAGTCCCCCCCCCCCCACCTTCTGGAAGTTCTGTGCTTGTAACTTCCTCTAATCTGTCTCTCTCTTTGACTCGGCCTTTTCCCTTTGCTTACTGTCATCTACTATCTTTCTGCCTTACCGGTCCATTCTCCTGCGGTTTTTTCTTCAAGAAACACTTCCAAAAAGATTTCCTCCAGCCTCGTCTCTATATGTACCCGTCTCTCCGTCTCTATATGTCCCAATCTCTGTTGTCCACGTACATATCTCTATATAATTGTCCCTGCATTTACGTTCCCTGTCATTGTGTCCCCATCTCTATGCGCCTCCATCTCTATATTCCCTGTTACTATAAGTTCATGCTTTGGCACGCTGCTCAGGAGTCTTATATTTCAATCGTGATTACAACAATAAAACAAGCGATTAGCTGTTTCTCTGAATTTACTCCCATACGTGTAATAAACAAAGAAGTTAAAAGTGTTATTGATGGCCGATGCTAGCTGGTAGATTCTCCGAATGACCCAAGCCAAATTGAAATAGCGACCTCCTGGTCTGAAACCTGGTACGATTAGGAAAGCAGTTCGCATTAATAAAGCTGGTATGATGCAGATGATGAACAGCACTGAAGTGCCAATGATGACTCGAGCTATGGCCAAGTCTCTGGAGGTGACAGCACTGGAAGCTGATGATACTTTCTTCCTCCACTGAGTCAGTTGCTTCAGTTTGATGGCCGTTATCACTGTGCACACACTGACACAGACCAGGGACAGTATAGGAAATAGAATTCCAAACACACCGCTGTACAAAGCGTCTAAAACTGACTTGTGGCGAAAATAAAATTCTGATGGAAAATTGATAAAGAACACCTTGCCGTCTTTCTGATCAAACACACATAGAACATTGTACCGAACTCCGACCACGAAAACAGAGCCCCCAGTGATGACCATCACCATTGTCCACAGCGCCACAACAGTGGTCTTCGTGGACAGGAAACCTTTCACCAGCAGAGGTCGAGTGACGCACAGACACCTCTCTAGAGCTATGAAAGTGTACACCATCTGAGATGCAGTCACAAAGCCGTGCAAACCAGCTAAATAATTCTCATTAAAGAATGAGTTAATGTATCCCATGTCCCCTCCTTTTCCAATGGCGTACATGTAGACTACATCACTGCTGTAGGAGAAAGCTACGGTGACTCCCAGCAGGTCCACCAGAGACAGGGTGAAGAGACAGGCGTTGATCCTTTCCTGGAGGCCGTGTCTGTAGAACACTATCATGCTGACGATGTTGGTGCTGAAGGAGACGACAAAAAACACTGGCAGGCAGATTCCAGGTTGACGATGTTGTCCACTTCCTTGGAGATAATGTTATCTTCATTATCCCAGGGGATAAAGGTGAACAGGCCCATGGTGGCACAGCCTTCTGGCGCTGTGATCTCAGTGGTGTTGTTCATGAT